>CM070598.1:39104196-39648366 GCA_036346395.1 Hsuehochloa calcarea | reverse complement strand
GAATAGTGTTGGGCTTGGCCCAACAGCATTCCGAAGGATTTCTTTTGATTTTTCTTTTAAATAAATCCGAGAAAATACAAATAGCTAATAGAAAATAGCAAATAACTTTGGAAAAATTCAGAAAATTCTATAAAATATATCCAAGCATATAGAATCTAAATAAAATAGTTTTGACAATTGTTGATGTTGGGATTAAGCTCATTAAATCAATTTGTCCTTAAAGTCCATATTAAGCTTTTAAATTAATATTCAATAAATCCAAATGGTGAATTTTCTTGCTACCATTATTTAAAGATTTTAAAACTCTGAAATTTGGGATGTTACAAACCTCCCCCTTAAGCGAATCTCGTCCCGAGATTGGAAGCTAGAGAAAGGCTAGGAACGGCTTCTCTTCTTCACGTTCCCGTTGCTTCTCCTTAGTGGTTACTCCTTGGACTTTGCAACGAGCGGTCTTGCTACAGTGCGGCGCTGCGACATCAAAATCTCGGCAATTTGTTCTTTGTACATGAGATCTTCCTTGATTCAATTGACTCCAGCAGAGTCTACTCTTACAGCACGAAGGCACTTCTTGGTGAGAGACATGAAAGACATCATGCACTCCACGCTATTGTGCGGTAACTCAAGCTGTACGCAACTTCTCCACGGCGTTCCAAAACCTTGAATGGACCCACATACCTTGGAGCAAGCTTCCCTTTGGTGTGGAATCTCTTAACACCTCAGCGGAGTAACTTCGAAGATACACAAATCCTACGGTTCAAAGGCTAAGGTCACGACAGCGATTATCGGCATAACTCTTTTACTGGGGGCTATCTTTAATCTTTCTCGATCATAGCAACTTGTTCTTGACTTCTGAATAATATCGGCCCGAACACTACGTTCGGTATCTCGACCAATTCAACGGAGTTCTGCAGCACGACCATACAAAGCTTCAAATGGTGACATCATAAGCCAGCGATAAGCTGTTGTCGAGTTCGCATACGGCAAACTTTATCCCAAGCGGTAGCATTTGCTAAGGCACGGGCTCTCAACATATCTTCTAATATCTGGTTGACTCTTTCGGTCTGTCCATGCATGGGATGATAAGCGATCTAAATTCGGATGAGTTCAGGCTTCATGATTTCGCCCGAGAAGCGAGAGGTGAATTGAGATCCTCGATCGACACTATCTTCTTAGGCACACGTGCGGTGACAATTTTGTCATATACAATTCCGTAGCGGTCTCACGAGTAAGTGGTTTGGTGGCAAGAAATGGGCAACCTTAGTCAAGCGATCCACTATTACCCAAATTGAATCATAACTGATTGAGTCTTGGGTAGACCGGTAATAAAATCCATACCGATCTCTTCCCTTCCATTACGGTATCTTGGCGGTTGTAGCAAACTTTGGTTTACTTTTCGACACACGTCGCATAAGGCAACGAACTCTGCGGCGTCTCGCTTTAAGTTTGTACAAAACTTATTCTTAACATCTTGATACATCTTAGTACTTCGGGGTGAATCGAATACTTTGAATCATGGGCTTCCTTGAAATCATTTGTCTTAATCCATCAATATCCGGTACCTGAATCGTCCATTGATCCACAGGTATATCATGATCATCTATGGTGAAATCTTTAAATTTTCCTTACGCCATCTTCTTCTTGGTGAAAACTTCGGAATCCTTAGGTTGAGCTTCACGAATCTGTTTCTCAGTGTTGTACTTCCAAATTGGCCACAAATCCTTAGAACAACTTCTGGCGTAGCACGAATTCCTCTGAAGTTAGGGCAAATCTCTTTTGCTTCGAGCATTGCGGTAGCTCTTACGACTCGATGCATCTGCAACTACATTGGCCTTACGGGATGGTAATGGATTCAAGATTATAATCCTTTATTAATTCCAGTCTTCTGTCTCATGTTCAAATCGGTGAGTGAATATGTACTTGGGCTCTTATGATGCAGTAGACTTCACGGCGATTACCGATGAGATAATGGCGCCAAATCTTCAAAGCATGCACTACGGCGAAAGTTCCAAATCATGGGTAGGATAATTCTCTTCATGAGGCCTTAATTGCCTTGGCGCATAGCGGCGACTCTTCCTTCTTGCATAAGGACACATCCTAATCCTTGGCCGAAGCATCACGGATATCAAAATCCTTACTAATATCCGGCAAAACTAGCAGAGTGAAGTCGAACGTTTCTTCAATTCTTGAAAACTTTCTTCTGGTAGGGTCCAAATAAACTTTCTCTTTCTTCAACAATTGCGTAAGAGGTTTAGTCGTTGAGAACCCTTCATAAGCGGCGATAGTATCCTGCCATTCCCAGAAACTACAATTTGAGTAACCGTCTTGGTTGCTCCCAATTCATTCTGACTTTAACCTTCCGGGTCAATGCTACTCCTTGACATCATTACATGATGAGAAAATCAACTTTCTTCTTCCAAAGTCACACTTGCTGAACTTGGCATACAAGCGATGTCCTCTGAGCTTCTCTAGGATTAATCTCAAATGTCTGTATGTTCTTCTTCGACTTTGGTATACCAAAATATCATCAATGAATACTACGAACTTATCCAAATATTCCATGAATACTTTGTTCATCATGTTCATGAAATAAGCGAGGGCATTAGTCAATCCAAAAGACATGACTAGAAATTCATAATGTCCATACAGGGTTGAGCGGTCTTTGGTACATCCTTAGGACAAATCTTCGCGATGATAACACGATGTGGTCGATCTTAGAGAATACTCGGCTCCTTTCATGCAGTCGAACAAATCATCAATTACGGGCAATGGGTACTTATTCTTGATGGTGACTTCGTTGAAGAGCGATAATCGATACATTCTCATACTTCCATCTTTCTTCTTGAACAAAGCGGTGCTCCCCATGGCGACGAACTAGGTCTTACAAAACCTTTCTCGGTGGTTCTTATACGCTTCTTCATTTCCACAAGTTCATCGTTGGCATCCGATAGGGTCTCTTGAAATTGGTCTTTGTTCGGCACTAGATCGATGACAAATTCAATGTCACGGTCCGGTGGCATTCTGGTAATTCTTACGGAATACATCAGGATAATCTTTTACTAAGGTACATCTTCCAAAGCTGTCTTGGTGTTGACTACAAATGTCCATCACGTCTTGAGTGGCTAGAATTCTACTTTCTTTCTGTGGTATCTCCAATTATCCGCGGCTCTTGATCACAATCTAACCTGCTTTATGTTTTGGATAACCAATCCATAATTACCGAGATGACATCTATGGTGCGAGTGTCTAGAACTATTGGGTTGGCTAGAAACTCAACTCCAGACTATGGTAGCCTAGCTCCTAAACATCCAACTTTGGAACAGAGCTGCTCGGTATTTGGATCTAGCAGTATGCTTAAGATGCATAACTTCCAATTTGTTCTTAGTTGCAAAATTCCGAGAAACAAGCGAATCTGAGCTCGAGAATCAAAGCAGGCGATGTAGATCTTGAATTTACTAGGAACTTACCCGATTACAGCGTCGGGTGCTTCTTGAGCTCCTTCTAGAGTGGCGTGGTTGACACGGCCTCGACCAGCGATGGCGGTGCTCCTCCGGATTACTAGAGTAGCGAAGTTCCTTGATGGTTGCCTTCTGTGGCGTCTTGGTGGTGTATTCCCAAGGTTGAAGCGTCTTTGGGTGATAGTCCCATTGCTCGGACATCGGTTGGCGAAATGCCTGGTGACGGCAGGTAAAGCAAACTCGGTTGTGATTCGTGGGTTTATTCTGGATTAGGGTTGGTACTGCGAGGTTGCGGAGTTACGAGCAAGCTGGCGAGTCTTGAGAGTTGGTGCGAGTTAGTGCAGCGAGAGAGT
Source organism: Hsuehochloa calcarea (assembly GCA_036346395.1). Lineage (NCBI taxonomy): Eukaryota > Viridiplantae > Streptophyta > Magnoliopsida > Poales > Poaceae > Hsuehochloa > Hsuehochloa calcarea. The sequence continues at coordinate 39,644,558 of CM070598.1, read as the reverse complement.
GCGTGGAAAAGCGGCTAAAGCTGCGGTGGAATCATTCTTGCCCTCGGTTGGGGTTGGTGACTTCCTTGTTGAGCCATTCAACTTACGATGATCTTCCAATTCCTTGTGCTTATCCTCTAGAATCAAAGCCTTGTTGATTAACTCTTGAAAATCGGGGAAGGTGTGGGCGATCAAGTTGACTTGAAGTCCGATGTTCAATCCTTTGACGACTACGGCGAGCCTTGTCGATGGCGACATCTTCTGCAACATATCGAGCAAGTTGAGAGAATTTGTTGAGGTGTCGATCAACGACATTCCTCCTTGCTTGAAACACGGAATTCATCCTTCTTTAGATCCATGATTCCTTACGGTACATAATCTTGGCGGCGATTGTGAACTCTTCCCAAGTAATGTCTTGCGGCGTTCCATCACATTGCTAAAATTTTCCACCATTCGTGACAATGCCTTCCATCGGTGAGAGGCGTCTGAGAACTTTTTCATAGTCATTTGCATTGAGTGATCAGTGATTTTCTCTCAATAACACGAAGCCAATCATCAGCTTCTCTTGGTGAGACATGTCGAGAAAAAGGTTGGTGGGCGGGTCCTCATAAACTCCGCCAACTTGGATGATCCATTGTGACCATGAGCAAGCTGGGGCTCCATTGTGATCTTGATTGTTGTTGATACAGTTATTCATAGCTTGCATCGATTCATCATGGTGTACATCAGGTGGGTTTGACTGTCATGAATGCTCCAAAATTCGCGAGATCGTTGAAGGTGCTTGTGGTGGAAGCGCTGCAAGGACTTGCTCCGTCCTTGACATTGATATCGAGAACCACTTGCAATGACTTGATGATCTGAACCATCGGTGAATCTCAAGGGTTAGATAAGGTAGCAAGCACGAGATAAGTTGTAGAACTAAGCGGGGTAGGTAAAACCCAACATATTTTAAGAAAGCTCAAGCTGAAACTCTTATATTGATTAAGATAATAGTATGGCTTGCAACAAATGCCTAAGGGCCTTTGCGGCTCATACTTGCACACAAAAATAAGGACGAACTTAAGCACACCAAACTACGCCTAAAGGCGACTCAAGACATAAAGCGGCTAAGCTTTGAAACAACTCGAGCAGACTACTCACCATTAAATAGCCTCCCTTGACCTTGCGGTGCTCCCTTTGTATAGACTGAAAGTGGTGGCATCCTTGCAAACTGATCCACGATGTCCGGGATGGTGCAATAGGAGCGAGTGTCCTGAGTGCAGTCTTCTGCTGGTGTTCCTCGGCTCTGCGCCTCTCTGGCTCTTACAGTTCATGCCGTCCATCGACTTCTTAAAGTCTTCCTCTTGAGTATCTTCTTAAGTGATCGTGTCGTCCATAAAGAGTTTCTTCTAATATGGCGATCCTTTCTTGACTCTACGAAGAGTCTCATAGTTACTCTCGGCTCGTGGCGGCTAACTCCAACGATTCTTCCTCAAAGGCGTGATCCGGGCAAGATGCACTGCGGTGGCGTTGTCTTCTCCCTCCGTGAGCGGAAAAGCGTGCGGCAAGATCCACGTCGGAAGCGCGGGGATGATAACGGAAAGCCGTGTCACGAAGCTCTCGAGAGTAGATGTTGCGAGATCCTCGGGATGGCAAGGCGCGAAGACTCTGGATTGCTTCAATCCAAATACTCCTTAGCCGAGATGTTCGATTGGTTTGCTTGCCTTGGTGTTACGCCTCGGCGTAGGCGGTCAAATGGCGAATCACTCCACGATCTCTACTGCTCACATCCAAGCAACGCCATCACGTACAATGGACGCATCGAATCCTCCAAGTACTTGTAGCAACTTCCAAAGCTTCGTGGCAAGTCCTCTTCGCTCTCTCGATAACTCTAGAAGGCGAGGCATCTGTCAAGATGGACAAGGATATGAAAACAACTTTAAAATGCAATGGGAGAGAAAGAATTTCGCAATAGTTGAGTCAAGAGAGACATGTGATGAGTTAAGGAGTTCAATTAATCTTGCAAGTTAATATTTGCTTTAGAAAATAGTTTTGGACTCACTAAGAACGCCAATCTAACTAGGGTCAAGACTCTAACAAGGTATGGCTCGATACCACCTCTGTCGGGACCCAAATATGCAACTGGACCCTCTGTATTCTCGTGACTAGTCCGGAGATCACGCTTAGTGCACACAAAGGTCAACATTGATGAAATATCACATCCATACAACGAATATAAGAATAAGCGAGTACCTTTAAATAACAAATAATCTGTTGGGACCTTACGGTCGAAGTTTACATTTATTAAGCCATGCAAAGTCGACAATAAAGAAATAAACCGCAATGAGCGACGGCGAACTCCGTGGCTCCCATCAATTTACCACAGCAACCGATCGATCAAGACCCTAACGTTCAACCTTCGTTAGAACTCTTCTTCAAAAGCAAAGATTTACTCCTCCACTTCGCTGATTTGTTTAGCAAGAGTGAGTACACACCGTACTCGCAAGTCATACCACGAGAATGCATTTATACATGATGGCTTATTCCAAAGGAATGGCTTATGTGGTTATTTTGCAGAAATGCAACATTTGCAATTGAATACAAATAATAGATTGAAAGCATAATTCAAAACAAATAGACAATAATAAGTTAACAATTGATTTCGCAAAGGACACACAGTCTAATCAAGTTCTTTCACACAACTGAACAAGTTATCTCACACACCCTTCCCAATTGTTTTATGAAAGTCTACCCTCGTGTGAAATTCCGAGCATGTCCATAGCAGAGGACGGCTATTCGAATAGATTGGTTTAAACACTCGCAGAGTTTGTACACTTTACCCACACGATACAATCAGTGTAGCGATCACTGACCATAACAAAACCTTTCAGAGACTTCATCTCAAACAATGACACTCCTGGTGTGCTTTACTGTCGTCCAATTTGTACACACAGCCCTTGGAACGACACACACCATTGGGCAGAGGATGCGTGGAACCGTCGCTGATGTGACCCAAACACATGCTGTACACCTCCTCCAATTTCATCACATAGCTTAAATACAACCCGAGTTGTCAATGTCAAGACTCCATAACTTACTAAGTCGAGCCCAACCCATACTAGGCATGTGGTCGTATGCAGAAGGCCCAGCTTCAATGGCGCACAAAGTTAAGTCCTTAATTGACCAAGGCAAGACTTCCAGTTTTAACCCAAATCACAAAGTTTAAAAGCACACAGCTCCACCATTCACACAGAATCCACCACTTGCCTCAGTCTAAATCTTTTCCCACCTTGTTGATTAAGTGCAACACATGCCATCAACGAGTAATAGCACACAAACACACACAGCCATCACAGTTCCATAATCACTTAGTCAAGTTTATAATTGCAACTCTCACATGAATTGATGACTCGTGGCATGGCTAAGCGATCTAATCAGATCTAACCAACCCACGCTGGTGCTACGATAATCTAATCAGATCTAACCAACCCACGCTGGTGCTACGATAATACCAACTAATAATTAAACAACCTAAGGTGACAAAAGATCATGGCATACAATAGACAAGGTGGCATAACAATTTGGATTAATAACTACACCCAAAAGCATTTAAATAAATACTTGAAATAGAATGCAATAAATTGAAACAAAGTATTTTGAAAAAAGCTGGTTCAATATGATCAAAGGTATAACTTGCCTTGGAATAGATCTAGATATTGGTCTTGGTCTTGAGGTGCTCCTTCTTCGCAAAATTCCCAAGTATCGACGCCTACTACAAAACAGACAAAAGAAACAAAACAAATAAATAACAGAGGCAAAACAAACTCCAAAATTAAATAAAATTCACCATTAAATGGATCTTAATTTTATATGAATTTACAAATTTGAATGGGCTCAATTGGACTTGGATGCAAAAGATATGGGCTTTGGAAGATTGGAAAATCAATTAAACCCTAATTTGGATTTTCTCGAATTTCCCGAATTATTTTTATAAAGGAAATTGGATTATTGCGCAATGCTTGCGTTAGCCGAAAAAGAAATTAATTAAAACCGCAGATCGAAGTGGGCCCCACTCGCTGGCTGGCCCTACCACGGTGGATCGGGTCCACCGAGCCGAAAGCAAAGCCGCGCGGATGAGCGGACCACGCAGCACGCCTGCTGGTCTTCGACTGGCGCCACGCTGCGTACACGAGGCGACAGAGAGGCACGAGAGGTCGACGCAGAATCGACGAGGCATGGCCGACGGCGCTAGCGAGGACCAAAGGGTATCACCGGCGATCGCGACGAAGTCGCCGGCGACCAAGGGTACTGTATCAATCCTTGCGCTTATTGCGCACCTAGTGCCGACCTTACCGGAGTCCGAAAGTGACGGCGGCGACGGCGGTGAAGAAGCGGTGAGGCGGTCACGCGGCTTTTGTCTGACGGCGGCAGATGGGATTCCGGTGACGAAAGCGCCCGAGGTGGCCTCGAGCGACACCGAGCCCAAGGAGGCAATGACGACATTTGGGCGGCGACGACGGTGGTGCATTGATGGCGACGACACGGCCGAGAACCTCGATTAAAAAATTACTACAAGACAAGGGCTTGGGAGGGGCAATTGGGTGAGGGTTTTGGAGAGGGGCTACGGCGATTCTGGGACCTACTTATAGGGTGGGGCGGCCTCGAGGTGACGTGTCGGCGGCGGAGATCAAACCGCCTCAAACGAGCGCGAGAAACGGGATAGAAACGGATTCAAGTTTGAATTTGAACGAGTCGGTGCGGAAGAGATAAGCGGAAGTTGGTTAGGAAACCGGATTTTAGTTAGCAGAATGGACGCGGCGCGAGCTTCTAGAAGCGCTAATGGCGACACGGTCACGGAGCCACGCGAGGAAGGAGACTGTGTCGAGACGACGACCTCTCTGCGGCCCACGCCGAGAGAAAGGCGAGGCGGCAGCGTGGCCGAGATCCAAGCGCCCAAAGGCCGATCCGACGGGGGACAAGCGAGCGCGCGGAAGTCGGGCGAGAAAAGTCGGGTCTGACGGAATAGTGTTGGGCTTCGCCCAACATCGTTCAAGGGTTTTTTTGATTTTTCTTTTAAATAAATCCAAAATACAAATAGCTAATAGAAAATAGCAAATAACTTTGGAAAAATTCCAGAAAATTCTATAAAATATATCCAAGCATATAGAATCTAAATAAAATAGTTTTGACAATTGTTGATGTTGGGATTAAGCTCATTAAATCAATTTGTCCTTAAAGTCCATATTAAGCTTTTTAAATTAATATTCAATAAATCCAAATGGTGAATTTTCTTGCTACCATTATTTAAAAGATTTTAAAACTCTAAAATTTGGGATGTTACAGGTTGATTCTCTCGAGATCTAGTGAATGTGAATGCTGAGTATTTGTGGTGCAAACTGATGTGCACAGGGGGTCACCTCTTGATGATTTTGGGTTGGGAGGAGAGGGTGGCAGTGTCGGTTTTGTGCTGGTGCTCCCCCTCCCGCTCGCCCCTGGCTCCTCGATGCTTCGCCCTCCGTGTTTTGTCGGCTGGCAAAGCGCCTGGGATGGTCGCCGATGGCTCATCATTGCCGCCGATGGCGCCCACGCCCGCCGGTCTTCCCGCCACCTTGAGCTCCTCTTCTCCCGCTGTTCTCGTGGGGTTTGTGGTTGACGGTGGTGTGTCTTTGGTGCTTTGCTGCCTTGTTCTTGGTTTCCTTCTGGTGCAATCGAATGGGACTTGTTGTGTGCACCGCTTTGGCTGGTTTTGTAGTGGGTTGGGAAATCTCGAAGCGCCGTCTTTGTCTCTCGGTGCTTCGCTGGCTCTGCTCTTTTTTGCCTTCTGGTTCCCCGGCCGGTGCTTATGGTGGTGAGGTGCATGTGCCGCATTGCAATCTGCTAATGACGCTCATGCATTTGTGTTTATCCGAATGGCTCCTAAGATATTTTTGGGCTGGGCATTTTTGGTCCATTGGTTAGCAATTCATTATGCAAGGGATTTGCGATAGTTGAGGCAATTCAGTGCACGTAGGTTTTGGATTTCCCTAAACGCCGAATGATGAAAACCTACGAAAATAAGATCGGATTGCCGATTTACTTAGGTTAGTCTAGGTGACTTGAAAATCAAGATGCCGGTTAACCTAGGTTGGTGCGGGTAGTCTCGATACTTAGGGTGCCGACTAATCTAGGTAGACCAGGGAACCGTAATGATTCCTATGGTACACTGATGGCAATTTATTTTATGCTAACTCTATTATATTGCTTTAGGAAAACTAATTGTCTATTGATTGGTTGGCGGACTATGGAGTCGCGAATGGTGTTTGGATTGGGTCGAGGAAGACGGTTTGATGGACAACGATGGACGGGCAAGATTTCAAGGAAGGCTTTGGCGACATGCAAAGCAAGTTTTATTTTAACATTTTGTAAATTACTCAAAGTTGTAAAACATAATCGCTATGATGTAAATAAATTCTTGTGTCACTTGTATTGAGAAGATCTTTATTCATGATAAACATTGTAAGGTTTAATTAAATTATTTCCAAGAGAATTTCATAAGTATTTATTGTTGTCTCTCTTTGAGCTTTGATTGGAGTTACATATTAGACTTTGATTAGGATATTTACAAATACAATAATTTATGCAATACTTCAGAATAACAATTATAATATAAAATGCATATAATTATTGCTTATTAAAATTGGGGTCATACACGCACTATCTCTCGTACAGAGAGGAGCCAAGTCACCACGAATTTGTTGTACGATGGGAATGAAATGTGTTGACTTGTTGAACCGGTCCACTATAACCCAAATAACATCCTTTCCTCGCGGTGAATGAGGTAACACCATCATAAAGTCAGTAGAGATACCATCCCAAGGCCACCGGAACCTCTAAGGGTCAGAATAACCTCGCAGACGCTTATGCTCGACTTTTACCCGCCGATTTGCCCTCGACTTCATGGATTATTATCAAAATTTAAATTCGCTAGTATGGATTTATTTTTAATAATTATTTATTGTAATATTTATTCATTGTAATAATTATTTATTTAATAATTATTTGTAATAATTATTTGTTGTAATAAATGTTTACTGTAATACATGTTGTTAAATACGTTAATTGTGGTTTATTACGTTGTTTATCAGATATTGTCGTTAATCGCGGCCAATATCGGTAGTTATCGCCAATTCGCGAGTTCTCGCCAATTGTGTTAGTCGTCGTTAATAGTTGTCAATTGTCGTTAAATGTTGTCAAATGTCGTTAAATATTGTTAAATGTCGTTAAATATTGTTAAATGCTGTTAAATATCGTTAAATATTGTTAATACGACATCAAACAAGTCATTACTGTGCTCAGTGGCATTTTAGACATTTCACATCTCGAAAGTCGCAACGACTTACCTAAAAGCCGAACATACCAAACAATAAATCGAAAAAGCCCAATAGAAAGCCCTACAAAGATACCGAAGTCGCTTTAAAAGCACACCAAACAAACAGGGCCTTTGTATGCTGGATGCTTATGTTCATTGTTGGCTTCCATTGTTCATTGGTCAAATGTGGCGCCTGAAGTATGTTCCTTTACGGATTGGGATCCTCTGCATTGAAGTATTCAATGCAGAAGATCTACAACGTGTGGCATTATGAGCGATTTCCACCGCCCGACTAAAAAAAATCAAAGATTGATATCATGAATAGCTGCAGTGAACGAGTGCAGTTCGTTCCCGCTAGTGCTGGAGTAGCACGTCGGAGTGCTGTTTATGCCCTCATCAGAGTGTTGTTTATACCCTTACAAAACATTGTTCATAAAGGACCCTCCGCAGGTGATGCAGAGGATCCGGATCTGCTCCATTGCCTGTATGTGTTCCTTCATCTGCTTGTTTGATACTTAGGCATGAAACCCGAGGAAAGGGTGTGTTGTTCATGATGTTTTCTCATAATTCCAGTGATCGTCTGGAAGATAAAATCACTGTTGTAGTTGTGGAAGGACTAAAAAAGATGGGTGTTCATCCAGTGATGCTCACAGGGACAATTGGAGACTGGGTGCAAATTTGCTCAGTGTCACTTAATTTTTGCTTAGTGGATATCGTTCAGTGAACATTGATGTTGTTAGTTAATTTTTGTTCAGTGAATATTGTGAGTTGTTTGGTAATGATCCTGGGAAACTGATCAGAGGACAAGATAGTAGCTGAGTTCTTTTGTTTCTTTTCTTGTGCTTGTTCTAAACATTGGTCAAATGCTTATGTAATGTAATTATCTGAATGTATGTATTTTGTAAGTGGATGTGTGACAATGTGTTTAATGAAATGCGTGGTTCATCTAGTGATAAAAAAGAATTGTTGAACAAGTTGTCCATGAGCATATTTTTGTGTCATTGTTTCTTGTATGTGAAAAGTTTGAAAATGTGTGAAATCGAGATGAGAGGACATGCTGCCACTTGCTCCAGTTATAGTAGAAGCATGCGATATCAGCATTAAACAAATTCACATGACGTCTGAAAAAATTACAGAAGACGCACATCAAATAAGCTATAAAAATGTACAAAACAATACACAAGTGTCATGCCAAACACCCCCTTAGCATGCGATGATTCAAGAATTAACGCCAAATTCTATTCTAACATATTTTTAGTGCCGTCTATATACACGATATGGAAGGGTTGGCAAAAAAAAAGGGAGGGGGGATTCGATTGAAGTATTTCCGATGGCAAGTCAAGATGAAGCACGCACGTGCGCTAGGCACCTCTTGCTTACGTCACGTTAACGAACGTCAGGAGTCAACAAAACGATGGGACTACGATCCATTGTACAGTATATTACCATGGTTCGAATGTCTTGATACTAGCATGTGAGTAGCAGTAGCTATTAACTTCCCGAGGAGTTAATTGATTAGTTAGCTAATTTAGACCTCGCCGTTGTGTAAAATTGGCGGTCTCTTTTACCTGTGGAGCTTCATACGAATCGCACTATAATTTTCTTGAGTCTAGCGAAATATAGGAGGGCATGGCGCAGTTCAGTTTGCACTAAGCTCCGCCAGTGGTTTTCGCAGTGGTTTTGTTTTTCAAATACACTGACGTGATAAATCAGTGTACTGAATTTTAGACAACTCTTACTAGTAGTGGCTGTACTAATTTAAAGGACATGGATCCATTGCAGTCATTCAGCGTTTGATATAAAAATTGGATGTATATATAGGACTCTCCTTTGGAAACGGTTTTAGCCATGATTTTGAATCTGAGAACTACGTACATCTGATCCAAATTCTATTTTTATATCAGATTTAAGTTGTATAAATTGTATGAGATCTGAATCTAGCTGTTACTGGTCACCAATACAACTGCTCATCTCAAATCATTTCTGGTTACTTCAGAAACAAGTCAAGTTAAATACATCTAGCTAGGCCGGCGCATCACTATAATCATGATATTTAATTACTAATTAGGACCATCCAATTGTTAACCAAATACATTCTATTTTCTTGTGCACATAAGTTCAAGTCCAGATCTTTCTTTACTCACTAGCTATTATATTTAAGAAACCAATAGAAGCACATATATGGACGTAGAAAAAGTGCACGCTCCTAGTGCTTCTAACATGACACGTTCGCAAGTACAGCCTCAGCCCTCAGCAATTGTATATAGTCGTATACTATGTATATACAAATGCAAGTACAAACTTCAGTAGTAGTGTAGTACTAGTTAACTTTTCCCTCGAATTGAATGTATGACTAACCATCACTATTCACTAGGTTAACTAGAGACAATTACAGGATCAGATCTACTAGCCATATCAACTGCACCCAAGATTTGTCACACTCGGAGCTAGAAGAGCACATGTGCTCCGAACACAGGCTGCAAAAATTTGTCAATATCTTCATATGAAACATCAGTAGATTCAGTACTACAGCAACCAAATGATAGAGAGAACCTAGATATATAGATATCACTGGAATTTAAGAATGCTCTCTTCTGGAAGGGACTATAAACAAGGATGCCAAGTGACATCATGGGAAACATAAGAATAAGGGAGTAAGTTAAAAAGAAAATATAGATAGTCACTTCACCAGTGTCCATTGTGATAAGAGGCAGTTCCAGTACACGTCAAGGTCTTCGAGGTTTGCATTCAATTCCATAATCCATTGATGGTCAGGTTTGGTCTTGCAGTGTCAGGACGTCATGAGAAACATGCAGACATGTTTAACCTGATCCTACACTCCAGCCGCAGGCACCATGCATGAGAGGAAAATGGAGCTCAGCTAGCCATCAACCATGGCATGTTACCTGACCTGAGCCATTTCCTTGAGTAGCTTTCAGGACTACTTAGGGGTTACTTGACACTACTGTAGCAAAAGGAGCTGCAGGCCCCATCACCTATGTTACTGTTAATTAACTGAAGATCATGTTCTCAAAGATCCAAGTGAGCAGACTGTGTTGACCTGACCATGATCAGGAAATACATCCTAGTACAAGATTGACGATCCCTTCAGTATCTTTCTTGAGCTGTACTGTACTGTTCTATTGCTAAAGTCCACAAATATAATTTCTGTCTATGCTCTATATATGTTCTCCGTGCTCTATGTGTCGCTATTGTCAAGTGTACTCTACAGTAGAGGACCCAGGATTTATAGTATGGGTGTTCGAAGTTAACAAAATTTTGTTCAATAGAAAATGTCAAGGTCTACATTAGCAAAAATCAATGTACAAATTGTTCATGTTAAAAACATCTCAAATAATTTAGAGAAATATTAGGTGCAAAAGGTAGTATGTAGCAAGTTGTGTTACCATAGTAGAAGATGCGATATTAATTTTGAAAAATTATAGAGGAGATGAAAATATGGGAATATACAATAGTAAATTGCTAATCTTATTGGCTTTACAAGTTTTTGAAATACATTGGAAGAATGCATTCTTTTATTATATTTTTTCCAGAATAAATGTACAAGTTGTTCAAAAAAATGTACAAGTTTTTGAAATCCTAAGAAACAACAAAAGAAACCAGATCTTAGGCCCTGTTTGACACGACTTGATTCTCATTTTTCAGTTCTCTCATCGATTCTCTGATAATCCACTTCTCTGAGAATCTGGAGCTGTCTGTTGAAACCATTTGGGTAGTAGGTTGGCTCCAAAAACTATATGATGGAGGATTAGAGACAAATAGACCATGTCACCCCTAGGTGTAATACTTCAATTGTATTTGTGTAACTCAGTGGCATTTGCAGGTAAAAACATTCAACTTCAAAGGGTATTTTCGTTTCTAAAGGTTGGATTCTCACGAGAATCTGCTAGGAGGCTGCTTCTCGTTGCTAGTTCATTTTTGAGATAGCTCCTCGCGAGAAGCATAATCTAGTGGTTTTGGGAATCAGACTGTTTGGTATGGCTCTACGAGAATCGATTGAGAAGTCGGGAGTGGAAGTCGTACCAAACAGGCCTTAGTAACTTTGCACCTATTAAACTAAAAAGGGAAAACAAACAAAATCATGAGGGTGTGAGGAATCAAACTCAAGACCTAGGCCTTGAGACAAAGACCTAATGACCAACTGGACAAAGCTAGCTCTGTGTACTACTAATGATTTTGGCACTTTGGGTGGCATTTCCAATATTTGATACTACAAAAGCTCAACAACACCCTCCAAAGACCAAAGTAGAAGCGGATGCCATTGCTGATAGGAATTATTGGACCTATTTGTTTTCAGTTTTTTGTGATCACATGGATTATTAAGAGTGACAAAGGGCAAAGGGGCCCTAGGTAACAAACTAGCACTACTATAAAAAGGGCTATACTGGAGGCCTCATCACAGACGGTTCCCTATAACTGTCAGTGTTGTAATTATCACAGATGGTTCTATAAGCTCGACCGTCTATGTTATTAGTGACGGCTAGAATCGTCTATGATGCGTTAATAGAACCGTCTATGATAATTACAGAAGTCCAAGACGGTTATTCCACAGAACCGTCTGGGATAATCCACAGACAGTTCTTAACAAAAACCGTCTATGATAATAACATATCACAGATGGTTCGTGGTTGAAAGTGTCTGTGACATGTATCAATACCGCTTCAGCTCCTGCGCGATGCGTCTCTTCGTCTTGCGCACCGTCATTACTCCTTGTTTCATAAGAATGATTATCCACCACCGAAGATGAATCCCCACATCGCTCTACTCTCAAGAACAAACGAAATGGTTGCCCACTCTTCTCCCCTGATACCGGCATTGATGGCCTACTGGCCATCCTGTACGAGCACCTCGCCAGCCATACGCTGGTGAAAGCTGCAGAAGGACACTATGCAAACAGTGTCCTCCCTCCTCCGATGTAGGTTATGCTGACTCACGTGACGGCGAGGTTCCACCGTCTTAACAACCTCCTCTGCCATGTATTCCGTGTGGTCTGCATCTTCCCGCGAGGTAACCTCGCCATCGACGTAGTCCTCCACAACAATGTTGAACGTCTCCAGGAGCATTACTGTCGCTTGGAATGCGACATCGAGGCGGCAGGCGATCGAGTCGACTAAGCCGCGACCCCTCAAGCAAGAGAGGAGAGCCTATGGACGTATTTCTACTTGGTTCTTGAGTCGGAGCGTCTTTGGGCTACTATCGAACAATCGCATCAACGGTTGGAAGTGTTTCAGGCTTCCTACGCTAATCCTGAACCCTTCGATGCCGATGATGTCGCCTACGAAGCTTTGATAATGGAGATAGTAGGCTACTGGGGCCGCTAGAAAAACTTGATCTTTTATTATTTCTATTTTTTTAAATCTTTTGTAAGAAGTGACCGCTGTTTGGCCATATGTAAATACAAAGAATAGAAAATGTAAAAGGAATCACAATTTTAGTTTGGAGTTGAGGTTACGTACTATCTATGTTGAATGAACTATCACATGTGGTTTAGTGGAACAAACCGTATGTGATATGTTTCACATACGGTTCTAAACTAAAACCGTTTGTGATATGGTCGCATTCACAGACTGTTCTATAATATACCTGTCTGTGATAATCGGATAATCAGAGACCATTTGTGCTGAAAATCGTCTATGATAATGACAGACTATTCTAAATTTGTGCTTGTAAACCGAATATCACAGACTTTGTTTAATAAGAACCGTCTGTGATATATGTGGTGAGATATGTCTCTGATATGTGGTTACTTTCAAGAAGATGGTGAATAAGCCTAAGAATGCAACCAAGCCCACCACGAAGTCTGATTTTTTTTCGAGGTGTCGTCCATGCAGCATGAGGAGAATAAGACAGCAGCCACAGCCAACTTCATCGAACCTGACACACTGGAGTGTATGATTAGCTGGCGCTCACCTAGCAGCCATGCTTCTTGAACTTGGTTGCTGTGTGTCAGGTTCGATGAAGTAGGCGGTGGCTGCTGTCTCATCCTCCTCGTGTTGCGTGGATGACCACCTGAAAAAATCATGCTTCGTGGTGGGCTTGGTTGCTTAGGCATACTGTCGTCTTTCTTCAAAGTAGCCGCATAGTAGATAGATCTCACTACGAACAAATCTATTGAGACGACCGGATATTTAATAGGCGATATCACGATGGTTCTTAAAAGAACCATCGTGATAATTATCACAAACGATTTTAAATATAAACCACCTATGATGGTCGGAGACGGTTCTATTTTAGGAGCAGTTTGTGCATTATCACAAACGATTTGTATTTACAACCGTCTGTGATATATGCCATTAAATATCTGGCCGTCCCAACAGATCTATCTGTAGTGAGATTTATCTCTGTTATACAACTACTTTGAAGGAGGCGACCGGCTTTGGGGCGTTTGGTGAAAGAAATTAATACCGTAGATTTGCAAGTGTGCCTGTAGATCTATTTATTCTTAGTAATCTAAGTTTAGTATTCCTTTTTATTTCTCATCAAATGAATAACATATTGTTCAAGAAATCCTAACTATTCATAGCATGATATTTGAGAATCTCCATGCTATTACTCAAACAAGCATGAAACGTATGCTTACAAATTCGTCCATAGGGAAAATTGGATATGTAATTATTGGAATAATTGTTGGAGACTCAAATGATGGATATGCAAGCCTGATATATATATTGCTTCATGAATATTTCATAGCTAGCTACTTTAGGAGCATTCATCTAATTTAACACTAATTTTGTTATATGTGTAGCGTAGATGGACCAAAGCTGGATGTACGTTGAGAAGCGTGTGAGTAAAGAGTACATTGATGGTGTGTCTACTTTTAGAAGAGCTCTGAATAAGATATGTTGAAGAAGGGGATAAGATTTATGTACTGTCCATGCATTGATTGCGATAATCTGGAGATGTTTACCAACCCAGCGTGAAGAGCAGATTATACCGGAAGGTAGTAACATCGTCGAGGGAGACAATGATATGCCGTATGTGGACTGTGCTTTGGGCTGCAAGCCAGAATATACAAGGTTGTCATCCGTGCTTGATCTGCTGAAATTGAATGCAAGCAATTGTTGGTCCAACAAGAGTTTCACAACGTTGTTAGATCTCCTAGTGAACATCCTTTCGGAGGGAAACGTGTTGCCTAGAGCCACCTACCATGCCAAGAAGGTTCTTTTTTCCATTGGGAATGGAAGTAGAAATAATGTATGCATGTCCGAACGATTGTATCCTCTACCGTAAAGAGTATGCAGACATGCATGTATGTCCGGTGTGCAAAGCATTCGGATACAAGCTTGAAAATCACTCCGATGACGGCGAGGGTATCGAGGTGAAGTAAGGACCTTCTGCTAATGTGTTGTGGTATCTGCCTGTAATTCCCCATTTGAACCATTTATTTGCGAACCGAAAGGAGACAAGATTATTGTGTTGGCACTCGGAGGAGCGTAAGATACATGGAAAGCTAAGAGATCTGCGATTCTGTCGAGTGGAGAAACTTTGATAGGAGCTTCAAAGATTTTGGTGTGAAACTAAAGAATATAAGGTTTGGGTTCAGTACAGATGGAATGAATCCTTTCGGTAACATGAGCAGCTGACATAGCACCTGGCCGATGAATCTATGTATGTGCAACCTTCCTCCTTGGTTGTGTATGAAGCGGAAGTACATTTTAATGTCACTACTTATCCAATGGCCGACGCAACCTAGGAACGATATTGATGTGTACCTAGCACCATTGCTGGAAGGTCTTGTGACATTGTGGAATAAAGGGGTACATGTATGGGATGCATAAAAACAAGAGAACTTCACTTTACGCACCATGTTGTTCTCTACCATCAATGATTTTTCTACCCTTGGTAACTTATCGGCGTTCAGTACAAGAGGAGCCAAAGCATGTTCGCACTACTTATATGATACCGAGAGTGTGTGGCTGAACAACTCACGCAAAACTGTGTACATGCCTCACCATAGGTTCCTTCCCAGGTATCACCCATACCGCAAAATGAAGAAACAATTAGACAGAAATAAGGAGGATGGTTCACCTCCAAGGGATTTTAGAGGGAAGAGGTCTATGATACAGTTAAGGATATCTATGTTATGCTTGGAAAGGGACGTAAATTGAGGACCCGTCAGAAGAAAATCTGGAAGAAGCGATCAATTTTTTGGGACTTACCTTATTGGGAGCACTCAGAAGTTCACCACTGCGTCGATGCCATGCACGTGGAGAAGAATGTATGTGATATCTTGATTGGTCTCTTACTGAATATTCATGAAAAACAAAGGATTGTGTCAACGCATGGCGTGATTTAGTTGATGTGAACATAAGGACCGAGTTAGCACAGAAAGAGACTAATAAAGGATGAACATACCTTCCCCCAGCTTGCCACACTCTGTCTCAGGCTGAGGGAAAGGAACTGTGCCAGAGCTTGCATGGTATGAAAATTTCGTCCAGTTCCTCCAACATGAAGAAACTTGTTTCTATGCCAGATTTGAAATTGATTGGTATGACATCTCACGATTGTCTTGCGCTGATGACACAAATGCTTCCTGTTGCAATTAGAAGTATTTTACCGAACAAGGTCCGAGTGGCAATCATGGGGTTGTGTTATTTCTTTAACTCAATTGCTCAAAAAGTCATCGATCTCGAATGACTAGATGCTTTGTAGGCCGAGGTCTTGTGACTCTATGTCATCTTGAGATGTATTTTCCTGTCATTTTTCAATATCATGGTCCATCTTATTGTTCACCTTTTGAAAAAAGATAAAGATATGCCGCCCAGTGTTCCTACGTCATATGTACCCATTCGAGAGGTACATGGGAATTCTCAAGTCCTATGTACGGGATCGATCTCGGTCGGAGGGCAGCATCATTGAAGGTTATGCAACTGAAGAGGTAATTGAGTTCTGCGTCAACTATATGGCTCAAGTGGAACCGATAAGTATGCCTCTATCTTGTCATGAGGGGAGGCTGGAGGGTATCGGGACCATCGGAAGAAAAGTAATAACTTCTGCTCTGGATACATACACTCAAACCCATTTCACAGTCTTACAACACATGACCGGAGTGTCCCCATACATCGATGAGCACAAAGACATGGTACACCAACAGAATCTAAGCCGGTCGGATCACAGGAGAACACAACTATCGGTTCAACGAATGGTTAAAGGTGTGATTCAGTAGGAGCTCATCAAGTGATGATATGATGTGATGGTTGGCACAAGGACTAAAATTTACAATTGTGACATGGCAAGGATATGATATAAATGAGTACTCATTTTATATGACAGCTCGGGATAGGAAGAGCACATCCGAATCAAGGTGTTCGTGATAGAAGCGTTTCATGAGCAGTTCAATACTGCTGGGCCAAACATTTTGAAATATGGGTACTATGGGTTGGTAGAGGAGATTTGGAAACTCGACTACGTACTTTTCAAGATCCACCTATTTCGAAGCCATTGGGTCATACTTCCACAAGGTGTGAAGGTCGACAAAATCTGGCGTCACTACTTTGGACCTCGAACATGTCGCATATAAGGATGAACCATTCGTACTCGCTAAGTAAGTTGTTCATGTTTTTTATGTAATGGACCTGACAAATAAGAACCACCACATAGTTCTTCATGGTAAAAGAAGGATTGTCGGAGTTGAGAATGTCATGGATGAGGAAGAGTATAATCAATTTAACGAGTTGCCTCCTTTCAGACGCGGCATGAGGCTCGAGGAAGAACCCAGTGAGGAAGTTAGCTATATGTGCATTGATCATTGTGAGGGCTATTTTTTAAAAGGAAATAGACAAGTGGGATGATCCCACACAGTGAACACCAATTTGAAAATTGTTCAATTGTAATTAAGAAACTCAGCATGTAATTAAGAAATTATTCCATTGTAATTGATTCAGTAATTAAGAAATTATTTCATCTGTGATTATATCTGCTTTCTTGTTTTGAGAGGGCATGACTAGCATTTCCTGAGGCCAGCCAAAAATAGAATACTTTTTAGTTATAGAGGAACTATCACAGGTGGTTTAGTGGAATAAATCATCTGTGATATACTTATCACAGACCGTTCCATAATAGAACCATCTGTTATTTGGTCGCATATCATAGACGATTCTATTACGGAACCGTCTGTGATATGCGACCATATCACTGCATGATTATATTATGGAATCATCTTACTCCTCACTCGCTTTGTCCCCCTCCCGGCGCTCTTAACTACTCACTCGCCTCCTTCCCCTTCTCCCCTGCCGCCGCTTTCTCCCGATGAGGACATCGACGATGACACCACCCTTCTAATGTGGTTATGGCCCGATGTTCCGAAAGGTAGTGATATGTTGATTGTGAAGATCACGACATTGATGATCCAAAGGTTCCGACCAAAATGGATCGAACCCCTCGCAATCACTATACCACTTCTTCGATGGTTATCAACCGTGCCGAACACGGTTGACCTCGTCAAGAAGGCTATCTCCTCCATGCGAATCGAGAACACAAGCAAGAAAGTAGAAGATGCAATCTGAAATTGTATTGTGAATAATGATGAAGCTCACAAAGTTGGGGTTCCTCAAACTGACGAGCGGCGAAACTGCTATGTAGAATAATCTAAAAAGAAAACCCACCGAAACTAAGGGATGGTGGCCACTATGTAAAGGAGGAAGAGGGAGGGGTGGTGGCACTGTTTACATGTGAATAGTGCTACATGAACAGTACCCCAAACCCTAGGTAACCGACCATATGGGCTACATGGGACAAATAAGCACATTACAAAGTTTGACTCAAACTAACCCTTTAGGGGATTCGGATACAAACCTTGTAGGCTAAGGAAAGGTGGCGCAGCACCAAGTAGAGGGTGGCCGAAACTCTTTGTCACAGCCCAAAAATTTATTAATGGGTTTTAGATGCATCTCATGAACATTTCATATCATTGTTGGAGCATCATCATAAATTATTGAAAATTAAAACTTTCTACTTAAAGAATAAACATTAGGGTTAAAATTCAATCCTAAAACAAATGTGAACAAATATTCATGGTAATATCTATAAAATAATTTATTCAAATACTATAATAATTATCACGAATGAATATAAAATTTATCAAAATTTTGAAATTCAATTTGACCTTGGGGAAAATGCCAACTCAATTCATATATAGCTTCGGCTAATGAATTTTAAATAAGTAATTAAATCATGAACAATATTTTTAGAAACTTTATATGGGTTCTACCTTATCCCATGAACTCCTCTGAAAAATTACATAATTTTATGAATTTATTTGGTAGGTTTAAACCCCAGTCAAAATTGAGAGGTTGAATATAAATTCAGTCAAACCTCCGATCGGAACCGAGTCCATTGTCACTGTAGCGACCCGAGCCAACTGTCTTGGTTGCACCATGCCATCTCGCTACACCCATCGCGTCGCGCGCGACTGATGTCTGATGCACCGCCTCGCTAAGTCGGCCATTTAAATGGGCCCACCTGTCGGTTTCGTCACCTTCCTCCGGTCGTGTGCACTGTCGCCACGCATGCTCGCCACCAAGGTTGTTAATCGCCACCTTGTGTCCTTCTGTCCCTCTCTAAAGCATCGCCTAGCTTCTGCGATCCTTCTAGGCCTACCCATTACTTTCGCCCTCTCTGCCCATTTCCTTGTCTCGGTTGTGGAAGTCAACGAGAGCAGCGCCGCCGCTGTACTAACTCTCGTGAGCCCGCAAGCCCGACATTGGACTTTACTCACCACGCCGCTCCCGTTTTGGCTGGTCTGGGATTTTCTCATCCACGGGATCACCTAGGGTTGTACCTTCGTCCTCAGCTCCGACCGCCATGGTCCCGTAGCACTTTACGCGTTCCGGTGAGTCTTTCTCAGCGTCATTTTGTCCATCCGGATCTCAATCCCTCACTAGTATTCTAGTGAACTTAATTGTGTGTTGGTGCAATAGCGACGGGGTACAGCTTGATCTTCTCCAGTGTCGGCAAACCGCCTCCCCTTCGATTCCAGCCGTATCCGACCTCCATCTACAACAAGGCTTTGAGCGCCGCGTTCCAAGTCTTCCGGTGATTCCGAGGCGCATTTTCCTAAAGCTCCTAGACCGTCGTGGTGTCATCTCCTTGAGAACCACTCCTTCGTCTCTGCCTCCGGCCGCCGCGAGCTCAACGTTGGCGACCATCGGGCTTCGCGTCGCCTGGGACGAGTTCGCGCCATCCTCCCGCACTTGGTGGTGTCACTATCAGGTCCGGAGCGCATCTCCTTCGCCTAATCGCCATCCTTGCCACCGTGCTCACACACGCGCGCTCCGGTGAACCACCGACGGAAATAGGTAATGACAGTCAATAGGGTTAATTACGTTTGTTGATAACCGTATGACATGTGGGTCCCATTGTAATGAACATGATTAAGTTTTAATTTGAACATGGAGTCTATTACATGTGGGCCCTCACAGCTAGTTAATTATATGCACAAAATGTGAAATACATTTTCTAAGTTTGGAAAGCGTAACTTCTAAAGTAGTTTCACCCAGTACGTTTTGGAATAGCCAAAAACGTCTTCTTGGAATACGCCTACGATGTGATTTGAATGTGGCTGGGTCAAAGGTGACCTAGTCAATGCTTTTCGCATCATACTTAGTGGCTAGGAGACTGTGAGTGTAAAAATTTTTTGCGCATTTAGAAAATCCGAATTTAATTATTTTTGCACTTAAAATTGTTATAAACTTCGAAAATTGATAACTAATACAGTATAACTACAAATTAAGCAAACTCAATTTTGTTAATTTACATTTTTGTTGTACTTTAATTGGGAATAGGTTTTCGACATGTTACTGTTACATAAAAATGTGATATTTAAAAATACATGAACACTAATAACTCTAACCTTGAAAAATCTATAGAAAATCAAAATGAAATCCAAATGAATTAAAACTTTCACCTAAATTCTTATTTGCTCATAATCTATTTACTGTGATATTTTCATGCATTTTTGAGTATTTTGAATTTTCTCGCTGTTTATTCGATAATGTGTTTTCTTTAGAATCTGAGCCGACCGAAGCGAACGACTATCCGTTGGAGAGTGAACAATTGGCATTCCAGCAAGGTGCAAGCATCACTTTTTACTTTTATTCTTGCATACATATTGATCCCAGTATTTCCTACTTTAGTGTTTTGAAATGCAAATATTAATTGCGTGCATGCTATTTTCGAGTATGATTACTTTGTGAAGTCTAGTAGTTATATCCCAATTGTTGCGGGTTACACTTAAATTCTCCTTTACAAATATGCCTTAGTTAGTTGTGTATGATATTACTTACCATTGGTGCTTACGCTTAGCCATGCTAGTCAGTAGCCGCGTAGTTCCGTTGACTAGGTTAGCTCGTCAATCCTGGGAGACAGTAAATAATCATATTTATGTTTTGAGTCCAGATCTTCGAATCTGATTGTGGAGTCTAAATTTTGTTCTTTAAAAATGGATTTAGATCTTGACAAATGGCTAGTAGTGAGGGCGCCTTCGTGCACGAGAATTGGGTATTGTGGAAAGATTTGTCTGTATCATTAAGGACCGAACTTTGGCTTTCATTCTAAGTATCACTCGTACTTTCATACGCGGTGTATGGGCGCCGCTTGGTCAAGTAAAGGGAAGGTTGTATTGAGTTGAGACACAGGTGGTGTGAGGACATGGCACCGTGAAATCTCATGTTCCTTAGGAACCCATTGTAAGGATGTAATGTGCAAGTGAACGCTATTTTTATTTTGATGTTGGGCGGTCTACCCACATGCTAATTCCTTACATTGGCCCCTCCGACACAACTTCCATGCCCGATTAGTTAGTAGGCGGTATATCTAGCATTAAGCGGGATTTTGTCATGCAACGGTGGTTCACTTCAATATGGGTTTCTTGCTGAAAAATACCGAGTCTTGATTTCCCCGGTCGACACACCAAATGAAGTGTGTTATTATCCGGAGGCTTATGGGTGATCAAATCGTGTGGTAAAGATGTACTCCTGCAGGATTACAACCTATTGAATAGCCGTGTCCACGATTATGGACATCACTTGGGCCTTGACCGACATCATTGTTAGACTCTAAATTAAAACTTGACATGGGACAACTTGGTATCGACATGACAGTGTGCCACGAGTTTAGTTTATCATAGTGGGGCTGCCACTTTGATATTGTTTGAAATAGGTTTACCATTATGTTATTTAACTTTCTTTTGTTAAGCATCAATTGCTAATCTTGCTTTATTAAACTAGAAGGTGTAGATTGAGTAATGTTGCATTTATGCAAAAACTAGAGCCACTATAACCTCTCTTTGAGCAACCACTAGCATCTATAAATTTTTATTTGTGTAAGTCTTGCAAGTACAACTTTGTACTTTAACGGATTATCCATTTGTTCAGTGACAAATTATAATATAGATCGATTCGTTAGCGCCGACTTCTAACGCTAACGAATAACACTATTATGGCCTCCACTCGATTGCCTTTAGGAAGGGCACACCTGCTGGAGTTTTTGTTCTTAATACTTTATTTTCTGTTGCGTACTTAGCTTAATGTTTAAATTTGGCCGGTTGGCCTCTGTAGTAAAATTATGGGATTAAGCCTTTATCTTGTATGACTTGTGTAATATATCTGTATGCCTTATGTATGACTGTGAATCAATGTTGATTGAGATATGTGCATGTTAGCCTTGATCCTTGGGAGCTAACACGAGACACATATTCGAAGATCTGAAATGCTTCTTGACTCATGTGAGTATGGTCTCGAACTGCCATGTTTGACGTATATTCATGGGTTCAGTTGGATTTCAGAACTTGGAGACCTAGAATTATTTACATATGATCTAAAGGACTGTGATCCTATGGAAATAACACAGGTCCCCACAGTGTTGGTATCAGAGCCATACTGACTGTAGGTTAGAAATAGCATGGTCGTTAATTTTTGTGAGTCTGCATTCAAAGCATATTTTCAACTAACAAAATAGTTTCTGAAAACCTAAGACAAATGAATCTTTTATTTCTCATCCATCTTATAATCAATTCTTATCCAACTTTCAGTTTGATCTACCAAATGATTTTCTCACTTACCTTGTCTTTCTTGTGTGTAGATGAGCAGTTGGTTTTTAGTGAAGGAGACTCAGGCCGAAGATGTTGAGGAATACCCGGCGTTGCTAAGGGAGATGTTGTGGAGAGCCAATTTCAGCTACCAACCCGAGTATGCCATCTACCATGAGATCGAGGACCGGGAATGGAAGAGTACCGAGCGATGGTCAATATTATTGCAAGGCATGTGATTGGGAGTGTTCCTATAGCTCTCGAAGCTGCGGTACCTCGGAGGCCTTGGCAGTACAGGAGGTGGCCCGGGTGTCCATGAGTCACATCCGCCATGAAATGACAGAGTTATCCCAGCCACCCTATGACCATTTTCCGCAACAGGACCGTGTTACAGAAAGGGACTTTTTCACTGAAATCCAATATGGAGAAGATCCCCAGGTACGATAGTTAGCGAGATTGGTCCATATTATGGATCAAGTCGATCGCTACAAGACGTACGAGTTGTGGGAGACTCGACGCCGCCTTAGGGAAGCCCAGTAGTATCTTAGGATCGGGATCAACATGAGGCGTGTTCCTCGTAACGTGCTTTATGTTGACAACGAGGTATCAGGATTGTTGCCTACGTATGGGCCACAGTGCCAAGCCTGTATTTCGGCAGTCGATTTTCCCCGCACTCAGAGGCCAGCACCCCCTGGAGGTCATGTTCCCTTATTAGGATCTCCGAGGCGTCTCGTCAGTTCGTTGGACCCCGAAGGCATGGGATCGCCTGGGTATCATATTTCAGATGATTTCCCGATAAACTTTAACCTAGATAACTTTGTATAGGGTATTGATGTGGGATACTGTTGTGTCCAGAATGTAATAGACTAGTAGTTCACCTCGAATAAATGTAATAGTGTAATCGTTGTATAATTACTTTAGTCTGAGCGGTTGCTATCCCGTTTATGGACAATTGTGGATGCAATCTAATTTCAACACTATGTTATGGATCTTTTGTTGACTTTGCAATTTATGTTGGTGTTCAAATTCTTGCTCTTATTATAACATTATGCATGCTAAAACCAATTTAATACCTTGTTGTCCATTTATCATCATGTAGTCATTTAAATGTATCCTTCTTCCAATTGCTAACCATTGTGTGCCAATAGAATGGCAGGAGCTATGACTCGTTCGTGAGCTCATCAGGGAGAGGGATCACCACCCCTAGGATCCCGCTTCACCGCCCCCCGCGAGTTACCTTTGCGAGAGGCTTGGGTGGAACGCCCCAGCCACATTAATCAACAGGGTGGCCGACAGGAAGAAGTGCTCCCGCCCGACCTACCATGGCGGAGGTGCTCGCTCAAATAGAGCGAAATCGCATGGATCAACCCCGCATACTTGAGCGGATAGCAATCAACACTGCCATTACTCCAGGCACATTTGGTGGGGCAGGGCCTCATCAGAACCATGGAGGTCTTGCTGATTTCCAGTTGACCAATCCACATGTGTTCTCCGACTCGGAGGACCCAATGGAAGCCGAAGACTGGTTGCGGGCTATAAAAAAGAAGATGCTTATTGCATAATGCTCTGAGATGGAGAAGGTCTTATTTGTCAGTTATCAACTGGATGGTGCTTTGCAAGTGCCCGTGGGATAATTTCTATGCTATTCAACCAGTCGGACACGTCCCTACATGGGGCGAGTTCAAGGAGGCTTTCAGAGAAGCGCACATTCTTGAGGGCGTTGTGATGATCAAACAGCAGCAATTCCTTGCCCTTAAGCAATGGTGGAAGAATGTGACTGAGTACTTGCATGAATTCAATTTTCTTGCTCGGTATGCACCCGACGACGCCTCCACTAACGCTTAAAGATAGAGCTATTTCATCAATGGCTTGACAGAGGAAATCAGATGGCATGGCGATTCATGATTTTCATAATTTCCAACACTTGGTCAACAAGGCCATAGTGGTGGAAAGTAAGAGCCAAGCTTTGGAGGAGTCACACAAGCGGAAGAGAGCCACACAATTTTTAGCAAGCGGTGGTTTTCCGAAACCACGCGCTTGGCAGCCCAGTCCGCCTCGATTCCAAGCTCGAATGCCACCCCGACCACCGGCGGTCACACCACGCCTACTCAGCGAATTAGCAACCAAGAGTTGGTGGGAACCCGACCTCCAAATGTCAACAACTTCAGGCCCAATGTCATATGCTACCACTGCAGATGTCCTGGGCATTTCGCGAACCAGTGTTTGGCAAAAGCACGTGGTTTGCCACGTGTCCAATCATCTCCAGCACCCGTGCGACCTACACCACCCCCGAGGGTGGCACCCAAGCCGGATCCCGCTCCAGTACGTGGTCGAGTGAACCATGTCACCATCGAGGAAGCCGTCGACGCATCGGACGTCGTTTTGGGTATGCTCCTTGTTAATTCTAATCCATCTGCAGTATTATTTGATTCTGGAGCATCTCACTCTTTCATCAAGAAGCAATTTGCTGCACATCATCAATTTTACATACAAGCACTGAATCCACCGCATTACATTCAGTCACCGGGGTCGGTTTTGCAAGCTGATCAAATTTGCCGGGACATAAAAATAGAAGTTCAAGGGGTAGAAGTTTTGGCAAATTTGATAGTGATAGACTCAAAAGGGAGGGATGTTATCTTAGGAATGGATTGGCTGTCCACCAATCGAGTAAAAATTGATTGTGCCCAGCGGTCCATTTCAGTCACCAGCGAAAGCGGCAAGCAAGTAATTTTCCATCCAAGAACTGCCAGTCCTCATCTTTATGCTCTAACTGTGGACAACACTCCGAAGTTGGAGGATATACCACTGGTTTGTGAGTACCCAGATGTCTTCCCTAAGGATCTCCCTGGTACACCCTCTGATCGCAAAATTGAATTCGTGATCGAACTTCCACCCAGTAATGCGCCCATTTCTAAGCGGCCATATCGGATGCCTCCCAATGAGCTTTCGGAACTGAAGAAGCAACTCAGGGAATTGCAAGACAAGGATTTCATTCGGCTTAGCTCCTCACCTTGGGGATGTCCGGCCATATTTGTAAAGAAGAAAGACAAGAGTTTATGGATGTGTGTTGATTACCGTCCGTTAAATGAAGTCACTATCAAAAATAATTATCCACTTCCACAAATTGACGATCTGTTTGACCAACTGGCCGGAGCCCATGATTTCTCTAAGATTGACTTGCGAATGGGCTATCATTAGATCAAGGTTAGAACTGAGGATATTCCGAAGATGACATTCTCTACTACTACGGTTTATGCAGTATCTTGTCATGTCCTTTGGGTTAACAAATGTGCCGGCGTATTTCATGAATCTCATCAACTCAATTTTCATGGAGTATCTAGATAAATGTGTTGTCATATTTATCGATGATATCCTCGTATACTCCAAATCCAATGAAGAGCATGAGCAGCTCTTGAGATTAGTGTTGGAAACACTCCGCTAGCATCAACTATACGCAAAATTCAGCAAGTGTGAATTCTCGCTCAAGGAAGTGAGCTTTCGGGGTCATGTGTTATCTGAAGGTGGTATCGTGGTTGATCCAAGCAAGGTACAAGATGTATTAAACTGGGGTCATCCCAAGAGCGTCACCAACATTCGGTGTTTCCTTGGACTGGCGGGTTATTACTGTTGATTCATCGAAAACTTCTCGAAAATCGCTAGACCCATGACTCAACTCTTGAAGAAAGAGAAAAAGTTCAAGTGGTCATCGGAATGTGAAGAGAGTTTCCAGATACTAAAGAAACATCTGACCACAGCCCCTGTGCTCACCCTACCGGATACTCGTCATGGTTTCGACATATAGTGCGACGCATCTTGCCTCGGTCTCGGTTGTGTCCTTATGCAAGGAGGTCGAGTTTTGGCATATGCGTCGAGGCAATTGAAGCCTCATGAAGCGAATTATCCCACACATGACTTAGAGTTAGCAGCTGTGGTACATGCTCTGAAGATTTAACGATATTACCTCATCGGTAATCGTTGCGAAATCTATACTGACCACAAGAGTCTTAAATATATCTTCACTCAAGCCGATCTGAATTTGAGATAAAGAAGGTGGATTGAATTGATTAAAGACTATGATATGGGACTCCATTACCACCCAGGGAAAGCCAGTGTTGTAGCCGATGCGTTGAGCAGGAAGTCTCAATGCTATTGCCGGTCAATATCATCCACTTAGGAAGGTCTATGTGCTGAATTTCAGCAGCTAAACCTACTGCTGGTTGAGGAAGGTTTTCTTGCTGCCCTAGAGGTGAAACCCACATTAGAAGATCGGATCAGAGAGGCCCAGAAAACTAATCCACAAGTAGTTCAAATCCGCGAGAAAATGAAACAAGGCAAGGCCAAAGGTTTTATGGAAGATGCGTAGGGTACACTATGGTTCGGGAGCCGCTTGGTAGTGCCCAGCAGTGACCAATTAAAAGAATGGATCCTCCAAGAAGCTCACAACTCTCCATTCTCCATACATCCTGGGAGTACCAAGATGTATCAAGATCTGAAAAAGATGCTTTGGTGGAACATAATGAAGTGGAAAATCGCACATTATGTTGCTAAGTGCGATATATGTCAAAGGGTGAAAGCTGAACACTTGAAGCCCGCAGACACCCTGCAACCTTTACCGATTCCTAAGTGGAAGTGCAAAGAGATCAGAATTGACTTCATTACAGGGTTTCCAATGACTCAAACTGGGTCTAATGCCATCTGGGTGATCGTGGATCGCTTGACGAAGGTTGCCCATTTTATTCCGGTCAAAACTACCTTCAAGACAAGTAAATTGGTCGAGCTTTACATTTCAAGAATCGTTTGTCTCCATGGTGTACCCAAGGTCATTATCTCCGACCGAGGTTCTCAGTTTACCTCGTATTTTTGGGGTTGTCTACACCAAGCAATAGGGACCAATTTATCTTTTAGCACTGCTTACCACCCTCAAGCAGACGGTCAAACCGAAAGGGTGAACCAAATATTGGAAGATCTTCTTGAGCTTGTGTGTTGTGTTATAGCAACAATTGGGAGAAGTGCTTACCATATGCATAATTCTCTTACAACAATAGTTTCCAATCAAGTCTCTGATGTCACCTTTTGAGGCACTATATGGGAGGTCTTGTAGGGCGCCTTTGAGCAGTCCGAGTATGGGGAAAGTGTAATACCACGAAGCGGATCCGTAATTAGAGGTTCATCGGAGGAGAAAATGCAAAGAAAGGAATATAAATTCGAGAAAAGAGGGGGTTTTCGCATTTTTACGACAACTGGGCGCGAGCAGCGCCCAGCGGCCCAAGAGGGGAGGTCGGCCCAAGGGGGGCCGGCCAAGGGAAGGGGGGAGGCGCCCCCAACCCTAGCCGCCTCCCCCACTCCTTCCTCTCCTCCCCTAGAGCCGCCACCTCTATTCCCCTCCTCCCCGGTGTTCCTTGCTGCTCCTTGATCGGCGTCTGCCACTCTGGAGATCCCGGTGTCGCCCCCAAGCTCTCCCCCGAAACCGTCTCCTTCCAACGGCGCCACCGCCCGTTCGCCGACGATCTTGTGGCCGGTCTTGGAGAGGAAAGGGAGGAGAAGGGAGGGAGGTTCTTGGGAGGTGGATCCACGTCTCCCTGCAGATCTTCAAGGGTAACGAATGTTTTTAGTGGTTTTATTGATTAATGGTGGATTAGATCTAAATCGGGTTCTGTCCTGGAGATTCCAGAACGCATCCGTCTCCTTGCGCGGCCAGTTTCGACCCTTTAGAGGCCGAATCTCGGGTTGACCTCTCCTAGAGATATGTTCCTGGTTTCGTTAGCTTTCTTTTGGCACCGAGATCACGAGATTCCACCCAGTGGTTTAGGAGTTATGAATTTTTAACCGATCACTGCTCTGTCTGTCAGAAATTCTGGGTATAGTCGGTTGCACCTAAGTTTTGATCTAGTTAGAGTCAGAACCAGGTCGGCCACCCAACTAGGTTTATGAAGATAATTTCACCATATTTCCAGGCTGATAAAGATCACTTTATTTGGATCAGTGGTTTAAAAGTTAGAGCCTTTTCTTTAGGGCTGTTCTGAATTCTGGACAGACTGCAGTTATAGTTTTTCATTGGATGGTTAGACCTCTGTTTTGGCCGAATTAGAGTTTACCATCAACTAGAGTTTCGTAGCCCGTTACGTTACGAGAAGATGAGCACTGGTTTAAGGTCTTTTGGACTTACGGTTATTTATTGGTGAATTTTCTAGTAAAACTGCCAGTTTAGAGGTATTTGGAATGTTTGGGCGAATGGATCAAATTGAACCTTTTGTTTGGTTAGTTTGGTTAGAGGTTGTGGGAGGGCACGTGTAGCAATGTCTTGCTCGTTTGTCCTCATTTCGATTATTTTATATTGTAGGCGGTGAAGCGGTGAGTGGAGGGTATCTCAATTACCTCCCAACCCGCAGCCATGTAGCAGAACAAGTAACTTGTATACTATGATTGATGCATTATGTGATGTGTGAATGAATGATTATATTTGTTCGTAATTGTAGATGAATGCCATGTGTATCTTTTCATTTATGAGTACTATTCAATATTGCCATAGGATCATATCATGACATGCATAAATTACCTTTGTAAGACCCATCAATTCCAAATGGGCACTTGAAAATCCCATCAATTCGAATGGGTGCGTGAGTCCACCATTCCAATGTGGGCCACGTTGACTGGTCGTATGAAACGTTCTTCATACGATTACTTTAAGTGAACACCGACGGGTGTTTCACTCGCTATCCAGATATCTTGCAATATGTCCAATTCCTTCATTGCATCCTTTCATTTCATCCATTCATAAGAATTGTTTCCAATAAATGTTCAACTGTGATAGTGTATATGATTCATGGGATGTTGATTGTTACTTTCATGTACTTGTGAGTCTTTGGCTCATTCTTGCTTTGTTGTTTTATTTAGGTAAATGACAAGGAAGAGCGGTTTCTTGGAGGGTAGCTCAACACGATACACTCACTACCATAATCCAAAACATTTGAGAACTTAATATTATCTTCTATTTATGTCTTGTGTTGAATTGTAATAAGCCAACTTGGCCGTATTTACCATATCTCCACTGAAATGTTTATTTCCACCCGTTGATTAAACTAGTTGATGATTTCCTGTTCACGTATATCCTTGTGGTACGCCACATCTAGTAATACTTGTTGTTGTGAATTTCCTAAAGATTAGTGATTGTAGGTGACATCTTGACTTCCTTATAGTCGGGTGTTACTGAAAGACCATTCTATGGTCGAACTTAGTGAAATATCTTTGAAGAACAAGTTCGGTTAATCCGAGATCAATTGCAGACGACTCGGTCCGCCAAAGAGCTATCTTGACAATCGCGTCAGGAATTGAGCTTTCATGTGAATGATCATGTGTACCTTAAAGTCACACCGATGAAGGGCAAGCACTGATTCCAAGTGAAAGGAAAATTGACTCCTCGTTATATTGGTCCGTTCCAGATTCTTGTAAAATGAGGAGCCGTGGCGTATCAATTGGAGCTGCCCACCTCCCTATCAGCGGTACATGATACCTTTCATGTCTCGCAACTGAAGAAATATCTATGTATTCCCACTAAAGCAACTCAGTACGAGAACCTGGAATTACAACCTGATCTATATTACCAAGAGTACCCAATTGGTATTCTTGGTGAGATGGAACACAAGACAAGGAATTGTATCGTCAAGTTTTTAAAAATTCGATGGAGTAACCACAGTAAGAGGAAGCAACTTGGGAACGAGAGGATCAGATGCGAATTGAGTATCCTAACCTTTTTCCCGAGATACCCGAAGCTCAGAAATAAGGTTCTCGTTAGTTGAGAACTTAAGAGGAATGTAATATTTTAGAATCAAGAAAGGAAAGGTTAAACAAAGCAATAGAAAGGAAAAATGTATTAGCAATGCTTGGTTTTCCCGTTAGGATCTTTTCATGTTGTCCTTGAAAGAAATGAAGACACCAGGTGTTGTAATAAACTGTAATCAAAAGAAAACCTTTTTGTTTCAGAGGTGATTCTAGTCGATACAATATCTGAATAACATATGGCAAACCAATATACCTCAGTTTCTCCTCGATATTTCCAACCCTATTTCTAAACCTCAGGAATCTTGAGACACAATTCTTTTAATGGGGGAGCTTTGTCAAAGCCCAAAAAATTATTAATGGGTTTTAGATGCAGCTCATGAACATTTCATATCATTGTTGGAGCATCATCATAAATTATTGAAAATTAAAACTTTCTACTTAAAGAATAAACATTAGGGTTCAAATACAATCCTAAAACAAATGTGAACAAATATTCATGATAATATCTCGAAAATAATTTATTCAAATACTGGAGCGCCACTCCTTTGTCTCCGCCTCCAGCCGTTGCGAGATCACACCGGCGACCATCGGGCTTCGCGTCGCCTGGGACGAGTTCGTGCCATCCTCCCATACCTGGTGGTGTCGCTCCCGAGTCCGGAGCGCATCTCCTTCGCCGAATGGCCATCCTCGCCGCCGCACGCGTGCTCTGGTGAACCACCGGCGGAAATAGGTAATGATGGTCATTACGGTTAATTACGTTCATTGAGAACCGTAAGACATGTGGGTCCCACCGTAATGAACATGATTAAGTTTTAATTTGAACATGGAATCTATTACATGTAGGCCCTCATGGTTAGTTAAGTATTTGCGCAAAATGTAAAATACATTTCCTAAGTTTGGAAAGCGTAACTTCTAAAGTAGTTTCACCCGAGTACATTTTGGAATAGTCGAAGACGTCCTCTTGGAATACGCCTTGGACGTCATTTGAACGTGGCTGGGTAAAAGCTGACCCAGTCAATGCTTTTCCTAGGGTCCCGCAAGTCATACTCAGTTGCTAAGCGACCATGAGTGTAAAAGTTTTCACGCATTTAGAAAAGTTTTCACGCATTTATGTAAAATGATTACTTTGTGAAGTCTATTAGTTATATCCCAATTATTGCAGGTTACACTTAAATTCTCCTTTACAGATATGCCTAAGTTAGTTGTGTATGATATTACTTACCGTTGGTGTTTATGCTTAGGCATACTAGTCAGTAGTCGCGTAGTTCCGTTGACTAGGTTAGCTCATCAATCCTGGGAGACACTAAATAATCGTATTTATGTTTTGAGTTCACATCTCTGAATCTGATTGTGGAGTCTAAATTTTGTTATTTAAAAATGGATTTAGATCTGGACAAATGGCTAGTAGTGAGGATGCCTTCGTGCACGAGAATTGGGTATTGTGGAAAGATTTGTCCGGATCATTAAGGACCGAACTTTGGGCTTTCATTGCAAGTATCACTGTACTTTCATACGTAGTGTATGAGCGCCGCTTGGTCAAGTAAAGGGAAGGTCGTATTGAGTTGAGACACAGGTGGTGTGAGGACATGGGACTGTGCAATCTCATGTTCCTTAGGAACCCATTGCAAGGATGTAATGTGCAAGTGAGCGCTATTTTTATTTTGATGTTGCGCGGTCTACCCACATGCTAATTCCTTACATTGGCCCCTCCGACACAACTTGCATGCCCAGTTAGTTAGTAGGCGGTATAGCTAGCGCTAATTAATCATGCAAGAGTGGTTCACTTCAATATGGGTTTCTTGCTGAAAAATACCGAGTCTTGATTTCCCCGGCCAGCACACCAAAGGAAGTGTGTTATTATCTGGAGGCTTACAGGCTGATCAAGTCGTGTGGGTAAAGATGTACTCCCCTGCAGGGTTATAAACTATTCGAATAGCCGTGTCCACAGTTATGGACATCACTTGGGACTTGACTGACATCATTGTTAGACTCTAAATTAAAACTTGACATGGGACAACTTGGTATCGACATGACAGGTGTGTCATGAGTTTATTTTATCAAAGTGGGGCTACCACATTGATATTGTTTGAAATAGGTTTATCGTTATGTTATTTAACTTTCTTTTGTTAAACAGTCTATTGCTAAAACTGCTTTATTAAACTGGAAGGTGTAGATTGAGTAATGTTGCATTTTTGCAAAAAAACTAGAGCCACTATAACCTCTCTTTGAGCAACCACTAGCTAGCATGTATAAATTTTTATTTGTGTAAGTCTTGCAAGTACAACTTTGTTCTTTAACGGATTGTCCATTTGTTCAGGTGAGGAAAATTATGACATAGATCAGTTCGTTAGCGCCAACTTCGTCGACGCTAACGAATAATGCTATTTCTGGCCTCCACTCAGTTGCCTTTGGGAAGGGCACACCCTGCTAGAGTTTTTGTTCTTAATACTTTAATTTCTGCTGCGTACTTGGCTTAATGTTTAAATTTGACCAGTCGGCCTCTGTTGTAAAATTATGGGCATAAGCCTTTGTCTTGTTCGACATGTGTAATATATCCGTATGCCTTGTGTATGACTGTGAATCAATGTTGATTGAGATATTTGCGTGTTAGCCTTGATCCTTGGGAGCTAACACGAGACACATATTCGAAGATTTGAAATGCTTCTTGACTCATGTTAGTATGGTCTCGAACTGCCAAGTTCGACCTATATTCATGGGTTATGTTGGATTTCAAAACTTGGAGACTGTAATATTCCGGAATGGAATCGAGTGAATCGGGAGAAGTCGGGAAAGTCGAGGCAGTTAAAGAAGGGAAAAATACCTGTTGAGAAAGGGGGTTCACTGAAAATTCTCGGCAACCTGGGCCACGGGCCGCGGCCCAGGTGGCCCAAGAGGGTGGCCGGCCAAAAAGGGGGGGCTCCCCTAACCCTAGCCGCACCCCACATTCCCTACCTCTCCCACTTCCTTCGTCTTTGGCCGCCGCCTCCACTGCCTCCCCTACTCGACGCCCTGCTGCTCCTTGCTGCCGCCTCCTCCCTGCGGTGGCAGCTCCGGTGATTCCCGGTGTGGTTCCCCAAGATCCCCTCCGCGGTCGCTTCCTCCTGCCGTTGTCCCGGCCGTCCGTCGTCTCCCTTGTGGCCGGCCCTTGGAGAGGGAAGAGAGGAGGAGTGAGGAAGACCATTGGGCAGCGCATCAACATCGTCCCACGGGTCTACAAGGGTAACCATAGCCTGTTCTTGCTGTTTGATTCCATAAGAGTCGACAATTTGATTTGATTAGTAGATTCGTTCTGCCTCTGATTGTAGATCCAATCTGTTCAGTGAGTTGTACACTAAGTTTCGGCATCTTATAGGCAGAATCTGGTATTTTCGTCTTCTAGAGTTTTGTTCCTCAGGTCGTTATATTTCTTTTGGCACCAAGATCACGAAATTCCGCCTTACGGTTAGGGAGCTATGAATTTTTAACCGCGCGCTGTTCTGTCTGTCTTGGATCTGGGGACTGTCGGTTTGTTCCTCGGTTTTGATCTAGTTAGAGTTAGATTCAGAACTTTCACCCCAATAGGTTATTGTAGCCCTTTAAATTATCTTTCCAAGTTGATAAAGATCACCTCCATTGGATCAGTAGATTGAAAGTTACATAAATTTCTTTGCAAATATTCTGTAATCTGGGAAGATGTCTGTCAGTGGCTTTCAAATGTTGTTTAGCCCACTGTTTTGGCCGAATCAAAGAACCCCATCAGCTAGAGTTTTGTATACTGGTTCTCTAAGATTATTTGAGCACTGGTTTCAAGTCGTTATGAGTTACAGATATTTAATTACGATTTTTCTCGTACCGTCGATCAGAAGGGCTGAAATTGGGCTGATTAGTTAATTCATAATTTTGAGTCTTTGGTTATGTTGGTTAGCTAGAGGGTTATGGTAAAATGCTTGTAGCCACGTCATGTCTTGTTATTATTAGTTCGAATAAATATTTGTGTAGGCGGTGGGGTAGTGAGTGGAGAAACACCGTCGTTGCCTCCTAACACGTCACAGCGCGGAAGGCAAGTACCTTATCTTATCATAATGAATGGTGATGATTATGTGTGGATGAATTGTTAGACTTGCTATTCATATTCGTATGCTATGCATATTTCTTCATTATGATGTGATAAGAGTTCATTGCATGAAGTTCATTCCGTTCATGCATTTGTTTCATGTTGTCCACGGAAGTGGAAATTTGTAAGTCCCATCAATTCCAGTATGGGCACGCAAAAGTCCCATCAATTCCAGTATGGGCACGTAAGACCCACCATTCCAATGTGGGCAATGTTGGACACCCGTATGAAACGCTCTTCATACGGTATTTGAGGTCCCCATGCTTTGTTAAGTGCGGGCTTAAGTAACAACGACGGTGTGTCACTCACTATACTGGTATAAGTTGTGGCGATCCATTTCTTCATTGCATTATTCCATTTCATTCATATCCATATGTGTTCGAGATGTTTTCACAAGCGATTGTGATTTGCTTTGTTAAGCAATGTTTCATTGTCATTAAAGTACTTGCTTTGAGTCTTTGGCTCATCATTGCTTTGTGTGTTTTATTTAGGTAAATGAGAAGAAAGGCAAGACCTTTTGAGGGTAGTCCAAAGACGTTGCATATTACCTTTATCAAATAAGAAATAATATTGTTATCTTTCATTCATGTCAACTATTTGTTAAATTTCCAAATTGTAATAATCCAATTTTGGTATCGCCCATCGTACATTTTATTATGAATGTTTCTATTCCTTCTCATAAAACTGTTATCGTTTATCGTTGATCCTTATGGAATTTGGTTATTTAATCCTGTTTAACCCGACTTTGTTGTACATACTTAGTACTTAATAGTTCTTTTAGGTGACATCTTGGCTCAGAATAGCGAGTGTTCTGAGACCTAGAATTATTTACATATGATCTAAAAGGCTATGATCCGATGTAAATAACTTGGGGTCCCCACACTCTTTTGAGTTGGGGGCCACAAATTTTTCATCTCCTTTAGGGTGGCTTTAAAGTCCTGAGGTCCTCGCTGGAATTGTGGCAATTGCTATTGCCTTCTCCTTCCTTGATGCACATGAACTCCTTGTTGTCCATTCCTGGTTTCCTAAGCATAAGCAAATCATCTCCATTAGGCAGCATCATATAGTTCTTAAATAATCCACTCAACACTAGAAACGAATTTACCTGATAATTGAGTTGACGAGCACGTGCCCGCGTAATTGGATCTTGAACATCATTCATGGTAGCAGCAAGAGAAGTGTTCATATCAGTAGAAGTGATGTCCTCATCACCTTCCCTGACCCCAACGTCGACGCCGCCCTTCTTCCCGTATTTGTCGGTCCCTGCTGCTCCCCGACGCCGCCCTACTACTCCCGGTCCTCCACGCTTGTAGGTATTTCCTTGTACCTCATGGTTTACTGCTCCATTATTGCTAGTACTCCGTGCTTGTTTCTCTGAGATAGCGTCTTTCGACGTGCCTTGCTCGGTTCTACTTGGTGGTTTTGATTGTCATCCGCTTTGTTAGTTGTTTCTATTTACAGGAGTGTTTTACATTGCATATATGTGTTGTTCTAGTCTAAATATGAATTTGGATAAATTCTAGTACTGGGAAATATTTCATTGGTGGGTTTAGTTTACTGCTCAATGATGATTTTTGTCATATTATGAAATTAAATTGATAACAAATCAGACATGAACTACTATGATTGCTTACTATTGTCAGATTATATCTAATAGGTTGGCTCTGTTGCTTTCTTTTTTCTGCTATGATTGATATGATCAAGTTATTTTTTATCATGTTGTTCCTCTGTTAGTCAATTGTCTTTCTTACATTGGCAAGTGGATCACATTTCTCAAATTAGTAATCTGTTTATTCTATCAAGTGATTAATCCTCAATCTGCTAGTTGGTTTATGTTTTAATCAAGTGATTCTTATGCACTATAAATTGTATAACCTTCTATTGACTGAAAGTAACTTTGCTATTTGATATAATTCTTGACATAACTAGTAGAGCATGTATTATTATTAATTATGCTATAATTAATTCAATATGAAAATACAAACTAAAATTTTAGTCATTGAAATCCTGCAAATTTAGTTCTTTGGGTGTGTATCTTCAGAGATGGCATTTGCACAGTGTTCGTTGTCGTCGTCGAATGCATCTGGGGCTCCGATGGACTATGCGCCGCCATCGTCGAATGTGTCTAGGGCTCTAAAGAAAGGGGTACCTAAGTGAGATGGCAGAGGAATATCGAAAAGTCCTGAGGGTCGAATCACCATCATGGAGGTCACTAACATTAGGGTCCCTAAGCATCCCAAGAAAGCAGTGGTAGCATTCCGGACCACCTGCGGGATAGTTGGAAGGGAACATGTCCCCATCACCGCACCAAGCTGGAAGTCTCAAACGGACCAATAGAAAGAATAGTTGTGGGCTAAAATTTCAAGCTCGTTCGAGGTCCCACCAAGTCGAGGACTCATGCAGCGCAGTGTTGCTCGCGATCGAGCGTGGAAGTACTTCAAGAGCACGCTTGTCACGAGTATTTGAACAAGGATCAGACGCCCTTCACGAAGTATCAATTCGTGTTGGCAGATATATGGGATGTCTTTGTGCGGATGAAGACGACGGCCGAATTTCAACAGCAAAGTGAGGCACACAAGGCTCTCTAGACAAAAAACACTCACCCCCACAGACTCGGCATCGCTGGGTATGCGGGAAAAAACAGGCAATGGATGAGGAAGGACGAGGAGGAAAACCAGTGGAAGACCTCCCCGGCATTTTAGGGATCACGATGGCGCTTTGAAACTAGCTAAGAGTGAGATCATCAACCACATCTTCGGGCGCCATCTCTTTCACAAACCCGACAAACGAGGGAGTGTCCCAACATCTACTAATATATGTTGAACTACCAGGTTGTTAATAAGTCCATAACTTTGTAGGGTCTAAAATAACATGATAGCCTCTTGCAGCAAACATTGAGTACCCAATCTTCCCAATGCTCCTTCAAAGCAGTCAGGGATAGAGATATGATATCCATGGCCCTAAGAAACAAGGAGCACCGAGTCACACACGAGGCCTTGGGGTTATGTACCTTGGAGGCGAGGATTCCCACAAGACTCAGAGGTATATAAGATCGGAAGAGATCCAAGGTTGAGGCGAGAGCAGATGAAAGAGGAGATTCGTGCGGTGATTAGTGCATAATTTCGATGACAAATAACATCATTTGAAACAAATCGAACAAATGAATCAAGCCCTCAAGCAATCACAAGCCACCCGTTATTTTGGGAGCCAGTCCCCTCAGCGTCGGAGTAGGCTGCGTCCCACGCCACTTTTGAATATGGCAGCGTTCAATTACCTATCGACGACATGCATCCGGTAATGTACATCTCTCGAATGCTCCAAAGATAGACATGTAGGGCGCCTTAGCTAAGCGTAATGTTTTGTAGGAGCCCACACCGCAAGCTCAAGTGAAATGGTTGGGTCCATTTGTGTTGAGGTTCACTAGGGATGGTGTTTCCATGCCGGGAAGGGACAAGTGCTTCACGGTGCCCGGTGGCGGGGAGGGACATCACCTGGACCCTCTGATGTCACGATTAGAATCGACCATGCCTCTCTAACATAACCCTCTATGACTCCACCTCAACCTCTCGCTTTAGAAGGCCACGCATTGGATCCGTGGAGACAATCTGAAGATACAAGGAAAGTGTGTCGAGTCGTGTCCAGTGAAGACGCATGGCAGGCGAGGCTCTAAGGCCAAATCAAAGAAGATTAAGGCACCTGTAGTGCTGAAGATACAAGAAAGGGTGACGAGTCGTCTTCCGGGAAAACGTATGACAAACGAGGCGCTAAGACAAAAGGGAAGAACATTAAGGCGCCTTGTGAGCCTGGGACGTTCTACCTCGGAAGATCGTTGGTCCCCGACACACCATTACCCCACCTTGGATTGGGTTGGGTGACTTTGTATAACACCCTAGCTATTCGGAAGACAAGATGCCACTACTAAATCTAACATACAACTATGAAACGAAATAATTTACACAAGACTCATCTAAAAGAAGAACATGACTGTCCCAAAATAATAATAGGAACAATTACTGAATCCAATTAAGTGAAGAAACATTTTTAACATGGGAATATAAAGCAACCAGGGCCAGGTTAATTTATTACGTTTCAACACTTAACTAATGAATGACATAACCAAATATTATTAATGGAGTCTGGAGTAAGATGAAATGTGTGAATAGTTCGTGTCTACTCCCTCCCAAGATAGCCATCATCACCGATCACCTAAAATAAACAACAAAGTAAGAATGAGCTGAGACTCAGCAAGTACAGTAATTAATTGGTCATACAAAATTATGAACAAGTCAACCACAATATGAATTATGAACATATCACTGAAAACTTATGTGGATGTATGGAATGAATGTGAAAGAGATGGACTGCACACATGCTCATACCGGTATAGCTAGTGACACACCCGTCGGTGTTCACTTAAGCCCGTACTTAACAAAGTCCGAGGACCCAATTACCGTATGAAGAACGTTTCATACGGGTGTCCAAAATTGCCCACATTGGAATGGTGGGTCTTACGTGCCCATACTGGAGTTGATGGGTCTTTACAAATCCACTCCCGTGGATGGAACATGAACAACACAAGAATAAAATGAAACATATGCAATGAACGTCACCACTTTCTTCCACATGGATTGCCAATTAAGGACAGAATAGGTAGCATTGAATATGAACATGGATTGTAAGATTTACAGTACAATAACAATCATTCATCAGGAATCAATATATGGTAATGCATTGTACTTGCCTTCCGCGTTGTGACGCGCTGGAGGCAACGAAGGCGCTCCTACACTCGCCGCCTCGCCACCCTTGATGATCCCAGAGAGGCGATGGACAAGCACTTGGTGAAGACAATCGCCCTTCTCTTCACCCTCTCCTTCCCTTCCTTTGGCCGAACAAGTGATGTACTCCTCTCTTCCTCGCGAATGCCGGCAGCGGGGAGCTCCGTTGGTGAGATGGGGAGGCACCACAGCAGGGGGCGGCACCAGGGCAGTAGGGGCACGCTAAGGACCAGGAAGGGAGGCGGCAGGGAGGAGGAGAGGTGGAGGTGGCGGCAGGGGAAAAAGAGGGGAGGAGGGGGCGGCCTAGGATTAAAAGGGGAGGGGGTGCAGCTTGGGCTTGGGCCCTTGGGGCGCCTCCTCCCCAAAGGCCCACACATGGCCGGCCACACCCAGCCCTAGCCTGGGTCGGAGGCCCAGGTTCCAACATACCCACAAAACCCTTGAGTTTACAATTAATTCTCTCGCCCGAAAAACATTCCCTCCAATCGATATTCAGGATATTACACTTTGCATGGCTGGTACATGTGGCACACCGAGATGACAACAAATGCTACTAGATTCACCATTGGTTACACAGAGAACCATTTCC
The DNA here is from genome assembly GCA_036346395.1 of Hsuehochloa calcarea. NCBI lineage: Eukaryota > Viridiplantae > Streptophyta > Magnoliopsida > Poales > Poaceae > Hsuehochloa > Hsuehochloa calcarea. The sequence goes on along the minus strand of CM070598.1, from coordinate 39,604,970 downwards.
TCCACAAGCCTGGGCTGCCGTTGTGGGCTTCCAAGACTTATTCGAACTATTCAACCTCGGCGCCACACTTCTACGATCTTGGACATCGTAAGTGTGTATAATCAAGTTCTACATTCACGTAATACTGATAAATGTCATAACTTATTGCTTATGTATACATACATGATGCAACATGCTCGGCGATCGCGACAACCGGTGGGTTCCCTTGACCCATAGTTGATCTCTGAGCAATGCATCAACGAACACGCATCCTACTTTGAGAAATACATAATGAGGGGGTTGCTTGCTCATGGCGACAAGGACTACATACTGGTGCCCAACAACTAGGGGTGAGTACTTCACTACTTGATATACAAATTTCATTTGTACATTATACGCGTCACGAACTTAAGTTAAATGACTATAGAGACATACATGAGTAGGTGGCACTGGATCCTATTAGTTATTGTACCAAAGTAGAACTAGGTAATATACCATGATTCCCTAGTCAATAAGAATCACGACTTCACTCTTGTAAAAAAAAGTACATGACATGCATGCTCATTTCCTCCATACATAACTCTATTGTTAGTCTTCCTTCATTTGAAATGGCTGAGGATAACATTTTGGAATCACGTAGGGCGTTCAGTGCCTATGTTGCCGAGGGAGGGAAACACAACGAACCCAGCGCCAGACTTGGATACAGGATGAGAATTTTTGTACCCGCTACAACACAATAATCCTATATCATACCTCGTAATCTGGCCACTCGAACTAACTATACCTATATATGTAATTCCATTTCTGCAGTGCCACCAGCAACTACAAGCAAACATATGTGCATTCTACATTTGCCGTCATATGCAGGAAATCATGAGTGCTAAGCTGAAGGATCTAGAGGTTTATCAATCTCACAATAATTATCTCCTAATTATTAGTTTAAATATTTATGCTTACTACTTTACTCCTAGCGTCAACGCATGACAATCGAATAAAGTACATTCGATCTGGACAAACTCTCAGACGTTTGAGGACGGCTTTGTACCTTCATCAAGGTGGAGATCATTAGCTCAAATAGAGAGTTTCACTCTGGCGACACTGATTAATACATGTTAAATTGTAATTCACTTTGAGCTGTAAGTCAATTATAACTCTAGCGGCAATACATGGACATTCTTTTGTAATTGATTTTGAGTTTTAAATCACTTTGAGTTGTTCTATATCAAATCAATTATGATTTATCTGTTTGTTGCTTGCTTGTTTTTATAGGGCATGGCTAGCATTTCCTGAGGCTAAGTGGAAAATGGAAAAAAATTATTTAGGGATAGAACGAACTATCACAGATGGTTACCAACCATTTGTGATGTCTCCAATCATAGACGGTTGGTACATATAACCTTATGTGATATTCGGCCATCACATTTTCTTAATCCTTGCTATCCCATGTGTGTCACCTGCTTGTGCATTTAGGTATAAGAATGACTTCCTCTAAACCATTTTCCTTAATGCTTCATAGGAACTCAGGAATTTCGAAGATTCTCCATTGATGGTTGAAAACCCTAGCATCATCCTCATCGCCGACGTGGTGAGTGTTACTTTGATTCCATGCAATGGCACCACCTCCATAGCTCTCTTAAGTGATCCCAACATCTAATTGCCTCCCTCTTTCTTCAGATCTCCTCCTCCATGCGAAGCCGAGCGCCACCATCGCCATTGTCGTTGACAAGCAACCACCGAGCTCCTCCTGACCTATCCATCCTTCTGGTGAGTTCATTAGACCACGTAGGAGCACATGCATGGACTAATTCACTCACAACACCACTGGGTTACATGCATGTTGATCGTAGCTCACCGCCGCCTCTCACCGTCGCGTTGTTGTTGTGAGTCATCCCAGCTCTCTCTGTCGGTACCGAATGTAGCTCATGGCCGTGAGTAACACATTTCTGGTCTAGGCTGGTGCCGCCATGGCGCGTACCATCGGTGAGCCGTCAGGCAAACTCGCGGGCGCGATCCCTCTGTTCCGACAGGGATTGTTACAAAGCCATTAGGGCAAATCCCAATCATTTAAGAGCCAATGATTGCTTAGATGTTTTAATGGTTGTCTTAGCGCACTAAGGAGTCTATTACACTTGGGCTCCATGAACAGAAATTGAGGAGAGATAAACCAGTTTCATTAGAGTGAATGACATGTGGGCTCGAGGCCTTAAAGTTCACAGTCTTGCACCGGTGGACCGAACTCATGGACCGTCGGTCCATGCACGAGTCTATGATAAGGGGTCCCACCTATCAGTAGGAATTTAAATCAGAAATTAAATAGAAAAGAGCACTATACAGTGGAACCCACATGTCAGTGATAGAGTTAGGATGGAATGAGTGTAAAAAAATATTAAATGCTTTAGAAAATTTGGAAAGCATTTATTTTTAAACTAAAAAAACAAATAACTTAAAAAAATTCATAACTAATTCAAATTAACTCCAAATCGAGAGAAACCAATTTTGTTGGTTTTTATTTTTAATGCACTTTAATATGAAATAGTTTTGAAATATGTTTCTATTACAAAAAATATTGATTTTGGAATTTAATCTAGCACTGAATTGTTTTTACACTAAAAATGCTTTTAACTTTGAAAATTCATATGAACTCCAAATGGAGTGATTCAATTTTTATTGATAATAACTTTTTATTATCTTTCATGACATGTAAATATTATCCCCACCACTATTTTGAAATGTTCACTAAAATATTTAATTTGGATGAAAAGTAACAGATTGTGAATTTCCATCATTTTTCTTCCTTTTGATTTTGCAAAGGTTATAACTTTCACGTATGAACTCCAATTGGAATAATTCTTTCATATAAAATCAACTACTATATAAATTTCAAGCATTTTTTTAGCACTTTGAATGTTTTATCTTTTCTTGATGTTTATTCGATGTTGTCTTTATATAGAATCCGAAGTGCCGGACGTTAACAATTACACATCTAAGAGTGAACAAGTGGAATGCCAGCAAGGTAAGTATCATTTTAATTTTATTCTTGCATCGTGTTGATCCTAGATTTAGTTAAGTTAGTATTTTGAAATGCAATGATACTTTCATGCATGCTATTTTGAATTGAAATGCAATGATACTTTCATGCATGCTATTTTGAAATGTTGATATTTTTTAGTTGTAGTTAGTTATGTCCTATTCTAGTTGGTCATACTCGATATTTCCATTACAAATATGCTTAAGATTAGATGGTTGTGATGATATATCTATTTTGTATATTGAATGCTTAGCCATGCAAGTCTAGATGACGCGTTAGTTCGGTTGACGGGGTTAGCTCGTCAATTGTGGGAAACACAATATTTTTATTCTTATACTTTTGTTGAGATCTTCGCATCTGGTTATTAAGTTTATATTGGTAAAATTAAAAAGGATCTAGGTCTGGACAAGTGGTTGTAGTTTGGGTGCCTTTGTGCACGAGACTCAGGTATTGTGGGAGTCTTGTCCAGACCATTAAGGACTGAACTTTGGTGACGTGGTTAATCCAAGTAACACTCGTAATTCCACACGTGGGATATGGGTAGGGCTCGGTCAAGTAAGAGGGGTTTATTGGGTTAAGTCCCAGGTGGTGTGAGGACATTTGTGTTGATCATCTATTCTGTAACACCCTGACCCAAAATCGGCTCAATGCCCAGCCCACCGTGGGGCGGCCCCGCGCACACATAGCACCTCACTTACACTTTCGTCCTCGCTTCGTGGAAAAGGGTTAACCCGGAGGTGCTACGTTTGGATCCAACAGGCATTATATACTACTATAACTCACTTGAGACAAGCAATGTGGGACTAATCCCACCACACAACTCCTCATGGGCCACGTTATGAGCAGGCCGGGGTATTACACTAACCCCCCCTTAAGGGCTGACACCCTCGGTAGCATACCGCATACGCGGCAAATGCCCAGAACCACCCCTCGATACAAGTTCGTGCGTCCAGTGCCGGAACATATGCCATGCCATGTGTCCACTCTGGGCCCACATGTGCCATGCGCCATATGCCCATGCCCCTGTCCCGCACGCGCCTGTGCAGCGAAGGTTGATGCTCTGATACCATCAGTAACACCCTGACCCAAAATCGGCTCAATGCCCAACCCACCGTGGGGCGGACCCGCGCACACATAGCACGTCACTTACACTTTCGTCCTCGCTTTGTGTAAAAGGGTTAACCTGGAGGTGCTACGTGTAATATTCCAAATTTGGTTTAGGGAGTATTTTATTCAGGAGAGAGAGCTATTTGAAAAATTCAAAATTTTGAGGGATTTTTGGACCCTGGGCCTTTGGCCCATGCTGGTGAAACCCTGGCCGGCCTATGGTCGGCCAAGAGGGGGGAGGTGCACTAGGCCCTAGGCCCAAGGCCCATGCGCCCCCCCCCCTTCCCCCTACCCCCAACCGGCCACCCCCTTCCCCCTCTCCCTCTCTTTTCCCCTCCTAGCCGGCCCTAGCTCTTTCCCATGCGCCACCCCTCCTCCTTGTGCCTTCCTCCCTGCATCCCAGCACACTTAGCAGCGCCCCCATCTCCCCGGTGAAGATTCTTGCTGCTGCCATTTGGGAGGAAGAAGGAGAGGAAGCCATTGGTGGCATCGGCCAAGAGAAGAAGCAAGGAGAAGAGGGTGAGGAGAAGGGAGGTCGTCTTCCCCAAGTGCCTTTCAACGTCTTCCTACAGGTCTACAAGGGTAACGAGGAATTTAATTTGTTGTTTGCTGCTGTTTGAAGGGAGAGTTGATGGTTAGGATTAAACCGACATGCTGTCTGCTAGATTCCAGAACAAGTCCAGTAGGTTCTGCGCCCGGCTTGGCATCTTAGATGCCGAATCTGATATTTTTGTAACCTATGCCGAATCTGATATTTTTGTATCCTAGAGTTTTGTAGCCATGGTTTTTATCTTTTCATAGCCACCAAGATCACAAGATTCCGCCTTACGGTTTAGGAGATATGAATTATTCTTTGCGCGTTGTTCTGTCTGTCTGGCGAGAAGGAACTGTCTGTTTGTTCCTTAATTTTGACCTAGTTACTGTAAGATTCAGGACTCCCACCCAACTAAGTTATTGTAGAATTTTTAATAATCTTTTCCGGTAGATAAAGATAACCTCCATTGGATCTGTAGAATGAAAGTTAAGTCATTTTATTTACTGTTGTTGTGTAGTCTGGACAGATGTCTGTCGGACACTTTCAACTGCTGATTAGCCAATTGTTTTGACCGATTTGATAAACCCCTTCAACTAGAGTTTCGTAGCTTTGTGCGTTATGTTTCATTGGACACTGGTTTCATGTCGTTTCGAGTTCCAGATAATTAATTATAATTTTTCTTGTACCGCTGTCCAGTAAGATGGGCAGGTGCCTGAATAGTGTAATGTTAGTTTAACTCCGTTGATCATGTTGATTAGTCGGAGGGTTAGTGTAGGTCACCTGTAGCTATGTCGTACCATGTTATCCTTATTTCGAATATGTATTTGTGTAGGAGGTGAGGCGGCGAGTGTAGGAGCACCTTCGTTGCCTCCTAGTGCAACACATCGCGGAAGGCAAGTACAATGTGTTAAGATATATTGATTTCTGTTGAACACCCGTTGACGGTTGATGTGCTGATAATTTTATGATCCACGTTCATACTCCATGTTATACGATTTCTATTGAATGCTCGTGGATGGTTGATGTGCTGATAATTTGATGATCCATGTTCCTATTCCATGCTATACATTACGTTCTTATTCGATAATCCATGTGGAAGAAAATGGTAACCTTCATTTCATATGTTCATTCCATTCATGTGTTGTTCATGTTCCGCCCACGGGAGTGGATTTGTAAAGACCCATCAACTCCAGTATGGGCATGTAACACCCACCATTCCAATGTGGGCAATTTCGGACACCCGTATGAAATGTTCTTCATACGACAATTTTGATCCCCGGACTTTGTTAAGTACAGGCTTAAGTGAACACCGACAGGTATATCACTCGCTATACCGGTATGAGCATGTGTGCAGTCCATTCCTTCCAATGCATCCATTCATTCCATTCATACACATAAGCTTTCAGAGATTAATTTGTAATTCGTATTGAGATTGACTTGTTCATATCATGGTATGTTCAATTGTTTACTGTGCTTGCTGAGTTTCGACTAATTCTTACTTTGTTGTTTATTTTAGGTGATCATTGATGATGACGCTGGGCGGGAGTAGTCACACCCACACTATTCACCCTTTTCACCTTCCTTCAGTTTTAATAATAAGATTTGAGTATATTTTTCATTCGTAGATTTTTGAACTGTAATAAATAATGTTGGCGTAGTTGATGATTCCCCGATGCCATGGTTGCTTAAATGTTCGTGGTCCACGATTCTGGACAACCACTTGGATTCGAGAGCCATTATTGTTAGACTCTTAAGTAAAATTTGGCATGGTACAACTTGGTATTCGACATGAGCGGGAATTCATGCATTTTTAGTTTGTCAAAGTGGGCTGCCACTTTGATATTGATTGATCTATATGAATATCTATGTCACTTGTTTTTCTTTTTGCATATAAATCTGTTTTCTAAATGGCAATTGAAAACTAGTATGTGTAGGATAAAAATTGTTACGTTTTCTACAAAACTAAGCCACTAATGCCTCTGTTTGAATATCCTCTAGAATGTATAATTTTTAATTTGTGTAAGACTTGAAAGTACAATTTTGTATATAACCCGGATATCTGCTTGTTCAGGGAACCGGTCACCATGTAGCGCTCGTAGAGGAGCGGTCTGCATGGCCGTCGTGGCTCTAGCTTAGCCAGGTCCTCCCACTTAAATGGAGTTAAATTGGATTTCAATCCCCTGAGGCCCAAAGTTATTTTCCTAAGACTGGGCGGGTCTTGGTCTTACCAAAATAACTCGAGGGTCCTCACAGTGTTGGTATCAGAGCCATACTGGCTGTAGGTTAGAAATAGCACGGGCGTTAGTATTAGCAACTCTTCAGTCGAATTATTTTCAAATTAGCAAAGTGATTGCAGAAAGTTTAAGCTATGAACATATTTCATTCCTTCCCCCTCCTAACATCTAATTCTTACCTCACTATTCATTTGAATTGCACAAAATATATTTTTTCCATTGCTCATCTCTCTTTTCCAACAATAGACATCTTTGAGTAGTCACCAAGATAAGTGCATTGGCGAAGGGACGAGAAGACATTGCTGTACTGCAATATTAGTAATAAGTTAGGGATTAATCTTAGAGTATATACACCCTAATTATATTCCTTAGCATGTAGACGCTGGATTTTGTAGTGTCAGCATTTCCTCTCTTTTGTTCCAAGTAGTTGCGCATCAACTACGGGCATCATGTATAGCAATTATATCAGAAAACTACGGTTGTTTTTCTTGCATCTTGTACTGGCCCATGTGCGTTTGTTACCCCCTCCCCCCATTTGGTGTTAAGTTTTTACACATTTCATGACATGATGCATACTATATTAAGCATAATACACCCGCTATCCAGGTTTTTATTTCGCACTCGTCAGAAGCGTATCTTTTGTCGATTGCTAACCAACCGAGTGGCAGCAGATGGCGGGATTTTCAATTGGCTCAAGAGCTCAACAAGGGGAGAGATCACCACACCCTAGGATTCAACTCACTATCACGTGTTTCGGATGTAGCAAGGAGGGCCACTATGTGTCCCGCTACCCTAAGAAGTGGCGAACACGATGTATTTGCTTTAGCTGTGGTGAAGTGGGGCACTTCGCTAAAAGTTGCAAACTAAGGGAGTCAAATAGGGCAATCATGAAGGTCAAGGTTTGTCGACGCTGTGGTAAGGAAGGACACTACATCGACCAGTGCACTACAAATTGTTCCAGCTGCAATGGAGACCACCAACCAGGAAACTATTCGGCTACCAAAGTCACTTGTTTCCTCTCGAAGAAACAATCATCGCCCCAAGGAGTGTCGTCTACACCGAATGATCACCAAGTCGGTTGAACTACATCAACGGATTTTCCATGCAGCTGTTAGCATCGCAACCACTAGACCCGCCATGGAAATGGTCCCTGACCAACAAGGCATGTCAGGCAACCTGAACTTTGTATTGACACCTTTTGTATCCTTAGGCCTAGTCGATTCCTTGGGGGACTCGCACGATCAAAGTAATATTTGATGATAATTGTATTACTACTCATGGTTTCCGAATATGATCTTAGAATAATTAATTTGATTTTTGTACCCTAAAATTTTAAACTTTGTAGGATCATTTGTGGATTAGGGTTGGAGTTACCATAGGAGGTTGTGTTACGGGTATAGATGGAGCTATGGTAATGAGGTGTAATCTTGCCTGCCGGGTGATGTTGGATTTATATTGAAGGATATGTAGGTGGAACTCTTGGAATACGTGAATAGGCTTGAATAATTAATTTATGGGTTCACTTGGAGATTTAGATTTTTGGTATGTTCTAGTCATTATGCCGATAAGGTTGTTAGTCAGATATTGGTCTAGTGTGATGAGTTAGAATTTGAAACTACGATGATGTTATAAATTTCAGTGGATACTTATTGTGATAATTTGAGAATTGTGAAGTTGTATTTGAGTATATAGCCAGATCGTAATAAGTGAGTGATTGGTCATATAGTGGATGACTATGAGGATTGAATAGGAGGTTTATCTTTATAGTGTACCAAGCATGGTATAACTAGATTAATTAGGGATGATTAAATACGGCAGTTGGATTTGGATAATGCTTGAGGATAACTAGACTGTGGAAGACATTGAGTAATAGGGTTGCAATAGACTGAGATAATAATGGTGGATAAAGGAGGTATATATTTAACCTAGGATAATAGTGTTGATTTTGGTGGTTAATTAGATCCTAGAGTAGGGATGAGTGGTTTAGACCTTAATAGATCAATTGGAGTAGTTGGTGGATTGGCGATTGTAGGTGGACTAATCATGCTAACAAAAGGATTGGGAAGTAGAAATATAAAGACATTGCTTGAAGATGCAATTTCATCTTGCATATACGTACCCTCTTTTCGAAATTGAAATTGTTGTGAGGAAAAATATTGCTGGAAACCAACATATTATTTATGGATGGTTATAGGCATTGAAATACGGTTCTTTAGTGCTCAAGATTTGAGGTTTATATTGGAGATACCCTATGATAGAAAATTTATAAAGCAATTGTAATGAAATATGTGAGCAATATAGTGGTTTCACTTAGGATTATTAGTGTTCCCGAGAATGTGATCGAGATTGGAGTTGAACCATGATTTATACGGTGAGAATGGATTAATAGTTGTTCGTACTCACTTATGGATTGTTAAACTTTAGAAGTAAGTTTGTACCCTTATCGAAAATAAAACCAAACCTAGGAATTTATGGTGGTTTTGGATATTATATCAAAGCAAGCGATTTCAGTGGTTAATGTATAAATTTTGGAATGATTGATTGGAGTTTGCTATAGACTGAATATGATTGATGGATTTTAATTGAATGAACAACAATTAGAAGTTTCCAAACTGAAAGTTTTGGGATAGTGGTGGTATTAGTTGAAGATCGAGCCGTTCAGTCTTTGAAAACAAGATCGGATTTTAACAAAGTGACTAAGTCTTTTTGCCCCTAGTCCTTTCGGACAGAATCTCGGGGTCAAGATTCTTTTTAAGGGGGAGGTTTGTGACAGCCCCAAGTTAATTAATTACAATTATTATGCATCTCATGAGCATGCATTTGATTTCCAGAGCATATGCACAAATTATTGCATTTGAAAATTTCAAACCAAAGTTGAAACTACAACTCAATTTGAAGCTCCAAAAGAAAACAGTAAAAAATAATTGTGATACGGGAGACGGGGTCCTATGGTATGGGTCTTCGACCCTTAAATAATTTATTTCAACCTTATATTAATTATAATTAATAAAAATGAATTTTCCCAAATTTTTAGGACCTATTTCAACCTTGTAAAAATTCAAACCAAGTTATAAAAGCCTCTGTGGTAAATGAATTAAAATTAAGAAACTAAATCATGAACAGTGTGGTTAGAATATTTATATGTGTACTAAGTCATCCCAGGAACCTCTCTGAAACATTTTAGAATTTTAGAAATTTATTTGCTAATTTTAAACCCCTGGTCGGAGTCGAAGTGTTTGAATTCAAATCAATCAACTGTTGGACTCGCACCCGACCGGACCCAACAGTTGCGATTTGACTCGGCTGAACCCAACCGCCTAATCGCACTGGCCGAGCCAGACTGTGACCCATGCCTCGCTGAGCCACTGACGAGGCGGGACCACTTGTCAAGCTTGCTCCTTCCTCAGGCAGGAGATGCGCAGAACGAGCGCAGCACACGGCCGTCGTGCGCTGTCCGAGCCCTGTCAATGCCGTGGATCCACTGCGCCATCTGACCACTCTGGTGCCTTTGTTGTTTAACATCGCCTCTGTTCCGTCCATTGCCCGAGCATTAACCCCGTCGCTACCCTCTCATTTCCTCACTTCTCTTGTTGGGCAAGGAGAGGGACGCTTGTTCTTGCTGTCCTCTAGGGTACGCTTCGTACCATTTTGTCCCCTCTCTTCACCGTTCATCGCCATCACCATTCCCACTAATATGAGCTCCTGTCTTTGCTTGTAGACTCCGGAACACCACCGTGTCCTCATCGGCTCCGAAGCATGCATTGAAAGCCACCTTTGTGTTGTTTTTGTCCCTGGTAAGCTCCTTGTTATCCCATGTGTGTACCCTCGTGCCTTGAGGTATGAGAATGAATTTCCCTCAACCCATTTCCTTAATGCTTCACAGGAGCTCGAGAATTTCAAAGTTTCTCCATTGATGACTGAAAACCCTAGCTTCGTCCTCATCGCTGACGTGGTGAGTGTTACATCGATTCCATGCAATGGCACCACCTCCATAGCTCACTTAAGCGATCCCAACATCTAATTGCCTCCCTCTTTCTTCATATCTCCTCCTCCACGCGAAGCCAAGTGCTGCTGTCGCCATTGCCATTGACAAGCAACCATCGAGCTCCTTCTGGTGAGTTCACTGGACCATTTAGGAGCACATGCATGCACTAATTCACTCACAACACCACAGGGTTGTGACATGCATGTTTGCCCACAACTCACCGCCGTCTCTCACCGTCGCGCCGTCACTGTGGGCCGTCCCAGCTCTCGCCATCGGTACCAAAAGTAGTGCATGGCCGTGAGGAATGCATTTCTGGTCTTGGCTGGTGCCGCCATGGCTTGTAGCGCCAACGAGCCGCCGGGCAAACTGTGGACGTGAGCCCTCTGCTCCGACTGGGACTGTAGCAAACACAGTAGGGCAAATCCTAGTCATTTAAGAGCTAATGATTGCTTAGATGTTTTAATGGTTGTCTTAGCGCACTGAGGAGTCTATTACCTATGGGCCCATGAACAGAAATTGAGAGATAAACCGATTTCGTTAGAGTGAATGACATGCGGGCCCGAGGCCTTTAAGTGCACAGTCAAGCACCGGTGGACCGAGCTCATGGACCGTCAGTCCATGCACTGTTGCATGGACCGAGTCTATGATAAGGGGTCCCACCTATCAGTAGGAATTTAAATCAGAAATTAAATGGAAAAGAGAACTATTTAGTGGACCCCACATGTCAGTGATAGAGGTTAGGATGAGCTGAGTGTAAAAAGTATTAAATGCTTTATAAAATTTCCAGCATTTTTCAGCCTATTGATTTTTCAAAGGCTATAACTTTCACATAAGAACTCCAATTGGAATAATTCTTTCACTTAAATTCATATAAAATCACAATCTCACTACTGTATAAATTTCATTAATCTTTTAGCGTTTTGAATTTTTCATCTTTTCTCGATGTTTATTCGATGTTGTCTTTATATAGAATCCGAAGTGTCATACGTTAACGAGAGTGAACAAGTTGAATATCAGCAAAGTAAGCATCATTTTAATTTAATTCTTATATCATATTGATCCCATATTTTGTTAAGTTAGTATTTTAAAATGCAATGATACTTGCTTGCATGCTATTTTCAAATGTTGATATTTTGTGAGTTGTAGTTAGTTATGTCCTATTATCGCTGATTATCCTTGATATTTCCATTACAAATATGCTTAAGATTAGATGGTTGTGATGATATATCTATGTTGTATGTTGAATGCTTAGCCAGGCGAGTCTAGATGATGCGTTAGTTCGGTTGACGAGATTAGCTCGTCAATTGTGGGAAACACAATATTTTTATTCTTATACTTTTGTCTAGATCTTCGTATCTGGTTGTTAAGTTTATATTGGTCAAATTAAAAAGGATCTGGGTCTAGATAAGTGGTTGTAGTGTGGGTGCCTTCGTGCACGAGACTCGATTATTGTGGTAGTCTTGTTCGGGCCATTAAGAACCAAACTTTGGTAGCGTCGTTAATCCAAGTAACACTCGTAATTCCACACGTGGGATATGGGTACCACTCTGTCAAGTAATGGAGGGTTTATTAGGTTAAGTCCTAGATGGTGTGAGGACATTTGTGTTGATCATCTGTTCGTAGGATCCGATGCAATTTTCTATAGTGTGCATGGGAGCACTATTTTTCTTTCTTTAATTGTATCGGTATCTCTAATATAAGCTGTGAGCCCGCTTAGTAAGCTCTATCAGTAGCTTGTACTAAGTTTGGGGTTCATCTCGCAAGGGGGACTTATCTCAATAGGGATTTCCTGCCGAAAAGTACTGAATCTCGATTTCCCTGGCCGGCATACCTTAGGAAGTGTGTCATTATCCGGAGGCTTACGGGCTAATCGAGTCGTGTGAGTAAAGTAGTACTCCCCTACAGGGATCAATGTATTCGAATAGCCGTGTCCACGGTTACGAACAACCACTTGGATTCGAGAGCCATTATTGTTAGACTCTTAAGTAAAATTTGGCATGGTACAACTTGGTATTCGACATGAGCGGGAATTCATGCATTTTTAGTTTATCAAAGTGGGCTGTCACTTTGATATTGATTGATCTATATGTATATCTATGTCACTTGTTTTTCTTTTTGCATATAAATCTGTTTTCTAAATGGCAATTGAAAACTAGTATGTGTAGGATAAAAATTGTTACGTTTTCTACAAAACTAAGCCACTAATGCCTCTCTTTGAATATCCTCTAGAATGTATAATTTTTAATTTGTGTAAGACTTGCAAGTACAATTTTGTATATAACCCGGATATCTGCTTGTTCAGGTAAGGAAGACTTTGAGCTTGATCAATTCGTTAGCACCAATATCGGCGACGCTAACAAATAGTGTTGTTTCTAGCACCCGGTCGGTTGCCTTGGGTTATAGGGCGCACCTTGCTGGACTTTTGGATTATTTACTTTACTTTCGCTGCTACTTAATGTTATTCTTTGAATTTGGCCAGTCGGTCACTTTTGTAATAGTTGTATATTATTCTTTGAATTTGGCCGGTCGGTCACTTTTGTAATAGTTGTATACTTATGTCCTATGTTGTATGTCTTTTGATATATCATTGTATGAATCTTGTAGGATTGTGATTGACTTTGACGAGGATATGTGCGTGTTGGTCGCTGATCTTGGAAGCCAACACGGGACACATATATGTTGTTTTTAAAATCCTCTTTAACTTATTTAAGTGTGGTTTTGGACTGTTGGGGAACCGCTCACCATGTAGCGCCTGCAAAGGAGCAGTATGCATGATCGCCCTGGTCCTAGCTCAGCGGGGTCCTCCCACTTAAATGCTGTTAAATTGGATTTCAATCCCCTGAGGCCCAGAGTTATTTTTCTAAGACCAGGCGGGTCTCGATCTTACGAAAATAACCTAGGAGTCCTCACACACATCAAATACGGTTGTTACATATAACCGTCTGTGATAGTAGGTCTTCACAGATGGTTTCTATCAAAAATCATATGTGTTATTACTTATCATTGATGGCTCAAAAACCGTCTACGATAACCGCATGTTATTACAGACACATAAAGTCAGAAGAACGAAGAAACAAATGAATGATTTTTTGTGAAGCTTCTTTCACGCTGTCTCCACACAACGGATATCATATGCGCAATGATATCTTTGCAGATACCATCGTCAGAAGAAAAAAAAAATATGAATAAAACAACGGGGCGGGGGTGCGAGGGGCGAGCTAGGGGACAACAGGATTGTTAGAGGAGATAGGCTTCCTCCTCTCTTCAACGGACACCCTTCTCACAAAACACAAGTTGGTACTTGCTCTTATTGGTTCAACCTTTTCTCTGCTGGTTACGTCCATGCATGCCTACTGTTTCTTTTTGAACCACCTCTACTGCCGAATTGCCCTTTCAGGTGACAAGCCCACAAAAAACCAACCAAAAAACAATGTCAATTCTGTATGCCTATGTATGTGATCTTATGATGTTGGCGCTGAGTCTAGCCTTGTCCTCTTGGAAACAGGAGTGCAGGCCGGGTTGTTGTTGCTGTTGTTTGTTTGTGATGATCCTGGTGTTCTGTTGTCATCACTCCTAAAGGTGAAGCATGAAGCATCCAGCGCATGAGAAGAACTTGCACTGGTGTGAGCGTTCTTCTTCACTAATGCCATCTCTTGCATTGCTTCATGGCATCTCCCCACATTTTCCTGCAGATACATATTTAGCATATATTTCAGACAATGTATTTTTTTTTTAAAAAAAAAAAAACTTGTAGGCAGGAGAGTTGCCTACTGAATTGATTTAGAGAAAGAGAATAAAAGGTTCAGTACAAGTTTTTATATACAAAGAAAAAAATCGAGTGGTGGAGAGCCTTATGCTCCCGGAATAATGGACGCTAAGTGCGCGCCCCAGCCAGGCACCATGCTCTTGCCTTGTATTTTATCTTCGCAAGGAGCGCGTATGCGGATGGAGCTTTTGTTTTTAAAAACTCGCTCATTACACTCTTTCCATATTTCCCATGTGACTAGGATCAGCAAGCTTGATTTCAGACAATGTAAATGTAATGCATAATCTAATTTTTCTGGTAGAGGATACACACCTTATCTACAGGGATTTTACAAGCTGCAAGAGCACTGCCGAAGTCAACCACTTGGGCTTCAGCAACTGCTGAAAGAGCCACGGCTGCTCCAATCTCAGAAGGTCTGAATTGCAGGAACTTAGTTTCTGTGAATCAAATGAGACAAATATTCTAATCACTTTCTATCTGATACTTGAATTAACAATGCGGGTGAGTCTGGATTGATTCATTAAGTAATATACCTTTCAGAGTGCTGAGTATGAGCTCGGTGCACCGAGAGACCAAATCATTAGTTAGCGGCTTTCCCTCATTGAACTTGTCCAGGAAGTAATCAGTATAAGAGAATGGGGTAACTGAATACATCCTCCATTTCAGTGTGCTTAGCACAAGAATCTCCATCCTCTTAATAGTCTTTGCTTCAAACACATACTTTGCATCGCAAACCTGTGACACAACGGTCAAACTTTAGAAAATCCATTGATCAATCGTTGAACAATTATCGATCTCATGTAAGGCTGCTATTTCTTCTTGACCTGAATGTCTAGAGATTGAGGAACGTCGGTCTCGTCCATCTTGGCAGCAAGAGATAGGCAAGCAACTGTCAACAGCTGCTGCATCCAAGGGGTGTCACTGTCATCCTACAGCAACAAGACAAACAAAAATCGCGCCCTCTTAACATCTAAGGTTGGGAGGAATGCAATGATCTGCAGACAAACATATGCTGATTGACTTCATAAAGAAATAACAATGTACAATTGTGGTTTAGCTTCTTACTGTGAATTGTTTTGAGGAGAGGAACCTATCCAGATAGTTCACAGCGAGGTAAACACACAGTGGTCCAAAATTGTAGTGAGCCTGGACCTACAGCAGCACATGATAGACAAGCAATCCATTGCAGTTACCATGCAAACAAAGTTGATCAAATAAGGGCAAAGTAGGAGTCAATGCTATATCTTGGCAGTTATCATGTTGTAAAACTCAAAAGCAGCATGCTGTAAAACGCAGAACTTAAGAACTAGATAGAAACAGGTAAAACGAATCACGAAAGCATCCTAAATTCTCAAGAATATTAATGAAACACACACACACAGAACATTAAAATGTCCTAAAGGAAATCTGCAACAGATTGTGTAATGATTTTTCCTCACCTTGCAAATCCAACCAATGGCACCAATCCTCCAAGAAAGCTCCAATCCTCCATTGTTCAACCTCACCAGGTAATCCCCGATTGCAGTTTCGATCAATTGCTCTCTCTCCTTCTCCATGAGCGACCCAACAAGCTTATCGCTCTCCAATTGCAATCCAACAAAGCCCGAGAAATCAAGATTCCTCCCCAGCTCCTGCGCCTTCCCCTCATCGTCATCGCACCCAAGGATGCTGTCCCTGTCCTCCGCACACAGCAGGGAGGAGGAGGCGGCACCGATGCATAGGAACCCCATGCCAAGATTGCTGCAAGAAATGGTTGTTTCTTGGAAATTCTTGGACCTTGGTCCTGTTTGGTCAGGAAATTGGTACCTAGGGCCTAGAGATTGCGACTTGTGTTGGCTGTGGCCTTGTGGGTGGAGATAAAGGAACCTAATTGAGTGCAGGGAGAGGGCTGATGAGGCTCATCTCTCTCTCTCTCTCCCCCCCTCTCTCTTCTCTCTCTTGGAGAAGGAGAGGAGCAGTGTTTATTGGAGAGGAGAAGCTCTGAGAGAGGTTTTGGGTGTTTCATAATGGGTGTGCATTTAATGATGATTCGGCAATAATTAGTACATGGGGTTTTAGGAGATTTGGGCCATGCGTATTGTTTCATCCCCAGCCTGTGTCCACACAAGGCACCCCCCATTTACAGCCAGCAAATTAATGGTGTTGCCTTTAAGGACATCATGTATATGGAATTAAATTGATTTGTTGACTGGTATATATGTTTGCTAGCCTTGATTGCTTCTACTTTTTGCGTGCTTGAAATTTTGAGAAGTAATTAACCAAGACGGTATAACTTTGTTGTATTATTCTCCAAACATGATTCTATGGTGTTTAATTTATCCTTAGGAACATTTCTAATTGAGAATTGTGTTTGCATACAACTTATGTTTGATATCATGTGTTCATCAAAGCTACATGAGACTTGAAGCTAATTTATTTTCCATTCAATGGTAGTATATATACAAATGATCATATTGGTAGCTATGATCTCTTATACGGTTACCTAGTATTTGACTATGGTTACCTTCAATATACGTACTAGAATATACTATATGTGTGTGTCTAAATGTGCAACATTGTGATTGCTTTCGTACCATATTTGTGAATCTTCTTTACAACCCATTGAAATTTTACTAGACTTGAAATCCCTCATTTTTCTTCCTAAGAAGGCTTAGGTATTTGTGGTTATCCCAAATTGCCAGACCTCGTTGGTATATCTTGCTAATAACTAGAGATATAGGATTGACCATATATGTAATATCCCGATTTATACTAGAGAGATCATTGGAACTAGAAACGTAACTAAGTGAATTTAAAAGAAGAAATTTAGAAAATTAGGGCAATTGGACCATGGGCCGAAGGGCCAGCCATAAAGTGGCTCCAAGGGGAGCAGCTCCCAAACCCTAAGCACCCCAGCCCTACCATCCACCTTCTGCCATCGCCTACCGTGGCAGCGTTTTTCGCTACCGCCACCTACCGTGGCTGTGCTTCCTCTGCCAAGCGCCTGCAGCTAGCTCTGCCACGCTTCTGCCAAATTCTGCCACGGCAAGCTGCCTCCTACCGCACGTGCCACTACCCTACTGCGGCAAGCAGCTACTCTATCGCGTGTGTCTCTGCCCCGGTTGTCACACAGCCGAGCCGAGCCCTACCGCGGCAGCCCTTTTCTCTGTCGTGTCAACCATCTTCTACCATGGCTGCCGAGCATCTGTAGCCAGCCCTGCCGAGTCCTGCCGTGGCAACCAATTCGGCTGACATCTTCTATTGTGCCAAGGAGAGGGGAAGAGAGACCAGCAAGGAGCCAGGAACAGCAAGAGAAGGAAGGAAAGGAGAGGAGGAAAAGAAGGGAGGAAAAGAGATGATTTTAGCGAGGTTTTCATGATCCTTCATGTTCTTCAAGGGTAACGTCTATTAATCCCTAGGATTTGTCATGTTTAGCCATTGTTAAGCATGTAGATTATTTTGCTTGGAGTAAGATTGTTTTTCAGTTTGCCCTAGTTCCTCGAGGTTAGGTGCAGAACCTTTCAGGGGTGATTCGGGGTACTTAGGCTCGGATTTAGAGGTCAATCTAATTAGAGAAAAGCTATGTAATCTCATTAGCTTTCCAAGAAGGTCTAGATTATGAGAATCAGAGTAGTGAGTGAAAAGTCACAGCACCGGGAAGGTCGTTGTCCAAACTTTTGACGTAGCTAGCAAACGTTGTAAAGATTGGTCAGTTTCTTATAGTAAATGGTAGAATTAAAATTTGGTGATAACTTGAATAAGTTAGAAAATTTTGTTTAGTTTACAGAACTAGTATCGTTCATACTTTTTCAAATTTTAGAATTAAAGATACAAAATTTTGAAACAATTGTCTCTGCGGATTCTAGGACGGTTTTCAGGAAAGGAAACAGGGATGAAAATAGTAGAACCAGAGGTTTGTCGTAACTAGGAAGTTGTAGATTTTTTTGTGAGTATTTCTTAAAGTCTTGGTTGGTTGAATTTGGAGTTCGTATGAATAAATTAGAGTGTTTTTACTACTGGGATAGTGGGTAGTTCATCCAGTGGTTTTGGGTTAATTGGGTATGTTTGGTGTAGACATGCGATGATGATAAGTGTAAAGTGTAGGTGTTTGAGATGTTGTGATTTTAAGATTTGTCTTGTATTGTTTGTCCAGGGAATGTGCCCTATAGTGCCTTGTTGTCGCCTCGCTATCCAGCTCCAAGAGGATAAAGAGGCAAGTGCATGGTAGACAGTGATCAATGGCGGATCGTTGTATTCTTTATCACTCATGACCGTTATATTGTTTTTGCTTTCATCTTATTTAATTGCAAACAATATGAATGGTCGTGATATTAATTGTATTGATGAATTCAAGAATGTTGGATGATTGTATTATTGATGAAATTATATTAAATTGAGTATTCATAAGCATAATTGCATAAAGAGAAGGTGATCATGGCAATCACATATCTACTTTGTTGGTAGAGACTCCACGGGAGTGGAGGAGGTCCCTGATCCTTTTGGAGGACGGGTTTGAGAATACATTATCGCGAGTGCTCACTCACGCTATACTGGTATAAGCGAAAAGAGTTGCATGTGGACATGTATTGTATGGATACTTTGCATTTAATGATAAGAGAATTTGATGATCGAGTATGAGAATAAAGAAAAGAAAAAAGTTGATAATGATATTGTTTACAGTTGATTAATCATTGTTCATTGTTTATTGTTGTGCTTGCTGAGTCGTGGACTCACTCTTGCTCTATTGTTGTTTTTATGTGATTGTTGACAATATTGCACATGGGAAGGGCTAGCGTACTTGGAACCACGTCATACATTCAAATACTTGAAACATTAGCCATGAAACACTTTATTAGTATGATGATTTATAATTCGGACTTGATATTATTGCTTACCTTTAGTTGGTAGGTTGGAGTTTATTATTGATTAAATAGACTTGTTCAATTAGTTTTGGTTTAATCTTAGTTTATTATCTTGCCATGCTTCCTAGGAGGTAATTATCTACAATTGACATATCGTTGTGCTTGTTTTAATGTAACACATGGACGAGTTTTATCATTGATATACTTGTTGTAATTTACTGATAATTAATGTTAAAATTGATAGTGTAATTTAGCGGCATTTCGAGATCCGTGTTGGGCCGGGGTGTTACAATTTTTTTTTGAAAGAACATTAACACATGATATCTAAAATATAATCAATGATGACTGCTTGAAATACGTGAGAACAAATATTAAAACAAGCCCACCAAATTTAACGGCAGGAGAAAAAAGGAATTGTTAGTGCTACATCTTCGCTTTTACTTGTTCTTTCCATGGCATAAAGGGATGATGGAATCTTTGTTCTCTTTTCTTAGTTTTTACTCTTTGTATTTGTCATCTTTTGTATGTAAGTGGTGATGCATAGTTCATAACATTGTACTTACCTAAAAGACTACTATGTTTCACCTTTCTTGGTTGTCTTTGATGAGTATCCTGAGCCACTCAATGAAGTAAAGAGGCAAGGCCGGTGAACCCTAATGACATATTGCTACCCTACCATCGTCTACACCAACAGCCCACCACTTCTCCAACTGGTTGATATCTATACATTAGCAAAACCCCATTCATAAACCTAACAGATCATCTCAAGAACATCATCAATAATGGACGGAGTTCTAGATGTTGGCGCCAAAATTGATTGATGCCATTGACTTCTTAATAAAAACTTTACATGCACAATCTTAATTAGTGCGTCTGTTTAAATGATTTGGATGGTTTCATACATCCAAACATAGTTTTGCACCTCTTTGGTGGAACTTATAACTAGATGAGTGAATTAGCCTATAATCAATATATAACTACTTCAAATATGGCACATGCATCTTTCTTTGGAAGAGAATTAGTGTATGACATCTTTGGGAAAAAAGGCCACTGAGTTTAGTGAATAACTAGAGAATAAAATAAAAACTTCTAATGCTGCATCTTATCTTCTCTTTTGGTGTTCAAATGGCAGTAAGGGTGGAGGAGGGATTATAATTCTATTTTCTCCTCGTATTTGAACACTTGTACTTGTCTCATCAACTTTTTGTACCGGTAGGTGGTGGTGTAGAATTTATTACATAACAATTATCTCTCACCCTTTGGGTGAGCTCTAGTGATATTGTTTACCAGCTCGGTGAACAAAGGTCCAACTTTGATGAACTCAGAGAGCTGTCGCAACACCAACCACAACGAGATATACTAGCAAAAGTCCATATATGAACCCACTAATTATTGCAACTATACTGACTGATAATGGATTGGGGTCTTGATATTGGTGTTAAATTGACTGATTGTAAGCTTTATTAAATAGGGTAGTTTCACGTGCCATTTTAACTAATACTACAACGGAAATAATTTAGGTGATTCTAGACTCCAAAGAGCTTTGATATTGTTCCAAGTTTAATCTTTAAAATTTATTGAAGATGATTTTCATATTTTTATGATAATTCTTGAATGTGCTTAAACTTCTAGCAATTCATCATAGATATATTTTACCCAACTACTTTGAAGGATCGATACCTATAAATTGAAAGATGTTTAAACATTTTTCCTAATTAATTGCCTAGACCCTACCCATGGTTAGAAGTACAAGCTATTTGTAGGGTCTTCAAATTAACAAATCTATGTCTATGCATTGACCCTCTCCCATCCCGATCAATCAAAGCTAATGTCATAAAGTTTAGATCCATAAAAGGTAGTATTACGAAAGGATTCCCTTCGATATTTTGGTCAATGGGTGTTATTCTTGTAGTTTAGTTTATGGTTTTGTATCTGGTTGGTATCTATGTTTGTGTTTGCAGTAGGGAGAACTCTAAGATGTAAACGATCTTCACATTTGAATAACACATTATTTATGTACTTTTTTTGCTAGATTATTATTATTCTTGTGGATTTTATTCAAAATCTAGTGACAATATTTATGTTTTTAAGTTAAGCCTGAAAGTATGTTATATGAATATACATATAATCAACAACTCTTTGACAATATGATTATGTTTTTAAGTTAAGCCTGAAAGTATGTTATATGAATATACATATAATCAACAACTCTTTGACAATATGACGACCCAATTAAATCAGAGGTGACAGTCGCACGAGGATAAACCAGGTTTTTGCAAAGCTTGTTACTTTCTGATATTTATAATTTATTAAGTAAAGCGTGAAAGTGTGTCATATGAATATTCATATAATCAGCAATATATTTGACAATATGACAAATTGACAACCCAAGTAAATCAAAGGTGATAATCGCATGAGGTAAACTGGGTGTTTTATGATATGCGATATTTGGTCAATCACTAGCATGATAGGAACAATCTATCCCCTAGATAGTATACCAGAATAGAAGTTACAAATCTAATTGAATATGACAATGACACTACTACGAAAAGGCTAATATTGGACGCCTCATCGCAGACGGTTTTTCAAAACCGTTAGTGTTAATAATAACATGGACGGTTTTACCAGCGCGACCGTCTCTATTACTGTATAAGCTAAGAACTGTCTGTGATGAGCTAATATCACAGATGGTTCGTATTAAGAACCGTCTGTGAACAGACGGTTCTTAATACAAACCGTTTGTGATACTCATTACAGATGGTTTGGAAATTACTATCACAGACGGTTTTTGTTCAGAATCGTCTGTGATAACTTTTTCACAGACGGTTCAAAAACCGTCTGTGATGACCACCTGTTATCACATACACATAAATCCAGACGATTCAAAAACCACTACTACAAAACAGGCTATAGAAGACGCCTCATCACAGACGGTTCTTGGAAACCGTCTGTGATAAAGTAATCACAGACGGTTCCAAGACGAACCGTCTGTGGTATGTCACTAGAACCGTCTGTGATATCTACATATCACAGACGGTTCGTCTACATATCACAGACGGTTCGTGGTTAGAACCGTCTGTGATGGTTCACAGACGATTCTAAACATGAACCGTCTGTGATACCGAGAATATCACAGACGGTTCTAACCACGAACCGTCTGTGATGAGGTTTTACCATGGTTTGAATTTTTTTCCTTACTCTCTGATTTTACCATAGCTTGGATTGTTCCTTACTCTTCGAATTTACCATGGCTTGGATTTTTACCATGGTTTAGGGTTTTGCTTACTCTCTGATTTTACCATGGCAACCAATACTCTGTCGCGGTAGGGTTTGGCAACCGATACTGTAACACCCTGACTATAAGGAAGTCAAGATGTCACCTACAATCTCTACTCTTCAAATGAATAACATCAAGTAGCATAACAAAAAGAAGCGGTTATTGTGAATGTATGAAAACAAGCATTCGTCCTCGAGTCTTACTCAACGAAATGGAAGTAAACAGTTCAGCAAGATAAGTAAACAAGGCCATGTGGGCTTATTACATTGCAACACAAATCATAATTAATGATAATAAAAGTCCTCAAATTGTTGGATAAATGATAGTGAGTGCATCGTGATGAACTACCCTCCATAAGATCATTCTTCCTCGTCATTTACCTAAATAAGACAAGTAAAGCAAGAATGAGCCAATAGACTCGACAAATAATCGTATGTAACAATCAAACATACAATGAGCCATATATCACAAACACAATTTGAACATATCTTTGAAACGAAGGTATGAATGAATGAAGTGGAATGGTGCATTGAAGGAAATGGACATATTGTAGCATATATCTGGTATAGCGAGTGAAGCACCGTCGGTGTTCACTTAAAGTATTCGTATGAAGAGCGTTTCATACGATTGTCCAACGTGGCCCACATTGGAATGGTGGACTCACGTAACGTGGCCCACATTGGAATGGTGGACTCACGTACCCATCTTGGAATTGATGGGATTTCAAGTGCCCATCTTTGGAATTGATGGGTCTTACCAAAATATTGTATGCATGTCATGATGATCACATGTCAATATGGAATAGTATTCATAAATGAAAAGAACACATGGCATTCATCTACATATACGAACAAATGTAAACATTCATTCACACATCATACGTGACATCAAACATGGAATACAAATTACTTACTGCTTGTGCAGCGGGTTGGGAGGTAATTGTGATACCCTCCACTCACCGCTTCACCGCCTACAATAAAATATAATCGAAATGAGGGCAGCGAATATTGCGATGCTACACGTGTCCTCCTCAACCTTCTAGCCAAACTAACCAAATAAAAGTCAATTTGATCAATTTACCCAACCATTTCAATTAACCCTAATCTGGCAGTTTTACTAGAAAATTCACCAATAAAAAACCGTAAGTCCAAAAGACCTGAAACCAGTGCTCAAATTTTCTTAACTTAACTGGCTACAAAACTCTAGTTGAGGGTAAACTCTAATTCGGCCATTACAGGGGTCTAACCATCCATTGAAAAACTACAACTGCAGTCTGCCCAGAAATCTGAACAGCCCTAAAGAAATTGCTCTAACTTTTAAACCACTGATCCAAATAAAGTGATTTTTATCAGCCTGGAAACATGGTGAAATTATCTTCAAAAACCTAGTTGGGTGGCCGACCTGATTCTGACTCTAACTGGATCAAAACCTAGGTGCAACTCACTATACCCATCAGTTCTGACAGACAGACCAGCGCGTAGTAAAACAGCCATAACTTTTAATCTACTGGGTCAAAATTCGTGATCCAGGTGCCAAAAGAAAGATAATGAAATAAGGAACAAAACTCTAGAAGGCGAAATCATCCAATTCTGCCTCTAAGGCACCCAAAACCGAGTTGCAACCTACTGTACAGAACCGATCTACTAACAGAAATTACACGATACTACCAAAAACATGGAATCGACAACTCTAACGCAATCAAACAGCGATGGGGTCTCTCGTTACCCTTGTAGACCCGAAGAACGACGAGGAAAAACTTCCCAAAGCCTTCCCCTCTCCTCCTTTGGCCAGCTCCAACTCCACGAACCCGATTGAAAGGAAATCGCCCGGCGGAGGAAGAACCGAAGAAGAACACTTGGAAGGCCGGGGGTGCAGCTCCGGGGATCTCCAATGGCAGCCACCAATGGAGAGGAAGGCGCCTAGGAGGAGGGGAGGAGGAAGAGAGGCGGCACAAGGGGAGGAGAGCGGCTTGGGGGAAAAGGGGAGGAATAGGGTTTGGGGGAAAAGGGTGTTCCCCTTGGCGGCCCCTAGATGGGTGGCCGGCCCACTAATGGGCCTCTGGTCGCGACTGCGGCCCGGTTACTGATATTAACGAATACCCCCGACGAAAGGAATTTTCCGCTGAAAACACTTTCTTTCGCTCTCTCAGGCCTCTTTCTTTCTACCGATCCATTTAGGAGTATTACATTCTACCCCTTAACGAGTTCGACCTCGAATCTAAACACGATCTTATTCGAAAGAAATCTGCATTGGAATTATTAACGAAAAACATGTACCATAAGCGAGCAGTGCGGATACTTATCGCGCGAGGGTCTCCGGCTCTCAAGCGGCCTCTCTTTCGGACTAGAAAACCACCACCCAAAGACCCAAATCGGCGCTGACCTAACATTCAACCTAAACTTTCTAGGTACCCTCATCGAAGAGGATCGAAGGTAAGACCATACTCAATGGTCAACGTCTTAAACTTTAACTCGAATCTTGAATAGTTCATTGCCCACTCGGCACGAACACACCCGACGTTGCGTGCCAGCGTGTGCGAAGACGGTCAAAGCGAAATACCAATTTTCTAATTTACGCAACTTTGAAAGCGAAGAGAATCCAATTGAAAATAGAGAGTCCTCATCGCGTCCACTCAATGCTAACTCTCCACCAAAGGTTAGATTCCAAATTTGACAATCATCTCGAAAACAAATCCGTTCTCCAAATAAGCGACTTACAAAGGAACACCACGACCACCAAAGGAGAAATCACTCGAGCGCTCAAACCAAATACTTGCGGTTTATGCGGATTTGGAAAGAATCAACACGCCAACCAGCGCCAACTCAAAATTGCGGAAGATACAAGTCAACGACACAAAACTCAAGCGAGAATCAAGAAAACACCTCATTATCGATGAACATTCCTTTCCACGACTTCTCTCCTCTAGGAATAAAATTTCTCTAATTTGAATTCATCGCATACCACAAGAGATTAAACCTCTTAATTGAACATTATCAAATTATGATCAAACTGAAGGACATCATCCACACAATTGTGGAGAGGCTAAATTGAATCCACCGAATACTCTAGACAATTCATTCTACTAACCAAAATCGATTTAATAGAAGGCGTTCAAGGCACCACGAATAGGCTTCAAACCATCACATTACCTCCAATTTCCAAGAACAACAACTCGGAATCCTTAACTCGCACAAACATGTACTACATCAAAGGGTTCTATCAATTATCATTTCTTGATCGAGAAGCTCCATTATTCCACTTTCTCTACACATAATCATTGGATGACCAAAGGTCTAACATAACAATGCAAACCCAAATTTAACTTCCAAAACCTCTACACAGTTGTTCTTAAAGCGATAGTGAAATCATCGAATTAAATCTCCAATAGTACCACCATTCTAACATACTCCATCAATGACATCATCATAAATCACCCACACCATCTCGCAATGCTATTCAATTGCGTTACTCTAAAATTCAATGAAGGTTTCCTTACCTCCGATAATCACTAACTTTTCAATCCTGAATTGAAGTTCTAGAATTTCACTATACCGGGTGTTATTCAGCCGTAACACTATTCAGGCTTACTTCGAAGTCAAACATTTCAGGTGAATCAATTTCCCTCCAAGGGATCTGAGATCAAAACCATTTCACATTCTACTACTCCTCCGATAACTTGGTAGCAAAATATCATCGCTACGATTACTCATCCACCACCAAACAGTTGCCAAACTTATCCTTTGCAAACACTTTGCAACCCAAAACTGTGATCCTTTCTCAAATGGAAGAGGCGAACAAAGATAAGTTTATTCACACGAAAAGCGTTGCTCATCACGGTAGTAAACCAAAAGAAATATTACGATAAAGGTGATCTTGGAAAGCAAAGTGAGTTCATAATTGGAGGCACACATCCCTCAAAAGAGAATAGTAAATGACAATAAACACGAAAGAAAGATATTACGTTTGAAATTCGCCATTTCTTGGCGGAAAGAGCAACAAATTTAGGGGCGCTTCAAAATAACCACAAGTTTTAATTAAGAATCGATAAGATCCTTCAACATGCCAAGCGGCTCAAAGCAGTTCATCTACTTGGGAAACACGAGATCCAAATGTTCTCACCACAAAACTCAAACATTTCCATTTACGAGTTTCACGGAAAGCAAATGGATTAAATTCGTCTCGAAGAGATCAACGAAAATTTTCTTTTATTGCAACCTCACTTTGCGAACTCAAACCAAGGAACCTTTCGGACTAAATCACACGAAATCTTTAAAGAACAATAGGTTAATCCAATTCCTCAAGTTACCCAAAATAATCTCGATTACAGTTGATTCACGAGCTCCAAGGTACAGTGAAAGCTAAACTTGAAATATTCTTATTTGAGCGATGTCACCCAAAGGCGATCAATTTACTACAAGTAATAACATCGAGCTCACCACCACATTTAGAAAACATTTGAAAGACCAGCGAAAAGAATGGGTTGAATATATCTCAAAAGAAGAGGCACGTGAAAACGCTTTTCACCAACTGGGAAATCACTTACCACTGTATGCGAACACGTAACCAAGGGAAAACCAATTAGGCAATGAACTCATTGAACATAGGTGGAGTCCACAATTGAAAACATAAGCCTCGCAAGAAGAGAATGTCGGACCTTTACAAATAAGAACAACGAGCATTCAAGATCAAAGCGCCGCATCATCGAAGAACCATTATAACTTTGCAACAAATCGTTTCTGCGGAAAACTTCGTTTATCAAAATAAACTTGGACCTCCGATGGGGTCATGAACACAAAACTCGAAATTGAATCATTTTGGAAACATCAAGAAAGGTGGTTAAAACTTCTTTCTCTATAAAAGAATCAACCTTATTCTCACATTCTTGATCATATCAATAAACCTTCTAAAGGAAACATGACAAATTGGGTTATAGAAATTTTCAGCATCAAATGGAATTGTAATAACAACTTGTTCTCGAAAAGGAACCTAGTACGAATGCCACAAAGCTGAGACAAACCTCTCACCCAACACCACAAAACATTAGAAAGAGGTGCGACACTTTTCCTTTTCAAAGGGAGGTTATAAACTCCAACACTCCAACTACTCCAAAAGAATTGAACTGAGTGAAATTTCTTCAATAAACTTAGTAGAAGATAATTCCGTTATCAAAATACCAAGCAGTTAATCAGGTCCCCTTAAACAACAAGAGAGATAGGACTCTTACAAAAGAATGATCTTGTCAATAATATCGTGTACAAGTAGCAAAGAAAGCTCGTGTCGAAATAATAAAGACAAGAATTGTTTTGAAAAACATCTAGGGACCAATAGGAACCCGTAGCCAACCAGTTTGTTTGATTACCATCTCCAACTTAATCACCACAAGGCACCCTAAAAGGGTTTTAACACTAATCCTCGAAAAGAGATCGTTAAACTTCAAGGCGGAATGATCCAAAAGAAATACATGGAGCCAATGCTTCCTCGTGTTAATGAACTTGCAGAGAAAACTCTCATTATACAAACTATCAAGCGAGTAAGCAGTCGCTATTTTCCAATGAGAAGGAAGGAACAAACATAGAAATATCAATATTGCCAAGCTATCGAAGATCATTTAAAATAAAAGAAATTCAACACTGAAAAATAATAATATTTTGAGAACCATTAAAGACCTATTGGATCTCATCACTACCATGAATCATGAACCTAAGGGAAATTCATCAACTACCACCGGACAAGAATTTGTCAAAATCGAAATCAAAGAAGAGAACCTCTGTCTAAAGCATCCCAAAAGAAATATGCAAGATCATTGTGCACTTGATAAAGAACTTGCAAAAGAAATCGCCATTGCAGAAACCTCAAGCGAACACTCGGGTTGAATTTTCCAACGAGGTAAAACAGAACTTAGTGAAAAGGTAAATCTTGCAATTTAACTAGGCTTACGTGGAGCGAAATATCACAATAGTAGAAAGAACAATAATTGTTTCAAAGAACGATCAAATCTACTAGAGATTGCCCGCTTCATTATAACCCTCCATTCAAAAGAAATTCACGAACTATCGAAACTACAACGAAAACCGGATACAAACTTGAGAAGGACAACAACATCATCAATGAGCTCGGGCTCAACACGGAACTTTGGAGCGGTAAGAACTTCTCTACTATTACAACACGAGCGGTGGTGTAGCACAGTAAATCGAGCGACAACCACGAACTCGGTTGCTCGGCGTCCGCTCTGATCGCATAACTAATGCAATCAATTATGAATATATATAGGATCATCTCATGACAATCATAGAATAATTCATAGTTATATAGGATATCACATCATATCATAGTTTAACACATCATAGCACAAAACAACTCAACAACGACTCATTAATCGAGTCACAACAATTGGAATCTGGAAAACATGGTTTTACCAACCCCTCCTAATGTGCACAGTGTGTCAATTTAATATGTTTGAATGAACCATGGACCTAAAGCCCGCTCTGATACCAACTGTAACACCCTGACTATAAGGAAGTCAAGATGTCACCTACAATCTCTACTCTTCAAATGAATAACATCAAGTAGCATAACAAAAGAAGCGGTTATTGTGAATGTATGAAAACAAGCATTCGTCCTCGAGTCTTACTCAACGAAATGGAAGTAAACAGTTCAGCAAGATAAGTAAACAAGGCCATGTGGGCTTATTACATTGCAACACAAATCATAATTAATGATAATAAAAGTCCTCAAATTGTTGGATAAATGATAGTGAGTGCATCGTGATGAACTACCCTCCATAAGATCATTCTTCCTCGTCATTTACCTAAATAAGACAGTAAAGCAAGAATGAGCCAATAGACTCAGCAAGTAACTGTATGTAACAATCAAACATACAATGAGCCATATATCACAAACACAATTTGAACATATCTTTGAAGCGAAGGTATGAATGAATGAAGTGGAATGGTGCATTGAAGGAAATGGACATATTGTAGCATATACCGGTATAGCGAGTGAAGCACCGTCGGTGTTCACTTAAAGTATTAAATATGAAGAACGTTTCATCTGATCGTCCAACGTGGCCCACATTGGAATGGTGGACTCACGTAACGTGGCCCACATTGGAATGGTGGACTCACGTACCCATCTTGGAATTGATGGGATTTCAAGTGCCCATACTGGAATTGATGGGTCTTACCAAAATATTGTATGCATGTCATGATGATCACATGTCAATATGGAATAGTATTCATAAATGAAAAGAACACATGGCATTCATTGTAACACCCTGACTATAAGGAAGTCAAGATGTCACCTACAATCTCTACTCTTCAAATGAATAACATCAAGTAGCATAACAAAAGAAGCGGTTATTGTGAATGTATGAAAACAAGCATTAGTCCTCGGTCTTACTCAACGAAATGGAAGTAAGCATTCAACAAGATAAGTAAACAAGGCCATGTGGGCTTATTACATTGCAACACAAATCATAATTAATGATAATAAAAGTCCTCAAATTGTTGGATAAATGATAGTGAGTGCATCGTGATGAACTACCCTCCATAAGATCATTCTTCCTCGTCATTTACCTAAATAAGACAGTAAAGCAAGAATGAGCCAATAGACTCAGCAAGTAACTGTATGTAACAATCAACCATACAATGAGCCATATATCACAAACACAATTTGAACGTATACTGGAAACGAAGGTATGAATGAATGAAGTGGAATGGTGCATTGAAGGAAATGGACATATTGTAGCATATACCGGTATAGCGAGTGAAGCACCCGTCGGTGTTCACTTAAAGTATTAAATATGAAGAACGTTTCATCTGATTGTCCAACGTGGCCCACATTGGAATGGTGGACTCACGTAACGTGGCCCACATTGGAATGGTGGACTCACGTACCCATCTTGGAATTGATGGGATTTCAAGTGCCCATACTGGAATTGATGGGTCTTACCAAAATATTGTATGCATGTCATGATGATCACATGTCAATATGGAATAGTATTCATAAATGAAAAGAACACATGGCATTCATCTACATATACGAACAAATGTAAACATTCATTCACACATCATACGTGACATCAAACATGGAATACAAATTACTTGCTGCCGTGTTACAGCGGGTTGGGAGGTAATTGTGATACCCTCCACTCACCGCTTCACCGCCTACAATAAAATATAATCGAAATGAGGGCAACGAATATTGCGATGCTACGTGTCCTCCTCAACCTTCTAGCCAAACTAACCAAATAAAAGTCAATTTGATCAATTTACCCAACCATTTCAATTAACCCTAATCTGGCAGTTTTACTAGAAAATTCACCAATAAAAACCGTAAGTCCAAAAGACCTAAAACCAGTGCTCAAATTTTCTTAACTTAACTGGCTACAAAACTCTAGTTGAGGTAAACTCTAATTCGGCCATTACAGGGTCTAACCATCCATTGAAAAACTACAACTGCAGTCTGCCCAGAAATCTGAACAGCCCTAAAGAAATTGCTCTAACTTTTAAACCACTGATCCAAATAAAGTGATTTTTATCAGCCTGGAAACATGGTGAAATTATCTTCAAAAACCTAGTTGGGTGGCCGACCTGATTCTGACTCTAACTGGATCAAAACCTAGGTGCAACTCACTATACCCATCAGTTCTGACAGACAGACCAGCGCGTAGTAAAACAGCCATAACTTTTAATCTACTGGGTCAAAATTCGTGATCCAGGTGCCAAAAGAAAGATAATGAAATAAGGAACAAAACTCTAGAAGGCGAAATCATCCAATTCTGCCTCTAAGGCACCCAAAACCGAGTTGCAACCTACTGTACAGAACCGATCTACTAACAGAAATTACGATACTACCAAAAACATGGAATCGACAACTCTAACGCAATCAAACAGCGATGGGGTCTCTCGTTACCCTTGTAGACCGAAGAACGACGAGGAAAAACTTCCCAAAGCCTTCCCTCTCCTCCTTTGGCCAGCTCCAACTCCACGAACCCGATTGAAAGGAAATCGCCGGCGGAGGAAGAACCAAGAAGAACACTTGGAAGGCCGGGGTGCAGCTCGGGGATCTCAATGGCAGCCACCAATGGAGAGGAAGGCGCCTAGGAGGAGGGAGGAAGAGAGGGGCGGCACAAGGGGAGGAGAGGCGGCTTGGGGGAAAAGGGGAGGAATAGGGTTTGGGGGAAAAGGGTGTTCCCCCTTGGCGGCCCCTAGATGGGTGGCCGGCCCACTAATGGGCCTCTGGGTGTGACTGCGGCCCGGGTTACTGATATTAACGAATACCCCGACGAAAGGAATTTTCCGCTGAAAACACTTTCTTTCGCTCTCTCCGGCCTCTTTCTTTCTCTGATCCATTTAGGAGTATTACATTCTACCCCATAACGAGTTCGACCTCGAATCTAAACACGATCTTATTCGAAAAAAGCTGCATTGGAATTATTAACGAAAAACATGTACCATAAGCGAACAGTGCGGATACTTATCGCGCACGAGGTCTCCGGCTCTCAAGCGACCTCTCTTTGGACTAGAAAACCACCACCCAAAGACCCAAATCGGCGCTGACCTAACATTCAACCTAAACTTTCTAGGTACCCTCATCGGAAGAGGATCGAAGGTAAGACCATACTCAATGGTCAACGTCTTAAACTTTAACTCGAATCTTGAATAGTTCAATTTGCCCACTCGGCACGAGAACACACCCGACGTTGCGTGCTTGGCGTGTGCAAGAGCGGTCAAAACGAAATACCAATTTTCTAATTTACGCAACTTTGAAAACGAAGAGAATCAATTGAAAATAGAGAGTCCTCATCGCGTCCACTCAATGCTAACTCTCCACCAAAGGTTAGATTCCAAATTTGACAATCATCTCGAAAACAAATCCGTTCTCCAAATAAGCGACTTACAAAGGAACACCACGACCACCAAAGGAGAAATCACTCGAGCGCTCAAACCAAATACTTGCGGTTTGTGCGGATTTGGAAAGAATCAACCGCCAACCCAGCGCCAACTCAAAATTGCGGAAGATACAAGTCAACGACACAAAACTCAAGCGAGAATCAAGAAAACACCTCATTATCGATGAACATTCCTTTCCACGACTTCTCTCCTCTAGGAATAAAATTTCTCTAATTTGAATTCATCGCATACCACAAGAGATTAAACCTCTTAATTGAACATTATCAAATTATGATCAAGCGAAGGACATCATCCACACAATTGTGGAGAGGCTAAATTGAATCCACCGAATACTCTAGACAATTCATTCTACTAACCAAAATCGATTTAATAGAAGGCGTTCAAGGCACCACGAATAGGCTTCAAACCATCACATTACCTCCAATTTCCAAGAACAACAACTCGTAATCCTTAACTCGCACAAACATGTACTACATCAAAGGGTTCTATCAATTATCATTTCTTGATCGAGAAGCTCCATTATTCCACTTTCTCTACACATAATCATTGGATGACCAAAGGTCTAACATAACAATGCAAACCCAAATTTAACTTCCAAAACCTCTACACAGATTGTTCTTAAAGCGATAGTGAAATCATCGAATTAAATCTCCAATAGTACCACCATTCTAACATACTCCATCAATGACATCATCATAAATCACCCACACCATCTCGCAATGCTATTCAATTGCGTTACTCTAAAATTCAATGAAGGTTTCCTTACCTCCGATAATCACTAACTTTTCAATCACGAATTGAAGTTCTAGAATTTCACTATACTAGGTGTTATTCAGTAGTAACACTATTCAGCTTACTTGAAGTCAAACATTTCGGTGAATCAATTTCCCTCAAGGGATACAGATCAAAACCATTTCACATTCTACTACTCCTCCGATAACTTGGTAGCAAAATATCATCGCTACGATTACTCATCCACCACCAAGCAGTTGCCAAACTTATCCTTTGCAAACACTTTGCAACCCAAAGCTGTGATCCTTTCTCAAATGGAAGAGGCGAACAAAGATAAGTTTATTCACACGAAGAGGCGTTGCTCATCACGGCGGTAGGAAACCAAAAGAAATATTCGATAAAGGTGATCTTGGAAAGCGAAAGTGAGTTCATAATTGGAGGCACACATCCCTCAAAGAGAATAGTAAATGACGGTAGACACGAAAGAAAGATATTACGTTTGAAATTCGCCATTTCTTGGCGGAAAGAGCAACAAATTTAGGGGCGCTTCAAAATAACCACAAGTTTTAATTAAGAATCGATAAGATCCTTCAACATGCCAAGCTGCTCAAAGCAGTTCATCTACTTGGGAAACACGAGATCCAAATGTTCTCGACCACAAAACTCAAACATTTCCATTTACAGATTTCACGGAAAGCAAATGGATTAAATTGTCTCGAAGAGATCAACGAAAATTTTCTTTTATTGCAACCTCACTTTGCGAACTCAAACCAAGGAACCTTTCGGACTAAATCACACGAAATCTTTAAAGAACAATAGGTTAATCCAATTCCTCAAGTTACCCAAAATAATCTCGATTACAGTTGATTCACGAGCTCCAAGGTACAGTGAAAGCTAAACTTGAAATATTCTTATTTGAGCGATGTCACCCAAAGGCGATCAATTTACTACAAGTAATAACATCGAGCTCACCACCACATTTAGAAAACATTTGAAAGACCAGCGCGAAAAGAATGGGTTGAATATATCTCAAAAGAAGAGGCACGTGAAAACGCTTTTCACCAACTGGAAATCACTTACCACTCGTATTGAACACGTAACCAAGGGAAAACCAATTAGGCAATGAACTCATTGAACATAGGTGGAGTCCACAATTGAAAACATAAGCCTCGCAAGAAGAGAATGTCGGACCTTTACAAATAAGAACAACGAGCATTCAAGATCAAAACGCTCGCATCACTGAAGAACCATTATAACTTTGCAACAAATCGTTTCTGCGAAAACTTCGTTTATCAAAATAAACTTGGACCTCCAGTAGGTCATGAACACAAAACTCGAAATTGAATCATTTTGGAAACATCAAGAAAGGTGGTTAAAACTTCTTTCTCTATAAAAGAATCAACCTTATTCTCACATTACTGATCATATCAATAAACCTTCTAAAGGAAACATGACAAATTGGGTTATAGAAATTTTCACATCAAATGGAATTGTAATAACAACTTGTTCTCGAAAAGGAACCTAGTACGAATGCCACAAAGCTGAGACAAACCTCTCACCCAACACCACAAAACATTAGAAAGAGGTCGCGACACTTTTCCTTTTCAAAGGGAGGTTATAAACTCCAACACTCCAACTACTCCAAAAGAATTGAACTGAGTGAAATTTCTTCAATAAACTTAGTAGAAGATAATTCCGTTATCAAAATACCAAGCAGTTAATCAGGTCCCCTTAAACAACAAGAGAGATAGGACTCTTACAAAAGAATGATCTTGTCAATAATATCGTGTACAAGTAGCAAAGAAAGCTCAAGAATCGAGAAGACAAGAATTGTTTTGAAAAACATCTAGGGACCAATAGGAACCCGTAGCCAACCGATTTGTTTGATTACCATCTCAACTTAATCACCACAAGGCACCCTAAAAGGGTTTTAACACTAATCCTCGAGAAAAGAGATCGTTAAACTTCAAGGCGGAATGATCCAAAAGAAATACATGGAGCCAATGCTTCCTCGTGTTAATGAACTTGCAGCAGAAAACTCTCATTATACAAACTATCAAGCGAGTAAGCGAGTCGCTATTTTCAATGAGAAGGAAGGAACAAACATAGAAATATCAATATTGCCAACTGTCAAGATCATTTAAAATAAAAGAAATTCAACACCGAAAATAATAATATTTTGAGAGAACCATTAAAGACCTATTGGATCTCATCACTACCATGAATCATGAACCTAAGGAAATTCATCAACTACCACCGGACAAGAATTTGTCAAAATCAAAATCAAAGAAGAGAACCTCTGTCTAAAGCATCCCAAAAGAAATATGCAAGATCATTGTGCACTTGATAAAGAACTTGCAAAAGAAATG
This sequence comes from Hsuehochloa calcarea, assembly GCA_036346395.1. Lineage (NCBI taxonomy): Eukaryota > Viridiplantae > Streptophyta > Magnoliopsida > Poales > Poaceae > Hsuehochloa > Hsuehochloa calcarea. Next base: position 39,569,203 of record CM070598.1, on the reverse strand, counting down.
CGCCATTGCAGAAACCTCAAGCGAACACTCGGGTTGAATTTTCCAACGAGGTAAAAGCAGAACTTAGTGAAAAGGTAAATCTTGCAATTTAACTAGGCTTACGTGGAGCGAAATATCACAATAGTAGAAAGAACAATAATTGTTTCAAAGAACGATCAAATCTACTAGAGATTGCCCGCTTCATTATAACCCTCCATTCAAAAGAAATTCACGAACTATCGAAACTACAACGAAAAACCGGATACAAACTTGAGAAGGACAACAACATCATCAATGAGCTCGGGCTCAACACGAACTTTGGAGCAGGTAAGAACTTCTCTACTATTACAACACGAGCAGTGGTGTAGCACAGTAAATCGAGCGACAACCACGAACTCGGTGCTCGGCGTCAGCTACCGATCGCATAACTAATGCAATCAATTATGAATATATATAGGATCATCTCATGACAATCATAGAATAATTCATAGTTATATAGGATATCACATCATATCATAGTTTAACACATCATAGCACAAAACAACTCAACAACGACTCATTAATCGAGTCACAACAATTGGAATCACGGAAGCATGATTTTACCAACCCCTCCTAATGTGCACGAGTGTGTCAATTTAATATGTTTGAATGAACCATGGACCTAAAGCCCGCTCGATACCAAGCGTAACACCACGACTATAAGGAAGTCAAGATGTCACCTACAATCTCTACTCTTCAAATGAATAACATCAAGTAGCATAACAAAAAGAAGCGGTTATTGTGAATGTATGAAAACAAGCATTAGTCCTCGGTCTTACTCAACGAAATGGAAGTAAGCAGTTCGACAAGATAAGTAAACAAGGCCATGTGGGCTTATTACATTGCAACACAAATCATAATTAATGATAATAAAAGTCCTCAAATTGTTGGATAAATGATAGTGAGTGCATCGTGATGAACTACCCTCCATAAGATCATTCTTCCTCGTCATTTACCTAAATAAGGCAAGTAAAGCAAGAATGAGCCAATAGACTCGACAAATAGCTGTATGTAACAATCAAACATACAATGAGCCATATATCACAAACACAATTTGAGCATATCTTTGAAGCGAAGGTATGAATGAATGAAGTGGAATGGTGCATTGAAGGAAATGGACATATTGTAGCATATACCAGGTATAGCGAGTGAAGCACCCGTCGGTGTTCACTTAAAGTATTCGTATGAAGAGCGTTTCATCGATTGTCCAACGTGGCCCACATTGGAATGGTGGACTCACGTAGCGTGGCCCACATTGGAATGGTGGACTCACGTACCCATCTTGGAATTGATGGGATTTCAAGTGCCCATCTTGGAATTGATGGGTCTTACCAAAATATTGTATGCATGTCATGATGATCACATGTCAATATGGAATAGTATTCATAAATGAAAAGAACACATGGCATTCATTGTAACAACCTGACTATAAGGAAGTCAAGATGTCACCTACAATCTCTACTCTTCAAATGAATAACATCAAGTAGCATAACAAAAAGAAGCGGTTATTGTGAATGTATGAAAACAAGCATTAGTCCTCGGTCTTACTCAACGAAATGGAAGTAAGCAGTTCGACAAGATAAGTAAACAAGGCCATGTGGGCTTATTACATTGCAACACAAATCATAATTAATGATAATAAAAGTCCTCAAATTGTTGGATAAATGATAGTGAGTGCATCGTGATGAACTACCCTCCATAAGATCATTCTTCCTCGTCATTTACCTAAATAAGACAGTAAAGCAAGAATGAGCCAATAGACTCAGCAAGTAACTGTATGTAACAATCAACCATACAATGAGCCATATATCACAAACACAATTTGAACGTATCTTGAAGCGAAGGTATGAATGAATGAAGTGGAATGGTGCATTGAAGGAAATGGACATATTGTAGCATATCTGGTATAGCGAGTGAAGCACCGTCGGTGTTCACTTAAAGTATTAAATATGAAGAACGTTTCATCTGATTGTCCAACGTGGCCCACATTGGAATGGTGGACTCACGTAACGTGGCCCACATTGGAATGGTGGACTCACGTACCCATCTTGGAATTGATGGGATTTCAAGTGCCCATACTGGAATTGATGGGTCTTACCAAAATATTGTATGCATGTCATGATGATCACATGTCAATATGGAATAGTATTCATAAATGAAAAGAACACATGGCATTCATCTACATATACGAACAAATGTAAACATTCATTCACACATCATACGTGACATCAAACATGGAATACAAATTACTTGCTGCTTGCTGGCAGCAGCGGGTTGGGAGGTAATTGTGATACCCTCCACTCACCGCTTCACCGCCTACAATAAAATATAATCGAAATGAGGGCAGCGAATATTGCGATGCTACACGTGTCCTCCTCAACCTTCTAGCCAAACTAACCAAATAAAAGTCAATTTGATCAATTTACCCAACCATTTCAATTAACCCTAATCTGGCAGTTTTACTAGAAAATTCACCAATAAAAAACCGTAAGTCCAAAAGACCTGAAACCAGTGCTCAAATTTTCTTAACTTAACTGGCTACAAAACTCTAGTTGAGGGTAAACTCTAATTCGGCCATTACAGGGGTCTAACCATCCATTGAAAAACTACAACTGCAGTCTGCCCAGAAATCTGAACAGCCCTAAAGAAATTGCTCTAACTTTTAAACCACTGATCCAAATAAAGTGATTTTTATCAGCCTGGAAACATGGTGAAATTATCTTCAAAAACCTAGTTGGGTGGCCGACCTGATTCTGACTCTAACTGGATCAAAACCTAGGTGCAACTCACTATACCCATCAGTTCTGACAGACAGACCAGCGCGTAGTAAAACAGCCATAACTTTTAATCTACTGGGTCAAAATTCGTGATCCAGGTGCCAAAAGAAAGATAATGAAATAAGGAACAAAACTCTAGAAGGCGAAATCATCCAATTCTGCCTCTAAGGCACCCAAAACCGAGTTGCAACCTACTGTACAGAACCGATCTACTAACAGAAATTACGATACTACCAAAAACATGGAATCGACAACTCTAACGCAATCAAACAGCGATGGGGTCTCTCGTTACCCTTGTAGACCGAAGAACGACGAGGAAAAACTTCCCAAAGCCTTCCCTCTCCTCCTTTGGCCAGCTCCAACTCCACGAACCCGATTGAAAGGAAATCGCCGTGGAGGAAGAACCAAGAAGAACACTTGGAAGGCGGGGTGCAGCTCGGGGATCTCAATGGCAGCCACCAATGGAGAGGAAGGCGCCTAGGAGGAGGGGAGGAAGAGAGGGGGCACAAGGGGAGGAGAGGCGGCTTGGGGAAAAGGGGAGGAATAGGGTTTGGGGGGAAAAGGGTGTTCCCCTTGGCGGCCCCTAGATGGGGTGGCCGGCCCACTAATGGGCCTCTGGGTCATGACTGCGGCCAGGTTACTGATATTAACGAATACCCCCGACGAAAGGAATTTTCCGCTGAAAACACTTTCTTTCGCTCTCTCAGGCCTCTTTCTTTCTACCGATCCATTTAGGAGTATTACATTCTACCCCTTAACAGATTCGACCTCGAATCTAAACACGATCTTATTCGAAAAAGCTGCATTGGAATTATTAACGAAAAACATGTACCATAAGCGAGCAGTGCGGATACTTATCGCGCACGAGGTCTCCGGCTCTCAAGCGACCTCTCTTTGGACTAGAAAACCACCACCCAAAGACCCAAATCGGCGCTGACCTAACATTCAACCTAAACTTTCTAGGTACCCTCATCGAAGAGGATCGAAGGTAAGACCATACTCAATGGTCAACGTCTTAAACTTTAACTCGAATCTTGAATAGTTCAAATTGCCCACTCGGCACGAGAACACACCCGACGTTGCGTGCTTGCGCGTGTGCAAGAGACGGTCAAAGCGAAATACCAATTTTCTAATTTACGCAACTTTCAAAGCGAAGAGAATCCAATTGAAAATAGAGAGTCCTCATCGCGTCCACTCAATGCTAACTCTCCACCAAAAGGTTAGATTCCAAATTTGACAATCATCTCGAAAACAAATCCGTTCTCCAAATAAGCGACTTACAAAGGAACACCACGACCACCAAAGGAGAAATCACTCGAGCGCTCAAACCAAATACTTGCGGTTTATGCGGATTTGGAAAGAATCAACACGCCAACCCAGCGCCAACTCAAAATTGCGGAAGATACAAGTCAACGACACAAAACTCAAGCGAGAATCAAGAAAACACCTCATTATCGATGAACATTCCTTTCCACGACTTCTCTCCTCTAGGAATAAAATTTCTCTAATTTGAATTCATCGCATACCACAAGAGATTAAACCTCTTAATTGAACATTATCAAATTATGATCAAGTGAAGGACATCATCCACACAATTGTGGAGAGGCTAAATTGAATCCACCAATACTCTAGACAATTCATTCTACTAACCAAAATCGATTTAATAGAAGGCGTTCAAGGCACCACAGAATAGGCTTCAAACCATCACATTACCTCCAATTTCCAAGAACAACAACTCGAGAATCCTTAACTCGCACAAACATGTACTACATCAAAGGGTTCTATCAATTATCATTTTACTTGATCGAGAAGCTCCATTATTCCACTTTCTCTACACATAATCATTGGATGACCAAAGGTCTAACATAACAATGCAAACCCAAATTTAACTTCCAAAACCTCTACACAGTTGTTCTTAAAGCGATAGTGAAATCATCGAATTAAATCTCCAATAGTACCACCATTCTAACATACTCCATCAATGACATCATCATAAATCACCCACACCATCTCGCAATGCTATTCAATTGCGTTACTCTAAAATTCAATGAAGGTTTCCTTACCTCAGATAATCACTAACTTTTCAATCACGAATTGAAGTTCTAGAATTTCACTATACCGGGTGTTATTCAGCCGTAACACTATTCAGGCTTACTTCGAAGTCAAACATTTCAGGTGAATCAATTTCCCTCCAAGGGATACAGATCAAAACCATTTCACATTCTACTACTCCTCCGATAACTTGGTAGCAAAATATCATCGCTACGATTACTCATCCACCACCAAACAGTTGCCAAACTTATCCTTTGCAAACACTTTGCAACCCAAAACTGTGATCCTTTCTCAAATGGAAGAGGCGAACAAAGATAAGTTTATTCACACGAGAAGGCGTTGCTCATCACGGCGGTAGGAAACCAAAAGAAATATTCGATAAAGGTGATCTTGGAAAGCGAAAGTGAGTTCATAATTGGAGGCACACATCCTCAAAGAGAATAGTAAATGACGGTAGACACGAAAGAAAGATATTACGTTTGAAATTCGCCATTTCTTGAGCGGAAAGAGCAACAAATTTAGGGACGCTTCAAAATAACCACAAGTTTTAATTAAGAATCGATAAGATCCTTCAACATGCCAACTGCTCAAAGCAGTTCATCTACTTGGGAAACACGAGATCCAAATGTTCTCGACCACAAAACTCAAACATTTCCATTTACTGAGTTTCACGGAAAGCAAATGGATTAACTTCGTCTCGAAGAGATCAACGAAAATTTTCTTTTATTGCAACCTCACTTTGCGAACTCAAACCAAGGAACCTTTCGGACTAAATCACACGAAATCTTTAAAGAACAATAGGTTAATCCAATTCCTCAAGTTACCCAAAATAATCTCGATTACAGTTGATTCACGAGCTCCAAGGTGCAGTGAAAGCTAAACTTGAAATATTCTTATTTGAGCGATGTCACCCAAAGGCGATCAATTTACTACAAGTAATAACATCGAGCTCACCACCACATTTAGAAAACATTTGAAAGACCAGCGCGAAAGAATGGGTTGAATATATCTCAAAAGAAGAGGCACGTGAAAACGCTTTTCACCAATGGAAATCACTTACCACTCGTAACGAACACAGAACCAAGGGGAAAACCAATTAGGCAATGAACTCATTGAACATAGGTGGAGTCCACAATTGAAAACATAAGCCTCGCAAGAAGAGAATGTCGGACCTTTACAAATAAGAACAACGAGCATTCAAGATCAAAACGCTCGCATCATTTGAAGAACCATTATAACTTTGCAACAAATCGTTTCTGCGGAAAACTTCGTTTATCAAAATAAACTTGGACCTCCGATGAGTCATGAACACAAAACTCGAAATTGAATCATTTTGGAAACATCAAGAAAGGTGGTTAAAACTTCTTTCTCTATAAAAGAATCAACCTTATTCTCACATTACTGATCATATCAATAAACCTTCTAAAGGAAACATGACAAATTGGGTTATAGAAATTTTCAGCATCAAATGGAATTGTAATAACAACTTGTTCTCGAAAAGGAACCTAGTACGAATGCCACAAAGTGAGACAAACCTCTCACCCAACACCACAAAACATTAGAAAGAGGTCGCGACACTTTTCCTTTTCAAAGGAGGTTATAAACTCCAACACTCCAACTACTCCAAAAGAATTGAACGAGTCGAAATTTCTTCAATAAACTTAGTAGAAGATAATTCCGTTATCAAAATACCAAGCAGTTAATCAGGTCCCCTTAAACAACAAGAGATAGGACTCTTACAAAAGAATGATCTTGTCAATAATATAGTGTACAAGTAGCAAAGAAAGCTCAAGAATCGGAAAGACAAGAATTGTTTTGAAAAACATCTAGGGACCAATAGGAACCCGTAGCCAACCAGTTTGTTTGATTACCATCTCCAACTTAATCACCACAAGGCACCCTAAAGGGTTTTAACACTAATCCTCGAGAAAGAGATCGTTAAACTTCAAGGCGGAATGATCCAAAAGAAATACATGGAGCCAATGCTTCCTCGTGTTAATGAACTTGCAGAAAAACTCTCATTATACAAACTATCAAGCGAGTAAGCGAGTCGCTATTTTCCAATGAGAAGGAAGGAACAAACATAGAAATATCAATATTGCCAAGCTATCGAAGATCATTTAAAATAAAAGAAATTCAACACCGAAAAATAATAATATTTTGAGAGAACCATTAAAGACCTATTGGATCTCATCACTACCATGAATCATGAACCTAAGGAAATTCATCAACTACCACCGGACAAGAATTTGTCAAAATCGAAATCAAAGAAGAGAACCTCTGTCTAAAGCATCCCAAAAAGAAATATGCAAGATCATTGTGCACTTGATAAAGAACTTGCAAAAGAAATCTGCCATTGCGAAACCTCAAGCGAACACTCGGGTTGAATTTTCCAACGAGGTAAAAGCAGAACTTCCGTGAAAAGGTAAATCTTGCAATTTAACTAGGCTTACGTGGAGCGAAATATCACAATAGTAGAAAGAACAATAATTGTTTCAAAGAGCGATCGAAATCTACTAGAGATTGCCCGCTTCATTATAACCCTCCATTCAAAAGAAATTCACGAACTATCAGAAACTACAACCAGAAAACCAGATACAAACTTGAGAAGGACAACAACATCATCAATGAGCTCAGGCTCAACACGAACTTTGGAGCAGGGTAAGAACTTCTCTACTATTACAACACGAGCGGTGGTGTAGCACAGTAAATCGAGCGACAACCACGAACTCGGTGCTCGGCGTCCGCTACCGTCGCATAACTAATGCAATCAATTATGAATATATATAGGATCATCTCATGACAATCATAGAATAATTCATAGTTATATAGGATATCACATCATATCATAGTTTAACACATCATAGCACAAAACAACTCAACAACGACTCATTAATCGAGTCACAACAATTGGAATCACGGAAAATGGTTTTACCAACCCCTCCTAATGTGCACGGTGTGTCAATTTAATATGTTTGAATGAACCATGGACCTAAAGCCCGCTCGATACCAAGCTGTAACACCACGACTATAAGGAAGTCAAGATGTCACCTACAATCTCTACTCTTCAAATGAATAACATCAAGTAGCATAACAAAAGAAGCGGTTATTGTGAATGTATGAAAACAAGCATTAGTCCTCGGTCTTACTCAACGAAATGGAAGTAAGCAGATTCGACAAGATAAGTAAACAAGGCCATGTGGGCTTATTACATTGCAACACAAATCATAATTAATGATAATAAAAGTCCTCAAATTGTTGGATAAATGATAGTGAGTGCATCGTGATGAACTACCCTCCATAAGATCATTCTTCCTCGTCATTTACCTAAATAAGACAATAAAGCAAGAATGAGCCAATAGACTCGACAAATAGCTGTATGTAACAATCAAACATACAATGAGCCATATATCACAAACACAATTTGAACATATCTTTGAAGCGAAGGTATGAATGAATGAAGTGGAATGGTGCATTGAAGGAAATGGACATATTGTAGCATATACTGTATAGCGAGTGAAGCACCGTCGGTGTTCACTTAAAGTATTCGTATGAAGAGCGTTTCATCGATTGTCCAACGTGGCCCACATTGGAATGGTGGACTCACGTAACGTGGCCCACATTGGAATGGTGGACTCACGTACCCATCTTGGAATTGATGGGATTTCAAGTGCCCATACTGGAATTGATGGGTCTTACCAAAATATTGTATGCATGTCATGATGATCACATGTCAATATGGAATAGTATTCATAAATGAAAAGAACACATGGCATTCATTGTAACACCCTGACTATAAGGAAGTCAAGATGTCACCTACAATCTCTACTCTTCAAATGAATAACATCAAGTAGCATAACAAAAAGAAGCGGTTATTGTGAATGTATGAAAACAAGCATTCGTCCTCCAGTCTTACTCAACGAAATGGAAGTAAACAGTTCAGCAAGATAAGTAAACAAGGCCATGTGGGCTTATTACATTGCAACACAAATCATAATTAATGATAATAAAAGTCCTCAAATTGTTGGATAAATGATAGTGAGTGCATCGTGATGAACTACCCTCCATAAGATCATTCTTCCTCGTCATTTACCTAAATAAGACAGTAAAGCAAGAATGAGCCAATAGACTCAGCAAGTAACTGTATGTAACAATCAACCATACAATGAGCCATATATCACAAACACAATTTGAGCGATATCTTTGAAGCGAAGGTATGAATGAATGAAGTGGAATGGTGCATTGAAGGAAATGGACATATTGTAGCATATACGGTATAGCGAGTGAAGCACCCGTCGGTGTTCACTTAAAGTATTCGTATGAAGAGCGTTTCATCGATTGTCCAACGTGGCCCACATTGGAATGGTGGACTCACGTAACGTGGCCCACATTGGAATGGTGGACTCACGTACCCATCTTGGAATTGATGGGATTTCAAGTGCCCATCTTTGGAATTGATGGGTCTTACCAAAATATTGTATGCATGTCATGATGATCACATGTCAATATGGAATAGTATTCATAAATGAAAAGAACACATGGCATTCATCTACATATACGAACAAATGTAAACATTCATTCACACATCATACGTGACATCAAACATGGAATACAAATTACTTGCCTGCCGCGCTGCAACGGGTTGGGAGGTAATTGTGATACCCTCCACTCACCGCTTCACGCCTACAATAAAATATAATCGAAATGAGGGCAGCGAATATTGCGATGCTACACGTGTCCTCCCTCAACCTTCTAGCCAAACTAACCAAATAAAAGTCAATTTGATCAATTTACCCAACCATTTCAATTAACCCTAATCTGGCAGTTTTACTAGAAAATTCACCAATAAAAAACCGTAAGTCCAAAAGACCTAAAACCAGTGCTCAAATTTTCTTAACTTAACTGGCTACAAAACTCTAGTTGAGGGTAAACTCTAATTCGGCCATTACAGGGGTCTAACCATCCATTGAAAAACTACAACTGCAGTCTGCCCAGAAATCTGAACAGCCCTAAAGAAATTGCTCTAACTTTTAAACCACTGATCCAAATAAAGTGATTTTTATCAGCCTGGAAACATGGTGAAATTATCTTCAAAAACCTAGTTGGGTGGCCGACCTGATTCTGACTCTAACTGGATCAAAACCTAGGTGCAACTCACTATACCCATCAGTTCTGACAGACAGACCAGCGCGTAGTAAAACAGCCATAACTTTTAATCTACTGGGTCAAAATTCGTGATCCAGGTGCCAAAAGAAAGATAATGAAATAAGGAACAAAACTCTAGAAGGCGAAATCATCCAATTCTGCCTCTAAGGCACCCAAAACCGAGTTGCAACCTACTGTACAGAACCGATCTACTAACAGAAATTACGATACTACCAAAAACATGGAATCGACAACTCTAACGCAATCAAACAGCGATGGGGTCTCTCGTTACCCTTGTAGACCGAAGAACGACGAGGAAAAACTTCCCAAAGCCTTCCCTCTCCTCCTTTGGCCAGCTCCAACTCCACGAACCCGATTGAAAGGAAATCGCCCGTGGAGGAAGAACCAAGAAGAACACTTGGAAGGCGGGGTGCAGCTCGGGGATCTCAATGGCAGCCACCAATGGAGAGGAAGGCGCCTAGGAGGAGGGAGGAAGAGAGGGCGGCACAAGGGGAGGAGAGGCGGCTTGGGGAAAAAGGGAGGAATAGGGTTTGGGGGAAAAGGGTGTTCCCCTTGGCGGCCCTAGATGGGCTGCCGGCCCACTAATGGGCCTCTGGTCGTGACTGCGGCCCAGGTTTACTGATATTAACGAATACCCCCCCGACGAAAGGAATTTTCCGCTGAAAACACTTTCTTTCGCTCTCTCCGGCCTCTTTCTTTCTACCGATCCATTTCCGGAGTATTACAGATACTCTGCCGCGGTAGGGTTTGGCAGCCGATACTCTGCCGCGGTAGGGTTTGGCAGCCGATACTCTGCCGTGGTAGGGTTTGGCAGCCAATCCTCTGCTGCGGTAGGAAAATTTGCACCATCTTTGCCTCTACAATGTCATGCACAATTAACTTTCACCACCGCGTTAGCTTGTCCCCCCCCCCCCCCAAAAAAAATTTAGTGTAATCACACACATTGTCAATTCATGATCAAACATACTAGACTATAAAACACTTATGGTGTGTTTGGTTTGAGGAACCATCTCATCACACCTTCATTCTTGGATGGGTTGGTCCATTATGAAATCCTCCTATGATTTTTCGTGGGATTACCCGGTTAGTTGTTTTTATATATAAGTCTTTTACTTAGTTACAATGGATGATGTAGCGATTGGACTAATTCACTTCCTCGATTAAAAAAAATTCAATTCAATTCCTCAATCCAAACAAAAGCACGAGGAATGAGTTCAGTCTAGGGACCAACCCATTACTCAAACCAAACACATCATTTATCACTCTACCTTATCCTAGGGCTAACTTGACTCACTCTACTTTCAAAAAGGGTTCAAAGTTGGTACAAATGAGGACAATTGCTGATGTCAGGACAAGATGCAATAACATGGCTGTAGATTAGGACTAGCCCATAGTTGGATGATTTATTGACTAACCCCCACCACCACCAGCACCACACACACACACAAATCCCTATTCACCCTCTTTGCTCTTTGACTTGCTGACCTGATACTCAGTTGCTCATGGCACGCCTACCTTTAGACTCAACACTCCTGCTCGCCGGCTAGCCACCTTGTCCAAGCCCGTTTAGTACTCGCCGCCACGCTCACACCCCGATTTGCGCTCATTTTGGCCTTGCAGGTGGCAGACCCCATTAGAATTGTGATATTGCATCTAAGGAAGCTGTAGAGAAACAAGGCAGCTTTAATATAAACTTTGTTCCACTTCAATGGAGGCAACTGATGGCAAGATTGCTTGTCCATAACTCAAAATAGGTGACCTGACAGCCGCCCGACGAAACAATTCACATGGGCTACCGAGTAGTAGGCAATGATCTTGTTAAGATCGATCTGTCTTAAATTGGTCAAGGAAGTATATATTATAGCAATCGCACTTAAACAGTATAAATGCAAGGAGGAAGATCCTCTCAACCCTACCCAGCGGAGGAGATTAAAAAGAGAGGTTTTGGCCTGTTGAATATGCTTCGGCTATTAATAATGATCGAGCTTGTAGCAAGTTTGACAATCCGTACTTAGCCGGTCTTCTTGTCCAGATAGCACCAGTATACAGGAAGCTAGAGTTGCCAACAGTATAGTATTTTGGGCCATCCAGCAAACTATCTGTTCCAAAATCAATTATGAATTATCCCATGCGATATGTTACTTTCAGCTAATTAAACATTATGCAAGTCAAAATGCCATAAGTAGCATATCCATCACAATGCAAAACAATTGACATTCTCATACACCCAGCTTCCATGGTATAATCTAACAAGTGTCTAGCCCGCTCTCTAGCATATAATCTAACAGGTAATGTGCCTATTGGATCCATGGATCATAGCATGCCTTCACTTGTGGGCCATTAGTCCCCTTCGTACTTCGGATCTGCCATCACGAAGTGGTATGTGGTGTCCAAAACAAATATGAAGATGCCCAGGAAGTTGGTGAAGAAACCCAAGTCTTGATCGTCAAACATCTGCAAGAAAGACAAACAAGCAGACATTGGTTCAGATCTCAAGAGAAAAAATCCCAAATAATATCAATTAGAGATGCACTGATGGCTAGCAGTTGACCAAAAACGGGTGTAAACAAAAACCTACAAACAAGTTGACTGGAAGTTACTCTCTGGTCACAAAAGAGTGACACTAAAATACGTCAAATCAAACCTTATTAATTTTGACTAAAGATGTTATTTAAACATACAGTTTGGATATATAAAAATGATTAGTAAATTTGTCCTGAAAAATACTTTCATAGTATTGAACTTTTACAACTTATTTTAAATATATGATAAGAGAATTTAGCTGTCAATGAAGACTTTCAAAAGTAAAACATCAGTCTTTTGTGACTGGAGCGAGTATATAACTGCTAAACACACGGTTCGAAAGAGAGAACGAGCTCGGAAGAGAGCAAGAACAGACGTATTCAACCTTCCAAATATATAATTTGAAGGAGAAAAGGTTCTGGGAAACAATACAGGTTACTGAAGCAAAATCGTGTACAAATTCTCCATATGATAATGCAGAAACTAACTATTCCAAGCTAAACATCAGAAGCTGATATTTCCATAATGGATTTCTGAGTTACCAAGGCTAAACACAAACCAATCTATCTAATGTGAAAGATAATATGATTGGGTGTTCCTTTCTCATTTTAAGACTAGTTGCCAGATATAAGTATGAACTATATTTCCCCTCCATTTAAATGGAACAAAAAATAAACAAGTCTAGCAAGTAATTTTCAATTACTAGCACAAGAGGATTTTTTATATTCAAAGCTCACGTCTTCATTCTTGCCACTTGCAATTCAACAAACTGAGGAAAGTTGCTTTTAGCGTGGAACAAAAACAAGCGATCGAGAGGAAAGTTGGCCAGAACCAGATGGATAGGGAATTCGATCATGAGTTATAGCGAGTCTCAGCACCTTGTGCTCGTGCCCCTCCCTCCAACACTACATGCCCCGCACCCAAGTTTGTTAAGATCGCTATCCTAGGTGGGATCGTTTTTGGGTTGACAGGATCGGATCGTAGAATCACAATTCTATCAAATTTCTAAAAGTATATATATTTTATATATAAATTGAATTATGTTTTCAGACATGCAAGGCTATAGTAAAAAAAATTAATTTAGTTTTGTAAATTTGGGTACACTTATTCATTTTATCTGCAATTAAGCTTGTTTTTAAAAAACCTTTTTAATTATTTCCTAGTAAAGTAATCATTTAAAATCCAATATATTAATGGTAATACTTTTTTAAACCTTAGAACAACATCAACAAAAACAAAGCAAATTAAACTATTGTAACCTAAATTAGCAATAGATAAAATGAAATTTTATATGCTAATATAGTTTGTTGCCGTGATCATGATCATACCGATCCACGAGCACGATTATCCTACCTGATTCTATACGATCCTACCCTCAGGATCATGATTTATGATATTTCAATCCATATACCGATCTGTGTCATTTTACTTCCGTGGGATCATACGATCCGTGTCACGATCCTGATAACCTTGCCTGCACCTCTTGCATCGCACCCCTCAATAGCACCGTGAATGGAGATGGCCTTACTATGCATGTAGACATTCACTTGACTCAGGAGATTTTATGAACAATGAAGAATTACTACCATAAGTTATAAAAATCACGAAAGTAAAGAAATGGGCAAGCTTAGTACCATCGCAAAGATCACATACTTGGAAACCATCCATTTTGTCACTGACATGTGGCCTCATGCCCCATATGTCATCCTCGCATTGGATGGTATTTTCCAATTAATAACTCTTTGCAATTGTGCTGAAACAAATTTCTACAATTTCTACAAAGGAAACTAACAGAGGAAAGCAATGATCAAAGCCACCTTGGCAATTAGTAGACATAACCACTCAGCTTTCCTTCACCAAGCACACCCAAAAAATATACTAGCAGCAGGGAAATCACTAATGTAAGTTCTAGCACTTGTCATATTGCTTATTGCATGCATCTCAAAAGCACAGCTAAATTGGAGAGGGCCATGAGAAAATTAAGAAACTGAAAACAATTACAATTTCCTTTTTTTTGTATCATATTAAACACATGGAAAGACACACGAAAAACATCGGGAAAAGCCATTGCTGCTAAATCATACAAAAAAATAATGAAGCAAGAAAGAGATGGACAATAAAACTAACTAACAAGTAAGCATAATTTAAGTTGTCAAGTAATTTATGATTTGCTTTTATTCATTCATTGTTGGTGAAAGTATTATTGAAAATTAAAGTGATGTGCTACATTGAACTGTTCTTGAAGGCTGCCTTGTCACTAGATTCATGTTCCACGGCCGCCATGCCACTGGTAAGGCTCAAGTGCAAGGCTCTCCCCTGAACCCTGAACTACCACATCAGGTTCAGGGCCAATATGTAGCATCGTAATGCAATCACAACAAACTCACTTCGTCCATAATCTTTTACGTATGTCTTCCTGATTTTGGTTTCTATGTCTTTTTTCTAACTGGCCCAACACCATATCTTAGCCACACCAAACTCCCACTTTCCCTTTGTAATCCTTTTATCCTGCTTGATATCCATTTAATTCATCATACACCTAATAAGGTGCAGCTGAGCCAGACTAGCCACACTGGTACGCTCCATGGATGTCTGGAAACAAGGAATCAACCGAGAGGGACGGGAGAGTAGCACTGGCTGCTGAGCAAGGTAGGAGAGGGAGAATAGTGGCAAGGAGATGATAGATCCAAGGAGAGTGACTTGAGGGGAAGAAAGATATGAGAAGAAGAAACTTCAGTGGCAACACACTAGGCTTTTCATTAGCTCCTAGAGCTTTACATGGGTTGAAAAATGAAAAGCCTCACAATTCTACAAATTTGTCAACAAAAAATATCGTAGGTGGATCAGAAAGCCATGATGGATTTAATCTTGTTTTAGTATTTCCTGATCTTTTTCTGCTTCGGTTTTTTTTTGGTGTTGTGTCCGAGTTGGTTTCCGTTTTGGAAATGGAGTAGGGATTTTAGTTCGTGTGTGAGTCGAACTAACATGTGTATATAAAGACGGGCCTAGTGCCATGTAACCAATGAGTTGTGAAGTAATAAGAAAAAGACCAAAAAAAGTGGAGCAATGCTCCCGAGACAAACTTCTGCGTTTTATTTTGTTTAGTAGCTTGTTTCAAATAGGAAAGAAGACGGCAGAGAGCATAGCTACGTGAAGACAAGCAAAGTGCTTTGGATCGGTCTTGCTACTAGCTAGCTACCCACATTGTGAAGAGAAGATCGGGGCATTATTTTTCAAGTGCATCACGTGAAATTGTTAGAGCGAGGCGCTGCCCGAGACCATCTGGTCTCACGGTGCAAGGACCGAGCGGTACATCTCCCACGAAGCGTAACGAGAGGAAAAAAGCAAAAAGATTTCCAACAATTGGTATCGAGCCAATGTCGATCGTACCTCGAGGCGAGGCGAGGAGAGCGGCGGTGGGCGTTCCATTATCCGCGGTGACGGCGACAAACTACACAAGCCGGGTGATTCGGTGCAAGCAATGATGGAGGATCAAGGCGTCGGGAAGCAATCGAGCCGTGGTCGGGGCGGCCGTCGGCGAAGAAGGATAAGAAGGCGAGGTCGCATCTTTTCCAAGCGCTCCGGAGGACCTCGATCACGGTAGCAAGGAAGAAAACGGCGAAGGAGGTTTGGGACTATCTCAAGACAAGGTTCATTAGCGCGATCGCGTCAAGAATGCGCCGATTCTGAGACATTGAAGAATGACTTCGACATCATGCGCATGAAGGAGGAGAAACTCGGACGATCTGCGGAAGACTCAATGGCATGTCCGTCGAACGCCAACCTAGAAGCGGCGCCGACGATGCCGCATTGGTAAAGCTATTCGACACCGTCTTGGATCGATTTGAGTGTGATCGCGGGATCGGCGATTCTACGATTTCGACAAAATGCCATTCGAGGAAGCCGTGGGACGATCAAGACTTATGAAGAGCGTACGCCCACGCACATCCGGCGGCAACAACAACGGCAATGGCGACGACCAACTCCACCGCTTACTCGGCCGAGTGGCGGTAGCGCGAAGAAGGATGATGGCGATTCCTCGTCAAGCAACAAGGAAAAATCACGCTCTTGAAGATAGCAAGCAACCGCGGTAGGGGTGGGCGTGGGCGCAGTATGAGCAAGGCGGCGAGAGGAGAACGTGAAGATTGGGCTAGGCAAGGCGATGGTGACGAGATCCGTGACAAGTCACATATCAAGTGTTTTAAATGTGATAAATCACGGTCACTACGCGTCCGGTGCCGCATGACCACATAAAGTGCTTCAAGCTGCGACAAATATGGGCACTATGCTTCGGATTGCCAAAACAAGAAGAAGAACGAGGAGACAAACCTCACTCGAGCTATTGAAAACTACGAGCCGGCCCTGCTTCTCTCCTTATGTGTCAACCGGGCGCCAGTCATGGTGATGTTGAACGAGGAGAACGTAGTTCCTAAACTACGCACAGAGGGAGGAAACCATGATCATACTGATGAGTGGTACTTAGACAATGGAGCAAGCAATCACATGACGGGAGATCGCTCCATGTTCCATGAGCTTGATGAGAAGATTTCGGGCAAAGTCAAATTTGGCGACGGCTCTGTAGGATCAAGGATAACCGACTAGAGGGGGGTGAATAGGAGGTTTTTAAAGTTTTTAACAAATTAACAATTTATCCAATTCAATGACTTAGTCTAAACAAGTTATGCTCCTAGCTAGGCAATTTAATTACAATAAGCAAGCTAGAAGTATAAGTGCGGAATTGTAAAGACAAGAAATAACCACAAGACACAATGAAGTTTTTCCCGTGGTATCGAAGACTTGCCGGTCTTCACTAGTCCACGTTGAGGAAGCTTGACCACTCAAGCCGGCTCCACGAATTAAGCCTTCCCTCAATCACTTGGGTTGTTCTTCCTCCGCTCCGGAGATGGTGAACACCAACCACTCACAATCTTGCTCGGGTCTTCTCACAAGCTTCACTTGAGAAGATCACCGTGCTTCACCGCCAAGCCGTCTAGGAGTGCGGCAACACCCCAAGAGAATAGATCAACGATCCTCGCTTGACTTTACTCAAGTGCCAATGAATCAACTAAAGATGAATGCACTTGATCTCCCTCTTAATGAATGCAAGAGTAAATTGGGAGTAGAATTGAATGCACAATGCTCACAAGGGTTGAGATATCTTCAATGCACTGTGTAACTTGTCCCTTGTGCAGTTGGGGAGGTATTTATAGCCTCCACCAACCAATTCTAGCCGTTGGGAAGAAGTTCCCGAAATTTCAGCACATATCGGAACAACCGGCGTGTTAGCATCGGTACAACCGCGCTATACTCAATGCACAGTAACGGCTATGTTACGCGCATTAAATGCACTGATATAGCCGTTGGATTTAGTTGCGGTTCATCCGCAGCAAACACCGGATCGTCCGATTTGAGTTTTCTAAACGGAGATTTTGCATCGTGCGGAATTTTACAACCGCCAAATACATTTCGGAACATCCGTATTGCGGTTCATCCGATTATACGTGCGGTACAGCCGATTCTCAAAAGAGGTTTTCAAAGGAGATTACACTTGTACTGTTATTTTGCAACCGCCGAGATATCATCGGAACAACCGGGATGCGGTCCATCCGATTATACACGCGGTACAGCCGATTCTCAAAAACGGTTTTCAAAGGAGATTACACTTGTACTGTTATTTTGCAACCGCCGAGATATCATCGAACAACGCGCTTGGTACAACCATTGCTAAGCCTTGGTTCATCCGATTCGAATTAAAGCATCAATTCATTCGACTTAAATTCAAGTCCAATTTTAAATGCATGCATGATCCTAAGTTGATCCATATGGCACAAGAATAAGCTATCAAGCTACTAGTCGTGATCCCCCTTAATAGTACGGCATTTATCCTATAATCCGGTCTACCAACCAATTCTCCTTAGACCGGTAAAATAGAAAAGGATCCTAGACTATTTGTACCTTGACTTTAAGCCTTGTTGATCTTCACATTTTCCTTTAGCATGCATCCTTGCTTCATCATGTTCATCAAATGGAATTAACCTTGCACATTCTTAGTAAACTTGTTAATCCCATATTCACATATTATCATTAATTACCAAAACCATTTTTAGGGGCCTAGATGCTTTCAATCTCCCCCTTTTTGGTAATTGATGACAACACACTTAATATGTGAGAAAGGTTGTTTTGAATATACTAAGAGTGTATATTCTTTTGAAGTCTTTTGACAGGTAAAATATTCTTTGCAATGAGCATAAGTAAATTTTGAGAATTATTTTTCTTGTCAAATCCAATTAAAAGACTCCCCTAAACGAATGCATATGGATAGTGAATAATTTGCAAGCATATGTAAAGAATTGAAAATTTTAGGCGGAGTTTCTTTTGCATTTATGAACTTGAGGAGGCAATACAATTATAAGATATGTCAAATAATTCAGATTGCATTGCATAAAAAGATAATAAGACATAACCACATTCCACAAGTTCAACAAAAGTTACCAACTATTACAGGCACAAAATAGATCAACAATCAACCAGTTTTACAAAACACATATAAATCACATAAGCCCATAGCTCCCCCTAAAACTAAGTCTTCACATCTTCACAATTTCTCCCCCTTTGGCATCAAAGTACCAAAAAACATCAAGCAGGGGTCTGAGAGGAAGAAATCGGGTCTGGCGGGAGCAGGGAGAAGCGGCGGGGCTGGCCAGTGCGAGGATCCGGAGAAGCCGACCTGAGGCGCGGGATCTGAGATCTTGAGAGGGTGGTAGGAGCTGGAGCACAGAAACTCGATGAGGTGCAGTGAGGAGGCTGGAGTAGGTCTGGTGTCCTAGAAGAAGGACCCTTGGGCGTGAGGAGGTCGGCGAACATAACGCCGAGGGTCTTGAGAAAATGTTCTAAGTCATTTAGGCCCTCAGACAAAGCTGATATTCTGTTATGAGTCTCATCAAAGAAGTCATTTTGGATAGCTGCCATCGTAGAAAGCCTATGACGAGTCTCATCCTGAAAGGCAACTTGTTCAGCCTTCATTTCCTGCAAAGTGCTGATGATAGATCACGATTTTGAAGTACTTGCGCTAGAGCACTTGCATCGCATAGCGGCGGGGAGGAGCATCAACCTCGTGAGGGCATCCTCGAGACTTGTTGAGGAGGAATGACATCTCGTGGTTTATATGGCTTGTGAGTAGATCCCAAACCACCACGGTACTCGATCTTTCTAACAATCAATGCCATGATGTAAGGAGCATAATAAATCCTTTTCACTCTGTCATTCTTGGAGGAGGCTATGCCTTGAAGAATAACATCCACTACATCAAATTTAACTCCTCCACAATATGATCTATCATGTTCCAAACATGCCCTCGTACTGCATCGAAATTCCCACTCTTAGGGTAGAAAGTATGATTAATTATCCTGTTAATCATGCTCACTTCTGGCTTCAATCCAGTAATTGTCCCTAACTTGCATTTGGCTGAAGAGTCATAATGCACGCCCAAGAGGAACAAGTAAATTTGAACTCTCAAAGATTTTGTCCCAAGAGTTGGATGAATTCTCAACACTCTATAAATTCCTCTTTGGTGCTTTCCACATTTACGACACCGATCGACCATCTAAAAGTCTTCAAGTCATGGGACATATGCGATGTGGCATAAAGCGTCGAATGATCTTGTCATCATAATTCATTTTATGCCCACAAGATCATGAAGACCCACATTGTAGAAAAGCTGATAGACTCCACTGTATTTGTCCAAGGTATTAATATTAGGCCAGTTAATCCATTTATGATCGGCAAATTTCTTGTGCCTATTATATATTTGCTCATACACTTGCTCTTGAAAGATTGTGTGGAATCTTGGATTTAATGTGTCATTCTTGAAGATATTGATTGACATGGCGCTTGATGGCATAGTCATCTGCGACGAAGATGTAGGTCGATGGAGTCCACGGAGGATCAACCAAATCATCATCTTCTGCTGTCCTTGGAGGAACTTCCTCTTCTTCTTCTTCTTCTTGATTGATTTCCTCAATTGATTCACTTCACAGCTATTTTACGATTCGGTTTACGGCGAGTCTCTTTCCTTTCCTTTTCCTGCAGTGGAGGTTGAGGTGCGAAGACCCTTGTCTTGACGATCCCTGAGACTTCTTGGATGTTCCTCGCATTCTAGGCATCTATACAGAGATTGGAGTGATTATAAGATGTCAAGGAACAGATTTGAATTGAAAGAAATGACAATTTCTGGTTCTGTCAGGATAATCGGATCATCCGCCGTTATGTGGCCGGACGTCCGAATCGCGTCGTTCGCTCTCAAGAACCGAACGTCCGATTGTCTGACCAAAACTAGGGTTGAAGAATCTTGAGTTTTGATGGAATCTAAGAGAGTGAGTGCTAGAACTGGATGCGCAAGGGTCATAGGACACCAGTGAAGCACTTTTGCCCAATTAGATTGCTAGTAATCAACAGCATTGACAAGAAACCCTAAAACTGCCCCGAGTGCTCCAAATGCGGTAAAACTCGAATCAAGAGATGTTTTACCTTGAGATTTGAGGAAGGAGAGCACTGGAAATGCAAGTATCAGCGAGGACTTGGAGATCCACCGAGAGAATCACTCGATTTGAGAGAGGGGTTTTGAGAGGCGCTCGGCTGGAGAGAGAAGAACTCGAGCGGACTGAGATGAAAAAGAAAACGGACGAGCCGCTGGAGTGATAAGGTCAAAAGGAAAACGGACGTTCCGCTATTATAACGCCGGATGATCCGCCTTGCATGACGTCTGATTAGCATAACTCCGGATGTACCGATTGTCCTGAGATTTTGATAAGGCTCTGGATTTCTTTGGAATTTTGAATAATTGCAAATGATCCTTAGATTTACACTCAATAAAACATCATTTAGGGATCATTATGCATATAATATACTGAAGATTATATATAAACATAGTTTTTATAAATATAGTGAATTTAATATGAGATTTGAGAAATTCTTTTACAAAATATTTAAATAACACCAAATAAAAACCATTGTAATAACAAAAATTTAAACAATGTTTGAATAATCTATGACATTTAATTCATTCCTCAATTTGCAAAAGCGGCCTTCATCTAATGGCTTGGTGAAAATATCCGCTAATTGGTCTTCGGTTCTTATGTGGCTAATATCAATGTCTCCCTTGATCACATGATCTCTCAAGAAATGGTGGCGAATATCTATATGCTTGGTTCTTGAGTGTTGAGCAGGATTATTAGCTATTTTCACAAAGACTATCATTATCACACAAAGAGGCATTTTATCGGTTTAATTCCATAATCCATCAATGTTTGCCTCATCCATAGCAATTGAGCACAACAACTTCCCGCGAAACATATTAAACCCGGCGGTGGATAGGGCTACGGAATTTTGTTTCTTGGATGACCATGATACTAAAGATCTTCCTAAAAATTGACAACTACCCGAGGTGCTTTTTCTATCCACTTTGCATCCCGCATAATCGGAGTCCGAATATCCAATTAAGTCAAATTTAGCACCTTTCGGAACCAAAGGCCAATGCTAGAGGAATGCTTTAAATATCTTAGAATTCTTTTATGACCATTAAATGACATTCTTTTGGATTTGCTTGAAAGCGAGCACACATACAAACACTAAACATGATATCGGGCCTAGATGCGGTAAGATAAAGCAAACTACCAATCATAGATCTATAAAGCTTTAAATCTACCGATTTACCTCCCTCATTTAAGTCAAGATGACCATTTGTTGCCATGGGAGTCTTGATGGGTTTTGCATCCTCCATACCAAACTTCTTGATCAATTCTTTTGCATACTTGGTTTGGCTCACGAAGGTCCCATCTTTGAGTTGCTTGATTTGGAATCCAAGGAAGTAGCTTAATTCTCCAATCATCGACATTTCAAATTCCTAAACATCATATCACCAAATTCTTTGCAAAAATCTTGATTAGTAGACCCAAAAATAATATCATCAACATAAATTTGACATACAAAGAAATCATCATCTATAACTTTAGTAAATAAGGTTGAATCAATCTTCCCAATTTTGAATCCTTTTGAGACTAGAAAATCTCTAAGTCGTTCATACCATGCTCTAGGAGCTTGTTTAAGGCCATAGGCGCTTTAGAGAGTTTATAGACATTATTAGGATTTTAGGATCTTCAAAACCGGAGGTTGTTCAACAAATACAAGTTCGGAAATTTTACCATTTAAGAAAGCACTTTTAACATCCATTTGAAATAATTTAATATCAAAGCATGATGCAAAAGCAAGTAATATCGAATTGATTCTAATCTAGCTACGGAGCAAAAGTTTCACCAAAATCCAAACCTTCAACTTGTGAATAACCTTGAGCTACCAATCTTGCTTTGTTTGAACAACCAAACCATTTTCATCTTGCTTGTTCCTAAAGACCCATTTTGTACCAATGACGTTGTGTTCCTTGGGTCGATCCACCAATGTCCAAACTTCATTCGGGTGAAGTTGTTGAGTTCTTCATGCATAGCATTCACCCAATCCGGATCTTCAAGTGCTTCTTCTACATGCTTTGGCTCAATACAAGAGACAAAAGAGTAATATTCACAAAAGAAGCAACACGAGATCGAGTTTGAACACCCTTACTTACATCACCCAATATTTGGTCTATTGGATGATCCTTAGCAATTGCATTGTGGATTCTTGGTGGTAAGTTAGATGGTTGATCATCTTCCTTATTGTCAAATTGAACTTGGTTTGTAGAAGATGTTGGTGGTTCAACTTGTGTGGAGGATGATGAATCATCTTCGGGCTTTATGTCACCAATTTGCATATGCTCCATTGCCCTTCTCAAGGCTTCATTGCCTACATCATCCAAATTCTCATGCTCTTCTTGAGAGCCGTTAGTTTCATCGAATTGAACATCATGTTTTTCTTCAACTAAACCGGAGTTTTTGTTGAAGACACGATAAGCTTTACTATTTGATGAATAACCTAGTAAGAAACCCACATCACATCTACTTTCAAATTTTGATAACCGAACACCCTTCTTTAAAATATAGCATTTACAACCAAAGACACGAAAATAGGAGATGTTCGGTTTTCTTCCTACAAGAAGCTCATAGGAAGTCTTTTTCAAAAGACGATGTAAATAAAGACGATTTATGGCATGACAAGCGGTGTTAATTGCTTCCGCCCAAAAACTATCGGAAGTATTATATTCATCAAGCATTGTCCTAGCCATTTCAATTAATGTACGATTTTTCCTTTCTACAACTCCATTTTGTTCCGGGGTGTAGGTTGTGGAAAGTTCGTGCTTTATTCCAAGTTCATCACAAAAGTCTTCAACTTTAGTATTTTTGAACTCGGAACCATTATCACTACTGATTTTCTTTATTTTGAAATCAAATTCATTTTGGGCCCTTTTTGTAAAGTTTTTGAAAATTCCGGAGGTTTCACTTTTATCATCTAGGAAGAATACCCATGTATATCTAGAGTAATCATCCACAATAACCAAACAATAGCTATTTCCCCCGATACTCTTATAGGTTGTTGGCCCAAACAAATCCATATGTAAGAGTTCCAATGGTCTAGAAGTTGACATGATACTTTTGGAAGGGTGAGAATTAGCGACTTGTTTACCGCTTGACATGCACTACAAAGTCGGTTTTCTCAAACTTCACATCTTTCAAGCCAACAACTAAATCATGTTTGAAAAGCTTTTTGAGTTGAATCATTCCTACATGAGCTAGCCTTCTATGCCAAAGCCAACCCAAGGAGGTTTTTGCCATCAAACAAGTTTTTAAGCATGAATCATTTGAAGTGAAATCTACCAAATAAAGATTTCCAAATCTAAATCCTTTAAAAATTAAAGAGTTGTCATTTTCATTTGAAATTGTAACACCTTCTTTAGAAAAGGAACAAATTAGTCCTAGATCACATATTTGAGCTACGGATAACAAGTTAAAGTTTAGTGATTCTACTAAAGATACATTTGAAATGGAAAGGTCATTTGAGATAGCAATTTTACCCAATCCAATTACCTTTCCTTTGCTATTGTCACCAAATGTGATTTTGTCCATTCCTTTCCCATTCTCGAATGTGGTGAACATTTTTCTATCACCGGTCATGTGTTGAGTGCAACCACTATCAAGCACCCAATGTTTTCCACCGGTCTTGTAGTTCACCTACAAAACAAGAATCAAGTTCTTTTAGGTACCCAAATTTGTTTGGGTCCTTGGAGGTTAGTGACCAAGGTTTTAGGCACCCAAATAGCATTCTTTTTAGCGCCTAAAATTGAAGTGCCAATAAAATGAGCAAGTATTTTACCATCCTTAGTCTTTCTAAGCATATAGCATGAATCATATATACCAAAAGATGCAATTTTACCTTTAGGACAATTTTGTTGCACATGTCCTATTTCCAGCACTTATAGCAATACTTACCATTTTCCCTCACATACCTTGTGGGTTTATTTGCGGCTTCTTACCTTTCTTAGGCACATACCCGAGACCTTCCTTGTTGAATGAGCACCTTTGCTCACTCAAAAGCTTGTCTAAGGTGGCCTTACCCTTAAAGCATCTTTCCAAGCTTTTGCTTAGTTTATTGACTTGTTCTTTTAATTCATGGTTCTCAACAATAAGTAAAGGATCACAAGTATTTGCTAAACTAGCAATTGAATCATCACTAGAGCAACATGGCATGGCAAGTAAATCATCACATGAAGTAGAAATGCTAGACATGGATTTTTCATTTAAAGCAATATCTACTTTAGACATCTCATTCATTAAATCACAAGTAATTCCAATATGTGAATGAGATTTTCAATATTCTTTAAGATGAGAGAATCATGAGCTTTCTTTAGCTCCTCAAAAGAGTCTTTTAGAGAGATATTCTTTCTTCAAGACTTTAAATTTTGATTTCTCTTTTCCATTAAATTCATTTAATTCATCAAGCATATCAATAATTCTTCATAAGTTGGTTCATCACTATCAATGGATTTTACCTTATCTCCTTTTGCCATGAGGCATGTAGGAGTGGAGAATAGTGAAGGAGTTTCTTTGATAGCAATGCCAACTAGTCCCTTCTTCTTGGAAGACTCATCCTCATCGAGTCGGAGTCGCTTGATTCATCATTTGAATCCCACTCTCAATGTGAGCTTCATTCTTGCCATCCTTGTGAAGCTTCTTGAAAAGCTTCTTCTTGCCATTATATTCTTTCTTCTTGAATGACTTGTCCTTGTCATCCTTCTTTGCGGGCAACGAGATGAGATGTGTCCTTTTCATCACAATTATAGCATCGAATGTTGCTATAACTCTTCTTGTCACTTGAATATTGTCCCTTCTTGTATTTGTCAAAGTTGTAGCTTCTATTGGGCGTCTCTTCATGAACTTCTTCATTTTTCTTACAAGGAGTGCATACTCCTCATCGGAATCTTCTCCTTCATCCTCATCATCACTTGATTCCGCTTTGGCCTTGAAAGCGGTAATTTTCTTCTTTGAGGAGGATGTCTCCACGAGCTCTTCTTTGTCCTTCTTGAACAACTCATTTGTGATGAGATTGCCCAAAAGGCCCGTTGGTGTCATCCTTGGCAATTCGGAGAGTTGATGAAGAGCGTCACCAAAGTTTCATATTTGTCAGGAAGAGCCCTAAGCATCTTGCGCACAATATCAACATCGGAAAGGTTAGTCCCAAGGCCTTTGAGCTCATTCACAATGTTGTTGAGTCTTGAATACATCTCATTGATGTTTTCATGAGGCAACATTATGAATGTCTCATATTTAATCCGAAGCCTATGCAATTTGGCTTCTTTGACCGTGGATGTACCCTCATGGATTTCAGAGAGTTGTCCAAATAGCATGAGCGGTTTCAAATTGCTCACTCTATTGAACTCATCCGCGTTCAAAGCGCCAAAGAGAGCATTCATAGCTTGGGCATCTAAATGAGAGTTACGCGTGTCTTGATCCGTGGGTTCAAGTGGATTAAGAGGCATAGTGTAACCATCATTTACGATTTTCCAAATGCTTGGACTCATGGCCTTTAAAAGATTGACATTCTAATTTTCCAATAAGCATAATTTGTGCCATCAAAGAGTGGAGCCCTTCCTAAAGCCATTCCCTCACTAGCCATCCTTGCTCTCCTAGGCGGTTAAGTCCAACAACGGAGAGACCAAGCTCGATACCACTTGTAGGATCAAGGATAACCGACTAGAGGGGGGTGAATAGGAGGTTTTTAAAGTTTTTAACAAATTAACAATTTATCCAATTCAATGACTTAGTCTAAACAAGTTATGCTCCTAGCTAGGCAATTTAATTACAATAAGCAAGCTAGAAGTATAAGTGCGGAATTGTAAAGACAAGAAATAACCACAAGACACAATGAAGTTTTTCCGTGGTATCGAAGACTTGCGGTCTTCACTAGTCCACGTTGAGGAAGCTTGACCACTCAAGCCGGCTCCACAATTAAGCCTTCCTCAATCACTTGGGTTGTTCTTCCTCCGCTCGGAGATGGTGAACACCAACCACTCACAATCTTGCTCGGGTCTTCTCACAAGCTTCACTTGAGAAGATCACCGTGCTTCACCGCCAAGCCGTCTAGGAGTGCGGCAACACCCCAAGAGAATAGATCAACGATCCTCGCTGACTTTACTCAAGTGCCAATGAATCAACTAAAGATGAATGCACTTGATCTCCCTTTAATGAATGCAAGAGTAAATTGGGAGTAGAATTGAATGCACAATGCTCACAAGGGTTGAGATATCTTCAATGCCTTGTAACTTGTCCCTTGTGCAGTTGGGGAGGTATTTATAGCCTCCACCAACCAATTCTAGCCGTTGGGAAGAAGTTCGAAATTTCAAAGACATATCGGAACAACCGGCGTGTTAGCATCGGTACAATCGCGCTATACTCAATGCCGATGAACGGCTATGTTACACGCATTAAATGCACTGATATAGCCGTTGGATTTAGTTGCGGTTCATCCGCAGGCAAACACCCGGATCGTCCGATTTCAGAGTTTCTAAACCAGAGATTTTGCATCTGTTCTGGAATTTTACAACCGCCAAATACATTTCGGAACATCCGTATTGCGGTTCATCCGATTATCGTCTTGATACAACCGATTCTCAAAAGAGGTTTTCAAAGGAGATTACACTTGTACCGTTATTTTGCAACCGCGAGAGATATCATCGGAACAACCGGGATGCGGTCCATCCGATTATCTGTGCAGATACGGCCGATTCTCAAAAGCGGTTTTCAAAGGAGATTACACTTGTACTGTTATTTTGCAACCGCCGAGATATCATCGGAACAACCGCGCTTCGGTACAACATTGCTAAGCCTTGGTTCATCCGATTCGAATTAAAGCATCAATTCATTCGACTTAAATTCAAGTCCAATTTTAAATGCATGCATGATCCTAAGTTGATCCATATGGCACAAGAATAAGCTATCAAGCTACTAGTCGTGATCCCCCTTAATAGTACGGCATTTATCCTATAATCCGGTCTACCAACCAATTCTCCTTAGACCGGTAAAATAGAAAAGGATCCTAGACTATTTGTACCTTGACTTTAAGCCTTGTTGATCTTCACATTTTCCTTTAGCATGCATCCTTGCTTCATCATGTTCATCAAATGGAATTAACCTTGCACATTCTTAGTAAACTTGTTAATCCCATATTCACATATTATCATTAATTACCAAAACCATTTTTAGGGGCCTAGATGCTTTCAGGCTCCACGGTGCAAATAAGAGGCAAAGGATCAATGCTATTGCAATGCAAGAACGGTGATCAAAGGATGCTGACTGAAATCTATTATATACCAAGTCTGTGTAATAACATACTCAGTCTCGGGCAATTGGCGGAACGGGGGTGCAGGGTGGTGCTGCAGGATGAGCTCTTGCGTGTCTATAACAAGAACAAAGATCTGTTGATGAAGGTGAAGAGATCCCCGAACCGGTTATATAAAATTTCCCTGAAAGCTTGTAAACCGGTTTCTGTGAAGGACGATCTGGAGGCAGTGGAATCGGGGAGTAGAGCCGAGACGAAGTCTCAGGCATTGTTGATCTCACCGGCCAAGGACATGGCGGACCCGGGGCAACGCGGTTGGCGCGGGAGGCGCGGCGGCGGAGCCTCGGGGTGCGAGCGGCGCGAGGAAGGCGTCGCGTGGCACTCAAGAGGACGGCAAGTCCCACGCGCATGCAGTTGCTGCTGGAGGAACCAGCGGCTCGGGTCAAACCCATGGACCCTATCGGCATGCAAGCACAGCTGGAGGGAGAGGCGGTGTAGCCTCAGCTAAGATGAATGCGGGGAAGTGGGCAGACTTGGTCCAAGAGAGAGGAGCGAGAAGCTCAGGTAATGGCGAAGCCCTGGTGGCCGTGGGAGCAGGTGCTCTAGCCGAGGCAGTCGTGGGAGCAGGTGCTCCAGCCCAGGCAGTTGTGCAAAGAAGGACGAGTTCAGTCCAGGTGCGAGACGCGGCAAGCGTTGGGTTGTGCATAGCTCAGGATGCAGCAAGCACAAGCGGTAGTGTGGTATCGGCCCAGGAAGGAATGGCACATGAAAGTGCAGGTAAAAGGGGAAGGTTTGAAAGTTCAAATACATGAGAAGATTGGCATAATCAAGATGAAGAAACAAGATTAAGGGGGTGATTGATGGATTTAATCTTGTTTTAGTATTTCCTGATCTTTTTCTGCTTCGGTTTTTTTTTGGTGTTGTGTCCGAGTTGGTTTCCGTTTTGGAAATGGAGTAGGGATTTTAGTTCGTGTGTGAGTCGAACTAACATGTGTATATAAAGACGGGCCTAGTGCCATGTAACCAATGAGTTGTGAAGTAATAAGAAAAAGACCAAAAAAAGTGGAGCAATGCTCCCGAGACAAACTTCTGCGTTTTATTTTGTTTAGTAGCTTGTTTCAGCAGGAAAGAAGACGGCAGAGCATAGCTACGTGAAGACAAGCAAAGTGCTTTGGATCGGTGCTGCTACTAGCTAGCTACCCACATTGTGAAGAGAAGATCAGGAGCATTATTTTTCAAGTGCATCACGTGAAATTGTTAGGGCAGAGGCGCTGCCCCGAGACCATCTGGTCTCACGGTGCAAGGACCGAGCAGTACATCTCCGGACAGAAGCGTAACAGAGGAAAAAAGCAAAAAAGATTTCCAACAAGCCAGATAGGTATTATTTTTTAAATCAGAAATAACCCGGCACTCCTATAGACATACTAGAGCGATTTCAAAACTGCGCTGTTGATCACCATGTATTGAATATCAACTCATAAGCCACCAAGTAGGGGTATTGGCAGCCGTGTAACTAAGTCCAGATAGCAATCCCATGACAATATTAGCAAATTATAGCTTCCAGCTATCGCGAGTAGCAGGAGAACATAGCAAATATTTTTTAGGAAAAAATAATGGAACTAAATTTGAGCGTCAAATATATACAAACAAGCTCGCTTTTCGCACTAGGGTCCATAAAATGATACATGTAGTGATATAACTCGCAGAAGCAATTATGCACAAACATATATGGCGGGCATTACTCTTTCATAATATGTTCACCAGATAGTCATTATTTTTCTTTGCCCTTTTAACAAAGTTTTCCTGTACTGAATTAAGCCATCTTAGTGTTATTAGGCACCATGCTTATTAAGGCGTTGCCTAAGCATCGCCTAAGCGGTAAGGAGCCACCGCGGGTCAAGGCGTCGCCCCCACCTTGCGGCGCATGCCTCCCCTTCTCTTTCTCACCACGTCCTGTCCACCCCGCGCCTCCCCGGGCCTCCCCTGCTCCGTCTCGCCCGGATCCAACACCCCGGGCTCGCCTACTTCGTCCCCGAGCTCCAAAGCGAGCGTTCCCGTCGCTGCCATCGCCGGATCCGGCCTCTCCTGCTCCGGATCCGGCCTGGACCGAGTCGCCGCCGCCTCCGGAGCTAGCTCGCGAGCGCCGCCTCTCCTCTCCTTCTCTAGATCTAGCCCGAACTGAGGCACCGCCCAGCTGCTTCACCCTCGCTCGCCCCCGGCCCGAGTCCCTTGCTCCGCTATCCTGTGACTGCTGCGGGGCCGCCGACAACGGGCTCCTACCAGGTACAACCATCCCCCTCCTCTCCCTCCCCCCTTAATAACCATGGCGGCGGCGCATGTGAGGAGTTGGGAACTTGGGAGGCAACATGTGATGAGGATTGAGGAATGAGGCGGCTGGGTTACAGACTTCTAAGGCAAGTGGGAATGGGAACTCAGGATGGGTTTTGTGGGCTGTGTCCTTGTTTGGCTGAGCCATCCGGTTGGTCATGGCCATCTACTTTTTCTTTTTAACTTGTTTTATGTGATAGATGTAGAGATCTTCTATGGCTGCTTGCTTCTATGTCTGTAATGTCATGCATTCCAAAATGTTGTAATGTAAGGTGTCGTCTCGCCTCACACCTTAGCGCTTAAAAGGTGTGAGGGGGTGGGTAGCCTCGCTTCGTCTTTCCACTTTAATAACCATGCTAGGTACTACTTAGTTCAGGCGGACACCGAAATTAAACTAAACTGAACATGCATTACCATACATTGAACCCCAGAAGGATTATACATTTATACTCATAAAATGGGCCACATAAACATATTTCTCATCATCTATTCCGTGCTATATCTGCCAGAAAATTTCTGCACGCACACCACAAAATGAGATACATAATTAACACAAGTGATAATATGTATACCTAGCATTAGTCTTTCCTACGATGGTCCTAATTATTTTACTTTAACCTTTTACAGCCGTGTTTGGAACACAAGATTCCCACAGGAACTAGCCGAATTCCCCACATAATTCTATTACAATACCTCTATCCAACTCCAATACTTATATACGACTGAAAATACAATTGTACTTTTAATACTACTTTAATAGCTCCCATATACATCTAATTAATTCGCACCATTATAATCTAAATCCACTACAATCGACGATTTAGATCTTTCTCTTTTTTCTCTAATTAATATGTTAATTTTTAGCCCTTAAGAGCGACGGTGGTAACTTCTTATTCTTCTATTTTAGTAATATAGTAGCTTTCAAAGGGAACCTCATATCTAGTGGGAATGGATGTCACCCTCCCTGTGAAATTCCTGACGATCGGTATCGAATACAGCCATCTCAGTCCTACACTGCTACTGCCACTCACTACCGTCCTACACTGCTACTGCTACTGCTACTCACTACCGCTTAGTTGGACGACACGAGAATCGAAAATAAAGCTGAGTTTATACTAAAAATGGGTCATCCAACATCTAAACAAACCTCCTCTCCTCATCTCTTCCGAGCTATATCGGCTAGAAAATTTCTCTACGCACGTTTGCTCGCTCTCAAGACTCAAATCTCAAATGTATCACAGACCGGACCATCACCTGCTGCGAATCACACACATAACACATCCACGAACCACACGCACATGATGCTACTAGAACTGCACACGCAGTCGATGTACATCAAGAAGACGTAGGCACGATCTCGAACAACATACACTGCTATGTCCTGACATGGAAAGGGAGGAACATAGATTGGCGAAAGGGAACGGGTGAAAGAGATGATCGATCTCACCTTGGCTGCGCAGATCTCTTGGCCTCGCCGGTTTCGCCTCCCTCGTCGGCGTCGCTCCCGATTCCGGCAGCCAGAGGGGTAAGAATAGATTGAGATTTGAGAGTGCTGGGAGCGGGATCTCCCCATCTGAGTTGGAATTGTTCTGGGCTAGTGTGTTGGGCTACCAATGGTCAAGTAAGTCTATGGGCCTATTGTTAGGCCCGTGAGTTTGACGTAGTACTGGAAACTGTATTTTGCCAGTTAGAATGTTGGGCCTTTATAAGACTCCTCCGATGTGTAGTCTGTAAGACCCTGTCTCTCTCGCCTATAACCAAAGTTCGATTTAATCCAGTGATTTTCTGATATCTAAACCCATAGCTTGTGAGTTGTGTAAGCCGTAAAATGGCTATGATAAGCCATTGTTCCTACTTGTAAAACAGAAGTACCAAGTGTACTGAGTTGGGGTGCTTTCTTCTTGTAAACACTGAACACTGGTAGAGGTCACGAGTTCATCATAAACGTTCACAATTTCAGGCGACAGTATAGCAAAATCCCACGAAGATACCGTTCACGGTCCCGGTCCCGTTCACCCTCTTACTCACCAAGGTACTTATAAGGATAGTTTGGCTAGTGCTGATGATACACTGTCAACAGAAAATAGATCACAAGTTAGTGTTGTTAGATGTATATGTATTTTTCTCGTTGTATAAGGGGTTACTTGTATATATGTCACACATATATTTGTATATATATTGGCACATTGACCTCATAATGAATACATGCTCTATTCATAACATGGTATCAGAGCGTTACCTAGGGTTTCATTAGGCCGCCGTATGATTTTACTACGCCGCCGCAACCGACTAGTTTTGTCTCGCCAGTAGGGCGCCGCACTGGCCCTTTGTATTGGGCCGCCGCCGCCGCTGGCCCTTTGTCTCGGGCCGCTCGGCTCCGTCGCCAACTCTCGCCTGTGCGGCCGTCGGAACTGCCTCGATCTGCCGCCGCCTCATCGTCGTTGCTCCAGGCCGCGCCTCCTCGTTGCGCGTCGCCCATCGCATATCTGCGCCGTCATTGTCACTCCAGGGCGCCGCCTCCTTCGCTGCTCTAATGGCCACTGCCGCTCGTCTTCCCCTCAAACTACCGCCGCTGCTGCTCCGGCTGCCGCTACTCTGGCCGCCGTTGTCGCTCGTCTTCCCCTCGAGTCGCCGTCGCCGCTGTCGTTCGTCTTCCCCTCGAGCTGTCGTCGCACGGGGAACCCTAGTTCCCCCTTTGCTCCGGGTGTGATTTTGGCCCACGAGCCGAAAGAGCAGTTCGGCTGTTTTAAGTGAGCCGAGCGATAAAAAAAATTCAGTATGTCGTTCTAACTGCCGCGCCGTCCAGCGCCTCCTGTTAGACTTTATTGTCTTGGTCGCCATGTCATCCAGCGCCACCTACCAATGGGCACTGTTTTCGTTCCTCGCTGCCCAGTGATCTTCGATGGTCTCAATTATTGGGACTGGTTTCAGCATATACACCTCCACATGCGTGGTCAGCGTCTTTGGGAGTTTCTTACAGGTGAGTTGTCTTGTCCACCTCTCCCTGCTCTGCCTGCTGAGCCTATACTCCCGAAGGATGCTTCCGAAGATGCTTGTACAAAGGCATCTGAGTCTTTTGAGGATGCCATAGAGACTTTTCAGACTCATATGCTCCCTATAAGACATGGATTGATGAGGATGCTCGTGCCTCTGCTATTCTGGTTGCTAGTATGGAGATGCAATTCACTGGGGATGTGGTTGGTTTGGATTCAACACAGTTGATATAGACACATCTGTGCAACCGCTACGAGCCGTCTGGTGATTCATTGTATCTTTCTGTTGTGCGTTAGGAGCGATCGCTCTGATGAGGAGATGCTACGTGGATGAGTTCTATGCTCAATTGTGCATGGTATGGCGTCAGATTGACTCTTTAGGATCGGATGTTTGTCACACGTGTTAGTGTTATCGGCATCGCTAGTCTCATGTGGAGCTTCATCGTATCTACGACTTCCTGACCCGTCTCCAGGCTGAGTATGAGCAGACTCGTGCTCAGTTGCTAGTACACCACCCTTGTGTGATGTCGAACACAGGAGTAACACCCCAGAATCCTCATGCATTTGAACTAGTCCCATGATTAGTAGCTAGTTCACACAATGAAACAAATATGGTAACATCCATAATTCGCATAACTTTATTAATAAGCGAGTTGATTACAAGAAAGGCTTACAAGCCAACAATAAACAAACACAATGGAAGGCGAAGAAGTAGTGGAGTCGGTGATGCATATAGGCAATCGACCGGGAGTAGCGGCCTAGTCGTCGAGATCTCAAGTTCTTCTTCTCAAAATTTATTTGCATGAAGCAAGGGTGAGCACAACTACTAGTGCTCGCAAGTTACACCAATAACAAAGTTAATGCATGCATGGATTATATCAAAGGAAGATTTATTGGTTGAATTTGCATAAAGTAATGTTTTCTTTAAATATTTGTTACTAAGTTCCAAAGCAGTTATTTTATAACTAAAATTCATTTTTATAAATTCTCAAGTTTTATAGTAGGATAACCTCCATATGAAACATGGTGATGGATACCCTCCTATCACATGGCTAATCGCCCAATTTTGCCACAAGGATTAACTATCCTCAAATCATTTGGAAAAATCATTTCAAAACAAAATCAAAGTCTAACTTTGAGTGGATTTGCTCAGCATGTCCATGACCGTGGACACTGCTATTCGAATAGTTTTACACTCTGCAGAGGTGGTACAACTTTACCCACAAGAGATAATTTGCCCGTTATGTTGGCCAATGCACGCTTCCTTAGGCGTGTGACTAGGCAATTATCACAAGGCCTTTACAACGCGTCATTCCAAAATAGCCATGCCCGCTAAGGTTTCACTTCCTTTGGATTAACCATCCGCCAGAAACCCGCTCTTGCGTCGCTAAGCTTTCACTTCCATTGGGTTAACCACCCGCCGGAAACCCCCTCTTACGCCAAGTGGGAATATTGTCTAACCGACACCCACACACCAAAATAGCACAACTAACAATGGAACGTTGCAAATTATTCAGCCTAGCCTGTCCCATTCCAGACTTGTGGTAGTACGGTGGAGCTTTGCAAGATGCGACTCGAAGACCGGTCCTTAACTGACTTAGGCGACTTCTAAAATAACCCTTAGGCCTCAACCCTACCCGAGTTGAGCCCGTGCATAAACCTGCACCCACCAAGTATCCATTTCGCCCAAGTACAAACCAACTTTTTATTTTTGTTTTTCAAAGTCATTTGCAAAATCTTCCATGACAAACCAATGCCATAGGGTTTTAAACAATAGTTGATTATTTGGCTAAATTCCCGAAACTAAACATTTTTGGTCCAAGCATGTCTAAGCATAATTTTTTCTAAAATATTCTAGTTCATACCATTGCATAAACTAGATTTTCATCTAAGGTGTCAAGGTATGACTGATTCAATAACAAGATTGGCTATACAACAGATTTGGGAATAGCTATAATTTAAAACATGAATTTAAATTACTTGAATATAAATACGCATGCAATAATAATTTAAAACAGAATTTAAATAATTTGAAATAATGGGATCAAATATGATCAAAGGTATAACTTGCCTTGCTTGGTTAATTGATGTTCTCAAACGGCATCAAATCCAATTGTCTGAAGTCGTCGAAATCTATACACGTAAACAATTCAAATTCAAATAACATTCAAATAAAATCCAAAAATTAAGAAATAAATACTGGAAGTAAGATATCGACTTTATATCATATAGGAATTTGAATCGACGGAATCGGAGTTCGTATGAGGGAGAACAAAATTCTGGAAGGTTGAAAGGGAGAGTGAATAGTAGTTTGCATGACACTATTTATTCTCATGCAATACACGTGAATAGTAAATGTCGTAGAAGAATTAGCCGTACCGGCGAGAGGAAGGGAGAGATGGTCGGCGAACAACAAAAATAGAATCTTGGGAATGAGACGGACCCAATAGTGGTGGTCGCGTCACTGGTGGAGGTCCAGCGCGACGGTGGCGTGGAAAACCGTGCAAGGTAAATAGTAGCGTCGGAGAGCCAATGATGTTTTTGGAGAAAAGGAAGGTAGCACAACGTAGAGCATCGCAAGGAGAAGCTAACGGTAGTGACGACATCACCGGCGGATCAAAGACGGCGCTAGAAATGATGACAGAAGGTGGTTCGGTCTCTGGCAGAAAATTCTTGGTTGCGGCGAAAAGATAGCGGCGAACTGCGGGGATAGGAAGGGGAAACCGAGAGGCACACAGTGACACAGTCAGTTCGGAAAAATACTAACCGAGGAGGGAGAACGGAGGTGGCGAAGTTTGGTACGTGCATGGCACTATTTATCCCATGCAACGTGAATAGTGAATGAATGAAAGAAATTGTCATGCAGGCGATAGGAAGGGAGAGTTGACCGGCGAATAACAAAAATAGAACCCCGGCGAGGTACTCTACCTCATGGTGGTGGCGGTTCGGCCGGCGACGACCGGTGGCGACGGCGACGCGCAAATGGAATAAATAGCTGAAATAAAATAAATACTAAAAATTACAAAATAAATACTAAAAAATAAAGGATGAATTAGATGATTTTACGAGCAAGAATCATCAGATTCAGAGTTTGCAATAGAGAGGAATGATTTTTGGAGTGAAATTCTCAACCTATTTAATTTGCTACAGTATTGAACTAATAAGAAATTGCACTGTACTTCTTCTTGGACTCAACAGTGAGGAAGAAATGGCCATGGCGCGGGTGGGGGAGGGGGAAAGGTGGCCGGAAAGTTACCAAAATAGATTGTTGACGTCGAGACGGAGCCGTAGGAGGTGACGGCGCAGTCGGAGATGGCCGGCTAAACTGGGTTAGCCTAGGTGACTTGAAAATCAAGAAGTCGGTTAACCTAGGTTGGTGCGGGTAATCTCGATATTCAAGGTGCCGACTAATCTAGGTAGATCATGGAACCGTGATGATTCTTATGGTACACTGACGGCAATTTATTTTATTCTAACTCTATTGTATTGCTTTATGAACAACTAATTGTCTTTTGATTGGTTGGCGGACTAAAGAGCTGCGAATGGTGTTTCTGGTTGGGTCGAGGAAGACAGTTTGTCTGGACAACGATGGATGGTCAAGATTTCAAAGAAGGCTTTAGGCGACATGCAATGCAAGTTTTATTTTAATATTTTGTAAATTACTCAAAGTTGTAAAACATAATCTGATCTGATGTAAATAAATTCTTGTGTTACTTGTATTGAGAAGATTGTTATTTATGATAAACATTGTAAGGTTAAATTAAATTATTTCCCAGAGAATTTCATAAGTATATATTGTTGTCTCTCTTTGGAACTGTGATTGGAGTTACATGTTACACTTTGATTAGGATATTTACAAATACAATAATTTATGGAATGCTTCAGAAATAACAATTATAATATAAAATGCATACAATTACTGTTTATTAAAATTGGGGCTGTTACAATCGAAGATTATGAAACTTGGCACACACCTTCTCTATGATGTCAGGAACCTACTCCAATCGAAGATTATGAAAATTCTTGGAAGAATTACGATCCTTTTCCGTTTGAGACGAGGAAGGTTCAAAACCGAGTCAAAACAAAAATTAGATCCAAAATCTTGCTCGTGGGTGATTGATGATCAAGATGATCATAGATATGTTCCCATATGTCACAGCTAGCTAGATCACGTGAAGAAATCAAGTAAAAACTCACGGATCAAAGAAAGACTCAAATCATCAAAAAGAGAGAAGGAAAGCAATGAGACAAAATATTGATCAAACTTTTCTTGGATTGATTTGATATGATTTTGGCTTACACCCACTCCATCAATGGAGGACAAAGCTCAATCAGTGAGCACAAAATCAAATCAAAACTCTCTAGAACCCTATGCTCCACATCTCCTCTCCCTAAACAAAATTAGGGTTTCCAAAGATAAAAGAGGTGAGAGGGGGGGGGGAGCCACCACCCTCTTCTATTTATAGTGGAGGCTTAGACCTTCTAAAAATTTGACTCAATTGGGCTCCCGTTAAGGCCCAAAACAAACAGGTCACACACTCACACATTTTAATACGTCGTCTTTATCTCCTCTTGACCTAATTAGCTCCACCTCGCTCCATCTTGCGCCGCGGATTAGCCAATAGGTCACCCTTGTCCATCTTGCACCACACTTGAGTTCATTTACCTCACCCGGCATCGTCGATCGTTTTGGACCTCAGCTCTCCAAGCCTAGCCCCGATCATCCTCGCCGTTGATCATCATTGACCGCCAAGCAACCTGCACAACAATAGACAAGTAAACCGAATCCGAAAACAAGTTCTTCACAACTTGACTGTAACAGCCCAAATCCTTAAGTTGGATTAGTTAAGCATTTAATGTGCATTTGTGAAATTTTGTAATTTTTAAAACTTTTTGTGTAACCCATATATTGAGAATCATGTAATATTTGAAGACTAGAATTTAAAACATAGTAATCTAATACATCGTCTCCCATTCAAAAGCTCCATTTGATGTGAGAGAAAAACTAAAAGAATTTCAATTGTGGGAATATTTTAGTTGGATTCTATATTCTCTGATATGCTTGTTTGGATTTTTTTGAAACTTTTGGTGGTTATTGGTTCCCTATTTATTTTGCTTGGTCAATTTTGAAATATAATTTTAAAATGCAAACTTGATAGATAAATAAAACGAATGGAATTGAAAATTTATAATAAAAAATCTAAACTTAGCATAATGATTCTAAATTTATATTGAGGAATTAATTAAAACAAGTTTCGCAATTTTCTCACATCAAGTAATAATTATCGATATTAAATTGAAGGTCTGAAAGACTGTAATTAAAATTAACTATTTTCATTTCTTGATTCGCATGCATCATAAAAATTATGGCACCATGCATGCATCAGTATCTTCGCTTTTCTTTCCAGCTCGACTGACCACAGGCAAAACGCATGTGTGTCCCGTCTTTTCGAGTCATCTTTTCTTTCTGCCATCCCTGCTAACTACTTTCGCTTCTCTCCGTCAAATCTTATCCAAAAACTCAAAATCAAGCCATGCATGTCATACCACCGCGATCAGTATCGCACGACCAACCCGATTCTGCAATTCGTTTTCGCATGCAAGTCAGTTTGAGCGAGTTCGCAAAAACGTGAAAATAAGTAGCAGATAAAATACCTGCGTGTTCATTCTTTTCCCCAACTTCTCTCCTCGCAATCACAACCAAAAACCAAAAATAATGTGACGCATGTTATACCGTT
The DNA here is from genome assembly GCA_036346395.1 of Hsuehochloa calcarea. Classification (NCBI taxonomy): domain Eukaryota; kingdom Viridiplantae; phylum Streptophyta; class Magnoliopsida; order Poales; family Poaceae; genus Hsuehochloa; species Hsuehochloa calcarea. The sequence goes on along the minus strand of CM070598.1, from coordinate 39,529,849 downwards.
GCGATCGTTGTCTCGAGGGGGCATTCCGTTTATATAATCAATTTGCGCATGCAAGGTCGTTTGGATGACTTAAAAGAAAGAGAGGAGAAAAACTCTATTCATCTTCCAAGTAAACAGGAAATTTAAAGATTTTTTAGAGCAGCGTCGGCCAAGCAGTGGTCGGCCAGCAACGGCAGCAGGCGGTGCTGGCTCAAACTGCTGCCGTTGCTGGCTCAAAGCAGCTTTTAGATCCAAGATGCAGCCGGCAATGCATGGCATGAACCGTGGGCCGGTGGCACTGGGCGTTGGCAACACATGCAGCAGTGCATGGCCAGGTGCAGCGTCGTCACGGAGGATGGCTGAGCCAAAGAACAGTAGCATGCAGCTGCTTGTAGCAGTCGGACGGTCGGCTGGCTGGCGGAGCAGGCGGCCAGGCGACGGCACCAGCTCGAGGTAGCAGTAGAAGCAGGCGTCAAGGCGCCGGGCGCATGGCGCTGCAGCGGCAGTGGCCGAGGCGAGGTGGCGGCCCAGTAGCGACAGCTCGGCGAGGTGAGGACGAACGACCAACAGTCGCGCTTGAAGGCCAGCGGTAAGGTGGTAACGTCGAGGCCGGTGCTGGAGCCATGCATGCAGAGGTGGTGCATGCGGCCGGGCTCGACGGCATCCACTTGGCGGCGACGTGTTCGTTGGCTGCGGAGGCATCGACTTGGCGGCGACGTGTTCGTTGGCAGCGGAGGTGGTCGAGCCCGGGGCGCGAGAGGCGAGGAGGCATCGACGGCGGAGCTACGGCTCGAGACGCGGTATCCAGGAGACGCGTTCGTGGACACGGGCGAGCAGCCGAGCGCGGCACCGCGGCTTGTTGGCGACGATTAGGGCAGACGAGAAGGCCGAGAAGACGTCGTTCGGTGGTAGTCGCACGCCTAGCGTGTGCGGTGGTAAACTCTTTAGTTAAATTGTGTTACCGCGTTAGATATTACTTATGCATGTGCATAATCATGTTAAGCATGTTATTTTATTAAGTCATGCATGTTTAAATGTATTTGGAAAATTGAATAATTTTTGTTTCTAAATTCATATTAAATCATAATATACCTTATTTATTAATTTCATAATTTTTGGAGTCTTTGGAATTTTGTTGTTTATTCGGTGTTTTCTCTTTATCGGTACTTATCGTTAGATGACGATGATTCGGGAGAGCATCGGAGATGATCGTGCGAATGTCCAGTGTACTAGCAAATAAAGGCAAACATTTCTTCCTTTGATGCATGTTGATCCTATTATATTCAAAAACTATTATCTTGTTTTGAAGCTGTATGTATGCATGTTTTATTTGTCAAGTTATGTTTGCCGATTAGTGGTAGTTAATCCTATTTCATGAATTACCTATAAATGTTCATCCCCTAGCACTAGCCCAAGTTAATAATTCTGCTGGTGAATTAGAGCCCGGTGGATGTTATATGGTCTAATTATGCTTATGCGATGTTATGCTTAGCAATGCTTAGTTTCTGGTAGATTGGGCGGTGGTCGACTTTGTTGATGGTGCCCGAATCAACAAGGACCGAACATCTTGGACATTGACCCAAGCGTTTTAGCGTGCTAACCACATGAGAGGGATATGGGACCTCTCTTGACTTAGTACTTTAGCGTGTGTTAGCTCCGAGTCGCAGGAGGTGGTTTGTGTGTTGTGTGAAAAAGGAATTGTGTGTTGTTGCTGGGTGTGCGGTGGTGGAGTTCCGGGTAGGTTCTCCACCTCGAGGGGCATCGTAGTTGTCCAAGACTTTACCCGTGAGGGGTAGTTGACCGAGTCTTTACGATGACTCCGACACAACATATATGTTTCTATCCATACGGGCAACTCGTAGTTAATACATAATATTGGAAATATCTCGTAGGACTTAGCTGTGCCGGCATACCAAAGGAAGTGTGCTAAATCATGTGGCAAAAAGGCGGTCTAGCGTGTGGGTACATTGGTACACCCCTGCAGGGTATAATATATTTGAATGGCCAAGTCCTTGGTTATGGACATGCTTGGTTAAGTCTCTACAAGAGTTAGACTCAACAGTTTTCGATAAAACTTGAATTCGGGTGGTACGAATGGGTAATTCGTGCTATGTTGTGGTGGCTGTTGGAAAGTCAACTCCAGGATGTTAATTATGTTTATAAATGTTGTCTCGCTGTTATTTAAACAAATAAAAACAGATTTGTTAAATTGCATTCAATCTATTACAATATTGCAAATGAAATATTGCTTTATGCGTCAAATGAACCATATAACCTTCTTCTTTGATTTAGCTTGCATGTAGCTATGTATATGTTTGTTATTCGTATGTCTTGTGGAGTACATTCATGTACTCACTGTTTGCTTTTATTTACTAATCTGGACAGTAGGTATTGAGATCGAATCGGGTAAGAAAATATGCTCAGGAACGTCGATTTGCTTTGGTTTCAACCCAGTCAGTTGCCCTGCGGGTTATGGCAAGCCATTGGGACTTTATTAATGGTTAATTTATGATTTTAAAACAGTTTATTTACTATTTTCCATTGCGTACTTGATATTTATCTTGTTATTTGGCCGGTCGGCCCTTTTGTACAAAATTGAACCTCGTATGTTCATATGTTGTAAACTATGATGTTTGTGGTGTTGTAATAACTTGTGTATGGATTGATATTGATGTTTGTGAGGGTGTATGTGTACCGCTCCTGGGAGGTACATAATACACCGAGGCATGGGATATTTGGTTCGTGATGCTAGAGTCAAATGGATGGCTAAGCATTACAAGCTAAATACCCTTTTGTCTCACATTGACTCATGTTACTTAAAACATGCATCATGCAACACATATGCACTGAAACTCATGACTTTGACCTAACAACCAAACATCGCAGCCACAAAGGACGACGATCCAAGTGAAAACCGGTCGGACCGTCGCCATGTCCGGTCTGACCGCCCACCCTGGCCGGTCTGACCGCCAGTTGGGACTTAGCCGATTTCAACCCCTGAAATTCCGAAACCTACGGGAATTTTCAAACGAATAGAACTTTTGACTGGAGACTCCAATAATTATGGGACCAAGTGCAATAGAATCCCCTCTCTTGCCTACACCCTCTATTTTTGGCCCAACTCAAAATATCACTTTCTGAAATTACCGGTCCGACCACCACTAAGACCGGTCGGACTGCCACTGGCCGGTCCGACCGCCCTTAGGCCGGTCTGACCGCCGCTTCGGCTGGTCAGACCGCCTGACGTCTTACAGCCTTGATTCTTTGCTGAAAACTCGTGAAACAACAAACCTTTAACGACATTGCTAATTGTCACATCATCCTAAGATCTGGAGCATATCCCCATGATATCCACACATCGTAAGACAGACTGAGCTCGAAGCATTATCCCCCGCTCGCCATGTCCACGCCGTGGGAACAGGCGCTGCACAGCCCGACAGCGCCCCGGCGAGGTGGGCGCCGGAGGCTAAGCCCGAAGGCCAGCTCCTACAGGTCCATATCGCCGAAGATGAACCAGAAAAATGGTAGCCCTCGGCGTCGAGCTGTCAGCCACGGACTGCGGAGACATACTTGGTGATGCTCCACCGCAACAAGGACATCTTCGCTTGGGGCCCCGAGGATATCCCGTGGGTCCCGAGGGAAGTCGCCGAGCATCGGCTGACACTGCGAAGCGACGCGGTGCCCAAGATGCAGAAGCTGTGCCGCATGTCGGTGGAGTGGCTGGAAGCCACAAAGAAGGAGGTCGCCAGGCTCTTAAAAGCCGGCGTGATCAGGGAGATTAAGCACTCGGAGTGGCTGGTCAACACGGTGCTCGTGCGGAAGGGGGAAGGGGGAAGGGGACTAGCGCATTTGCGTTGACTTCACCGTTCTCAACAAGGCCACCCCAAAGACGATTCCCCCTACCCCGCATTGACCAACTCGTAGACACCACCTCGGGCTGCGAGTTAATGAGTTTCCTCGACGCCTACTCCGGTTACCACCAGGTATTCATGGCGAGGGAGGACGAACTCAAGATGGCATTCATCACACCCATCGGCACATACTGTTACAGTCGGATGCCCTTCGGCCTGAGGAACTGCGGAGCCACGTTCAGCCGACTCATCAGCAAGGTTCTTGCCGAAAAGCGGCCGGAACGTCGAGGCTTATGTCGACGACGTGGTAGTCAAGAGCAAACTCCAGGCTTCGCACGTGGCCGATCTCCAGGAGACATTCACCAACCTCAGGGCGAAGGGGATAATGCTCAACCCCAAAAAGTGCGCCTTCGGCGTTCGGGTCGGAAAGCTCCTCCGCTTCCTGGTGTCGCAAAGGGGCATCGATGTGAACCCGGAGAAGATCAAAGCTATCTAGGAGATGACTCCTCCCCACGCAGCCCGCGAGGTGTAGAAACTTACGGGTGCCTCGCAACACTCAGCACATTATTGTCCCGCTCGGCGGAGTGGGCCCTGTCATTCTTCAAAACGCTCTACGAAGCGGAGCCCTTCAGCTGGACCAAAGATTGCCAGGAGGCATTCCAGCAACTCAAAGAGTACCTCGCCAAGCTCGCCAGCTTAGTGAGCCCAGCGTAGGGCGCAACCCTCTTGCTGTACCTCGCAGCGTCTTCGTCCGCCGTCAGCGCGGTACTCATCCAAGGCGAAAGTGTTCAACGCCCGGTGTACTATGTATCCGAAGCTCTACAGGGCGCCAAAGCCCGGTATACTGAGCTAAAAAAGCTAGCCTACGCCCTCCTCATGGCCTCTCACAAGCTCCGGTACTATTTTCTGGTGCACGCCATTGTCATCCCCACATCCTATCCTTTGGCCCTGATGCTGACAAACAAGGACGCATCGGGTCGCATAGGCAAGTGGGCGGCCGAGTTGACGCCATTCGACGTGACCTTCACCGCTCGCACAACAATGAAGTCGCAGACTTTAGCCGACTTCGTCGCCGAATGGACCCCGCAACCAGCAGACCAAGCACCAGGCAAAGTTGAGATACCTTGGGTAATTACCACGGATGGGTCGTGGTGCGCAGCAGGGGCCGGCGCCGCCATCTTGACCACGCCATACGGCTGGACAATTTCCTATGCATTGCGCGTAGATTTTCCAACAACTAACAATGCCATCGAGTACGAGGCCATACTGCTCGGCCTGCTGAAAGCCAAAACATTGGGCGCGAGGCGCATAATAATCAAGAGTGATTCCCACCTCGTCGCAGGACACTTCGACAAGTCATTCATAGTGAGGGACCCGGAGATGTCCCAGTACTTAGCGGCGGTCCGGGGCGAAGTTGTTGGACCGAAAAGGCGACTAGAGGGGGGGTGAATAGAACACGCTCACTTTTTCATAAATATTGGATTCAACATAATTTCACTCCAGTAGCTATGGAAGCTATGAAGATCAATATATCAGTATAGCGGAAGACTAATATTGAATCCAATAAACACCCCTAAGCAATACTACAAAAGATCAAGCACAAGATAACAAGTCACGATTACCGCCGGTCGGACCACGCCTCAAGGGCGGTCGGACCGATTCTTGTCGGTCGGCCGGTGGCCCGAAGGCGGTCGACCGCCGACCTCGAGCGAGCAGATCGGCCGATGACGAAGATGAAATTAGATGAAACTTTTGATCTACTAATCCAAACTTGATGAAACTTGGAACACACCTTCTCTATGATATCAGGAACATATTCCAATCAAAGATTATGATAATTCTTGGAAGAATAGTGATCCTTTTCGATTTGATTGAAGAAGGGTTCAAAACCGGGTTAAAACGAAAATAGGTCAAAACTCTTGCTTGTGGGTGATTGATGATCAAGATGATCCTAGAAAGATTCCCACATGTCACAGCAAGCTAGATCTCATGAAGAAACCAAGCAAAAACTCACGAATCAAAGAAAGACCTAAAATCATCAAATAGAGAGAAAGAACGCAATGAGACAAAACATTGATCAAACTTTCCTTTGATTGATTGATATAATATGGGCTTACTGCCACCCCATCAATGGAGGACAATGCTCAATCCAAGAGCACAAAAATCACATCAAACTATCAAGAACCCTAGCCTCCACAAAAGCTTTCCCTAAGAAAATTAGGGTTTATAAGAATTGCAAAAGAGGCGAAGACCCGAGGTGCAGCCACCTCTCTCTCCTATTTATAGTGGAGGGTTAGACATTCTAGAAGTTTGACTATATTGGGCTCCCGTTAAGGCCCAAAACAAATGGGACACTTACGCACGTATTTTAATGCACCGTCTTTAACACCCCATGACCTAACTAGCTACACCTTGCGCCATCTTGCGCCTCGGATTAGCTAATAGGCCACCCTTGTCCATCTTGCACCACGCTTGAGTACATTGACCTCACCCGGCATTGTCAATCGTTCTGGACCTCAGCTCTCCAAGCCTAGTCCCGATCATCCTCGCCGTTGACCGTCGTTGACCACCAAACAACATGCACAACAATAGACAAGTAAACCGAATTTGGGAACAAGTTCTTCACAACTTGACCCATGTTAGTCAAAACATGCATCATGCAGCATATATGCCATGAAACTCATGACTTTGACCTAACAACCGAACAACGCCGCCACGATGGGCGACGAACCAAGTGGAAACCGGTCAGCCCTGGCCGGTCTGACCGCCACCTATGGGCCGGTCAGACCGCCAGCTGGGACTTAGCAATTTTTTCTCTCTGAAAAACCGAAACCTACTGGAATTTTCAAACCTATAGAACTTTTGACTGGTGACTCCAAAAATTATGGGACCAAATGCAATAGAATCCCCTCTCTTGCCTACACCCTCTATTTTTGGCCCAGCTCAAAATACCACTTTCTGACATTCTCGGTCCGACCGCCGCTTATGGCCGGTCAAACCGATTGGGACGATCGACCACCGCTTTGGCCGATCGGACGGTTCGACCTATGAGAATCGAACTTTGCCGAAAACACGTGAAACGACAAACCGTAAACACCATTGCCAATTGTCACATTATCCTAAGATCTGGAGCATATCCCCATGATATCCACAGAAGCTAAGCATTTCCACGGCATCACCGTCCAGAGCATCCCACGCACCAGCAATGATGCGGCAGACAGGCTGGCCTAAGTAGCCAGCTCCAACGAGAACCCCCCGCCAGACGTACTGTACTCCAGGCTGGAGGAGCCATCAACTGCCCCGGAAGCACCAGGAGTTGTCCGGAAGCACTAGGGACTGCCCCGGACATACCAACGGCCCAAGAGTCTCGCCCCGTTCTCCAAATCAGTAGCACGGACCGGCGGAATTCTATTCGAAGCTACCTTGGAGGAGAAGAACACGACAAAGCAGCTGACGCAAGCCGCCTAAAGCACCGAGCTCGCAACTACAACATCATCGATGGCCAACTATATAAGGGAGGCGTCTGCGCCCCGTTGCTGCGGTGTATCTCCCAGGCCGAAGGACAATCCTTGCTGAGAGAAGTACACGAGGGACTCTGCGGAGCACACCAAGCTCCCTGGAGCATCGAGGCAAAAACTTTTCGTCAAGGTTTCTACTGGCCTACGGTGCTCCGGGAGGCACAGGACCTGGTGCAGCACTGCCAGGGTTGCCAATGGGCCAGCCATCATTCCAAAGCACCGCCTACACCGTTGCAGCCACTTGCTCCAATATGGCCCTTCGCGCGGTGTGGGCTCGACATCATTGGCCCCTTCCCCATTGCCAAGGGCAGCCTCCGGTTCGCATTCGTCGCCATATATCGAGTACTTCTCCAGATGGGTGGAGGCCGAACCAGTCGCCAAAATCACGGCCTCGGCGGCGTAATGTTTCGTCTAGAGGAACATCGTGTGTCGGTACGGTGTGCCGCGCGACATCGTCACCGATAACGGCACCCAGTTTGATTCCGCAACCTTCTGCCAGAGCATCGGGACCACCATATGCTTCGCATCGGTCGGTCACCCCGAGTCAAACGGGGCGGTAGAGCGTGCCAATGACAACTTGCTGGCTGGATTAACCAAGCGCCTCGTGGGCCTCCCAAAGGGGTTATGGCTGGAGGAGCTCCAAAAGGCCTTACGGGCAATCGGCACTTCCCCAACAAGGGCCACAGGCTTCTCCCCGTTCAAACTCCCTTTCGGGGACAAGGCAGTGAGCCCCGGAGAAATCACAGGAAAGTCCCTCCGGGCAACCGAAGGACAAAGTACGGACGATCGCGCGGTATCGATAGATCTCCTAGAAGAGCACCGCGTCGAAGCAATCACAACAATGACGAAGTACGCCGAGGGGTTGCTCGGGCATACAACCGGAAGGTCAGAATCCGCACCCTGGCCCTAGGCGATATGGTACTCAAGAGAGCGGCAAACACCACAGCACTGGAAAGCTCGAATCAAAGTGGGAAGGCCCCTACGTCATCACCCGGAGCACAAGGGCGGGGTCCTACTACATAGCAATGCCGGAAGGACAGCAGCTGGACCACACGTGGAATGCCAAGAGCCTCCGAAAGTACTACCCGTAGATAACACCGGCTACGCCTGGATTACGGCTCCCCCCGGGTGTGCACAGGGGAACATTGTACTCATGTAAGCAAATTTTGGCAAAGCAATAAGACTAGATAGCCATGTATAAGATAGAAAAGATGCCTAATGGGGATCCGAGCCCCGGCGCACACTAACTCACCTCAGAGGTGTGAAGTGTATAAACTAACACCGCGCATGGCCCACGGCCCCGGTACTAAACACTGTTTGTCGATGACACAAAAAAATAAGATGCCTAACGGGTCTCCGAGCCCTGGCGCACACTAACTCACCCCAGAGGTGTGAAGTGTATAAACTAACACCACGCATGGCCCACGGCCCCGGTACTAAACGTTGTCCGTCACGGATACAAAAAAATGCCTAACGGGACTCCGAGCCCCGGCGCACACTAACTCACCCCAGAGGTGTGAAGTGTATAAACCAACACCGCGCATGGCCCACAGCCCCGGTACTAAACGCGATTCGTCGCGGACACAAAAAAAAAGACGCCTAACGGGCTCCGAGCCCCGTCGCACACTAACTCACTCCAGTGGTGTGAAGTGTATAAACTAACACCGCGCATGGCTCACGGCCCCGGTGCTAAACGCGGTCCCTCGCATAATTCACAAGGGCCTCCCTTGGAGCCAAACCTAAAAAATATAGGGGACGGCGCAGGCTCCGCCCCCCCCCCTCGTATAATTCACAAGGGGCTTCCTCGGAGCCCAACCTAAAAAATATGGGGGACGGCACAGACTCCGCCTCCCCCTCGCATAATTCACAAGGGGCTCCCTCGGAGCCCAACCTAAAAAATATGGGGGACAGCGAGGCTCCGCCTCCCCCTCACATAATTCACAAGGGGCTCCCTCAGAGTCCAACGTAAAAAATATGGGGGACGGCGGAGGCTCCGCCTCCCCCTCGCATAATTTACAAGGGACTCCCTCGGAACCCAACCTAAAAAATATGGGGGACAGCGCAAGCTATGCCTCCCCCTCGCATAATTCACAAGGGGATCCCTCGGGGCCCAACCTAAAAAAATATATAATATAAAATATGGGGCATCGCAGTCCACTGCAATCCACAAAAACAAGAAACAATAGTACAATACAACGTTACAACACTCCGAAAAAGAAAACAATAGTACACTACGTTACAACACTGTAACAGCCCAAAATTTCAATTTCAGTTGAAAATAAAACATCAATAATTTTTGTGGATTTTCTGGAAATTTTAAAAAGCTTTTCCCTAAAGTATATTAAGGCTAAAAGAATTTATGTGCAAAATCTATTACCAACTAAAAGTTGGAATTATTTTATTCAAGTCCAGAATGCCTCATAGAATTTCTGTGAATTTCCTCAAAATTTTTGGACTTCATTTACTATTTTCTAAAGCCTATTTGAATTTCTGGAATTAAATCAATTAAAAAAGAATTTAAAATTCTTCACTTTCTGATCTTGGGCGAAGCCCGAAGATCGCATCTGCGCGCTCGCCCAACTCTCCCATGCGCTGAAATGCGGGCCGTCCGATTAAATCGGACGGCCGACATCAATCCACTCGCCTTCTCTCTCTCTCTCTCATCTGCCGTTGTCGGGTGGGGCCCGCCTGCACAGCGTCGTCTTCCTCGCGCTCGTCTTCTCCGCGCGCCCGTCGCTCTCGCCGCCATTACCGCTCGCCTGGAGCTCATCAAGCCCGTGATTCCCTCCCCCATTTCTCTCGCCATCACGCGCAATGAAAGCGGCCGTTCCCACCGCGTTCGTTCCCGGCTTTACTCGCCTTAAAAACTCGCTGTAACACCGCCGCCCTCACCTCCGCAAACGGCCGTTGCCACCTCGCCCACGATCTCCATCTCCCGGCCTCGCCCTCGCCCTATAAAAGGGAGCACCAGGTGCGCCTCTACTCCCTCAAGCTTTTGCCCCAACTCTCCACACCTCCCTCGCTCCCAGTCGCCCGCATTTGGCTCTTCTCTCTCGCCGGCCGAGCCGTGCTTGCACGCCTCTAGCGCCGCCACCGTGAACCTCCGGCCGCCTCGGCCGCTGCACCGCCTCGGCACCCGCGAACCTAGTGCGCACCTCCGCGCCCTCGGGCGTCGCCGGGCTCCTTCCCGCCAACGATCGAACCACACCGCCGCCTCTCGCCGTCGCCGACCATCTTCCGGCCACGCCCTCGCGTCGCCAGGTAGCGCATCGCACTCAGCATCACCTCCTGAATATTTTGTGCACCTCACCGGAGCTCGCCGCGCCGCCAATCGCCGGTACCCTCGGTTCCCGAGCGCCTCCCCTCTCCGGCGCCGACGTGGTCAGCCACCTCAGCGCCACCTCACCGTTTTCGCGTGCGTGGCGTCCAAGTCGGCCAGCCGTGTGGCTGCCAATGTACAGCGCGCCAAAGACAACCGCCCCTTCAGATTGCGTGCACCGAGTCCACCGTGGACTTGCGCCGGCATTGTGGACTCGATCCATCTTGTGCGGGCCCACTTGTCGATCTCGGTGCGATCACTGACGGCGTCGGTAGCGCAATAAAGATAATTTCCTTTAGAAATTTAATTCGGAAAATTCGGAAATTCTGATTTAAGATTTAATTTAGGTTTTAAACTTCCAGGAGCTCGTATTTCTTCATACAAACTCCGATTTAGGTGATTCAAATTTCTAAATTTGTATAAAATCAAGATCTAGCTAACTAAACCAAAATTATTTAATTTGGAATTAATTTGAATTTTCATTTGAATTTATTTGTGTTCATTTGTATTCTGTTTGAATTTGGAATATTTTCACAGATAGATTTTGACGACTCAGGAGAGCTTGACCCTATTGAAGAAGTAGAATACCAGGAATTTGAGCAAGGCAAGTTACACCATTGACCATTTTGCCCCCAAATATTTAAAATTATTTAATTTCTGTTTTAAATTATTATTGCATGCATAATTGTATTTAATTATTTTAAATTCCTATTTTTAAATATTTAATTATTCCAATTCCTTTGTATAGCCAAATTTGATTGTTGTATTATCAATTCCTTGTAACCTTAGTCAAATGAATTTAAAAATAAATATATGCATAACAAATGCTTAGACCATGAAATATTTGACTTTGGGAGAATTTAGCCAAAATTTCATAAATTGATAAAAAGCCTATGACATTGCTTTGTCATGGTGGACTTTTGCAAGTGTCTTTGAAAATTATAAAAATAAAAGAAAATGGTTTATACTTGGGCAAACATGGACCGTTGGTGGAGTGCGAGTTTATGCACGGGCTGTCTGTTAGGACCGAGACCTGTGGTTTTTATTGAAAGTTGCCCAAGTAGATTAAGGACCGGCCTTTGAGCGCATCTTGCAAAAGCTCCACCGTACTACCACATGTTCTGTATGGGCGAACCGGGCTTAATAATTTGTATTACCTCAGTATTGTTTATGCCATTTTTGTTGTGTGGGTGTCGGTTAGACTTTATTCCCACTTAGGCGCAAGAGGGGTTTCAGCAGTGGTTAGCCTAATGGAAGTGAAACCTTAGCGGGCATATTGGTATTGAGGTAATGCATTGGAAATGCCTTGTGATAATTGCCTAGTCACACACCTAAGGAAGTGTGTATTGGCCGACATAGCAGCAAATTATCTCGTGTGGGTAAAGTTGTACCACCTCTGCAGTGTAAATCTATTGAATAGCCGTGTCCACGGTTATGGACATCTTGAGCAAAGCCACTCTAAGTTAGATTTGTTTTTGGTTTTAAAATAACTTTGGACATGATTTGAGGATGGTTAATCCTTGTGGTAAATTTGGTTGGGTAGCCTTGTGATAGGAGGTATCCTTCACCATGTTTCATATGGAGGTTATCCACTATAAAATGATCAATTTTAAATCTGATTTTAGTTATATAATGAAAATGTGCCTTGAAACTTAGTATAACTATTTAAACCAAAAAGGCTGATTTATGCAAATAAACCCTACAACCTTCCTTTGAATAACTTATGCATGCATTCTAAATTACAGATTGGGTGTAATTTGCGAGCACGGTTGTAGTGCTCACTCTTCTTTGAATATTATTATTCGAGAAGAAAGCTGCTATCCGAAGGTGAGGAGCGGGGCGATTAGGCGGCGACCTCGGACGATTACTGTGGCGTATCGTGTGGCTTACCATTATATTTTGCTTCCGCTTAATGTTTTATTTGGCCTCCGGCCCGAGTTGTAATAAACTCTATGCTTATTAAATATACACGCTGGATATGTTTGTGATAACATTTTTGTGACTGTGTACACTGGAAATCCTGGACTAGTGTATGAACACAGAGAATTCGGGATCCTTCGTTCCCGGGTTCGACAAAAGTGGTATCAGAGCCATATCATTGTAGGTCGTGACCTAGAAAAATCAAACCCTTAAGGATTTATTTTGAAAATTAAAAATAACTTGGTCTTACGAGGTCATTCCTCAACTTTTCTCTTGAAAATTATTTACTAACTCATCTCCTTTTCAAAAATTGTAGATGGTGAAGTTAGAATGCCATTTCCCATGGAGTCTTCTTTGGTCATTGGGCGCCATTCTCTGGAAGATGATGCGAGACTTGGACTTTGAAGAAAGACCGGCGTATCAAGGATACAAGTATAAGGTGGGAAATCGAACGGTGGAGAGTAGAGGTGATCCTCTACTCCAATCTATCGCCGAACACGAGACTTCCACGTCTTCGATGCCCCAATGCGACGAGACACCTTCGCCGAAGGCATCCAGGATGCAGCCAGGGAAGCAACCCGCAGACTTCGCTACATCTACGATCATCGCCTCAACGGCACTGGGTTCCACTATTACCCAATGCACATTCCAACCCGGCATGACAGTGCTTTTCGCTCAACTAGAGATGAAGACTGTCCCGATCTCACTCATCAGGTGGATCTGGCCAGAGCCATGGATTATGCCTACGGGAATACACTAGATGAGCTGTCTCTTCCGCAAGTGAAATTACAAGATCTGTAAGAAAAGTTGAAGACTGCAGAAAAGAACTGGCCTCCTACAAGGAAGGCGAGGCTAGTTCTAGTGAGCCAGATTATACCCCAATAACACCATAGATTTGACCTTAAATTTTTCCTTTAGTTGCGAATTATGAGCTACCAAACCTTTGTAGTAGCCATAATGAATTAATAAAATAAAAATAAATTATTTTGCTGAAATGTTCTTGTCTTGTGTTTGTTGAATTTGGGCTATTTTAGATCTATACTCTTATAATTCCTGTCTTTCTTGTCTAATCTGTGAAGAGTTCATCAGATGGTGACCACCCGCACCGGAAGTGTCAGTGCTAGAGGGCAAGGAAATGAGAATGCCGAATATCAAGAAAACCCAGTTCAACAGCCACCACCTCCTCCAATCAAGCTCTGGACCGCGCCAAATGATGGCCAATCGACTCATCGATTGAGTTGCTAGCCCATCCCTTCACGTGTCGAGAATACCCAAGCGTCGCCACCCATCATGCTCCTCCACCTCCCGCAAGAGTAACTTTGTCGAGTTCATGAGGATCGTCCGCCAACGTTTTCTAGTAGCACGGAACCCATGGGCGCAGAGATGATTGGCTCGGGGTCATTGGAAAGAAGTGGATATTGCTCAATGCACGGATCGTGAGAGAGTTTTGTTTGCCTCTCATCAATTGATTGGTCCCGCATCGAAATGGTGGGATAACTTCAAAGATGTCTCATGCTAATGCCCAAGAAATCACTTGGGATGAGTTCATGCAAGCTTTCCGTCGATCTCACATTCCATATGGCATGATTACCTTGAAAAGAAGGAGTTTCGCCGCTCGCCAAGGAAACCGTTCGATCGGCGAGTATCGCATAAGTTTAACCAACTTGCTCGATATGCCCCGAGGATGTAGCGAGATGAAGACAGCAAGAGCGATTTACGGAAGGGTTGAGCGACGAACTCTCTGCTCGTTTGATTTCTCGAGATTTTACCGACTTTCGTGGTTGGTAAATAAGGCCATCGCCGGAAGGCAAACATCGGAAATGGAGAATCGCAAGCGGAGGATGGCGGCTCGGAAGTTTAACTCGGAGGACTACCCAAGCCTCGTTTCTCTCGATCTCGGCCACCTCGGCGTGGGAGATTCGGACTACTACACCGAGAGTTCCAGCTCGATTCGCGCCCAAATACTTCCTGATTCGTAGTAGTTCATGCGGAGGTCGGCCCAGCAGACCGGCTATTTCCACAAAGAGAATCACTTGCTTTCACCGCAATGAGTTGGGTCACTATGCCAATAAGTGTCCCAAGAAGCGCAGACTCGCCACCCCGTCAAGCCAACTCCGGAGTTTGGTCTCGGCGGTCCTCAAGACCACCTGTCGATTCATGAAGGGCGTGTGAATCACGTCACCGCAGAGGAAGCCTATGCGGCACGGATGTTGTTCTTGGTACGTTCCTTGTCAACTCGATCACCGATCGCTTTATTTGATTAGGAGCTTCGCATTCTTTTGTGTCAAATAAGTTTGTGGAAAAATATGGGTTATCTACCTCCCCCTTAGTTAAGCCCATGTTAATCCATTCCCCGGGCTCAGAAATGAGAGCTAGTTTATTCTGTCCAAATCTTACCTTTGAAATCTCTGGAGTAACTTTCTCGGCAAACTTAATAGTCCTGCGTTCGCAAGGATTGGACGTAATTCTTGGAATGGACTGGCTTGCCAAAAATCAGGGCAGGATAGATTGTGCTAGTAGATCTATCAACCTCACCAATGAACAAGGGATTTCAGTAGAGTTCCAACCCAAGACTTCTACGGAAAGAAGTCCTATCTTGACCAGTTTAAAGGAAGTGAAACTGGAAGATATACCCGTGGTACAAGAATATCCAGATGTTTTTCCGGAGGACTTACCTGGTATGCCACCGGACCGGGACATAATGTTCTTAATTGACTTAGTCCCAGGGACTGCTCCAATTTCGAAGCGACCCTACAAAATGCCGGCAAACGATCTAGCAGAGTTGAAGAAGCAGATCGAAGAACTACAGAGTAAAGGATACATTCAACCGAGTTCATCGCCTTGGGGAGCTCCAGTACTATTTGTAAAAAAGAAAGACAATAGTATGAGAATGTGTGTGGACTATAGATCACTCAACAAGGTAACAATCAAAAACAAGTACCCGTTACCTAGGATAGATGATCTGTTTGATCAACTTAAAGGAGCCTGTTTTCTCCAAGATTGATTTGAGGTCGCTACCATCGCTTAAAAATCGACCTAAGATATTAGAAGACGACCTTCACCACGGATATGGGTATGCGAGTTCACGGTGATGTCATTTGGACTAACAAATGCCCTGCTTATTTCATGAATATGATGAACAAAGTGTTCATGGAATTCTTGGATAAGTTTGTGGTGGTATTCATAGATGATATTCTCATCTACTCAAGAGATATGGAAGATCATGAAAAACATCTCAGAATTATTTTGGACAAACTTGAGAACACCAACTTTATGCCAAACTCGGCAAAAGTGAATTTTGGCTCATCCGATGGCTTTTCTTGGACACATTGTGTCGGCAGGAGGAGTTGCGATAGACCCTCAAAGGTTGAAGTCAGTAATGGATTGGAAGCAACCCAAGTCATCACGAAGTGAGAAGTTTTCTCGGATTAGCTGGGTACTACCGCAGATTCATTGAAAGTTTCTCCAAGATCGCCAAACCCATGACTCAACTTCGAAGAAGGAAAAGAAATTTGAATGGACAAGTGCTTGTGAACATAGTTTTCAAGAGTGAAGAAAAGACTAGTCTCGCACGATGCTAGTTTTACGGATATCGTAAGGATTTTGAAGTTTTCTGTGACGCATCCCGCCAGGGGCTAGGATGTGTACTGATGCAGAAGGAAAGGTTGTGGCTTATGCATCTCGTCAGTTAAGGCCACATGAAGGAAATTATCCAACTCATGATTTAGAGTTAGCGACAATTGTGCATGCTTTGAAAATCAAGCGGCATTATCTCATTGGTAACACCGTGAGATTTTCACGATCATAAGAGTTTGAAATATATCTTCACCCGATCGGATCTTAATCTCGAGGCAAAGAAGATGGTTAGAGCCGATAAAGGATTATGACCTTGGAATTCATTATCACCCGGTAAAGCCAGCGTGGTAGCGGATGCTCGAGTAGGAAAGCATCTTGCAACACGGTGTTAGTTCAAGAAAATCAACGAGTTGTATGAAGAACTAAAGCATCCAATCTGAAATTGTCGGTCAAGGTCAGTATCAACACAAAGGAAGTCCAACCAACCATACAAAGTCGGATCGAGAAACAAATAGAAGACAAAGACATCAAAGAAATCATGAAAAACATGAGAAGAGGCAAAGCCCGAGATTTTACGAAGGCGAGCGAGGCACCGCATGGTTTGGCAACCGCATCTGTGTACCTAAACATCATGAAACCAGACAAGCGATTACGAAAGAAGCTCATGAATCACCTTACTCTATCCATCCGGGAGTACCAAGATGTACGGGATCGAAGGAAAAATATTGGTGGGTTAGTATGAAGCGAGAGATCGCGAGTTTGTTGCGTTGTGATGTATGTCAGCGTGTTAAGGCAGAACATCAGAGACCTGCCGGATTGTTACAACCATTACCAATTCCCGAGTGGAAATGGGAGGAGATTGGTATGGATTTTATCACCGGACTACCTAGGACCCAATCAGGTTGTGATTCCATTTGGGTGATAATTGACCGATTAACAAAAGTGGCTCATTTTATTCCAGTCAAGACCACTTACAGAAGCAATAAGTTAGCAGAATTGTACATGGCGAGGATCGTCTGTCTACATGGTATACCCAAGAAAATTGTGTCCGAGCAGAGGTTCGATTCACTTCAAAATTTTGGCGAGTCTACATGAAGCTTTAGGAACCAGACTCAACTTCAAAGACACATATCATCCCCAAGCAGATGGCGGTGAGCGTGTAAATCGGTCCTAGAAGACATGCTTGAGCTTGTGCTATAGATTATGGAAGAAGGCGGGATAAGAATTTGCCCTATCGAGAATTTTCCTACAACAACAGCTTTCAAGCTAGCCTGCAGATGTCGCCATTTGAAGCATTGTATGGTAGAAAGTGTAGAACCCCTCTACTTTGGGATCAAGTAGGAGAACACCAATTCTTCGGACCAGAATTGATAAAAGAAGCTGAAAGTAAGGTAAAAGCAATAAGAGAACATCGAAAGTAGCTCAAACCCGACAAAAGAGTTATCTTAGATAATCGTCGGAGAGAACTATCCTTCGAGATGGGAGATTTTGTCTATCTCGAGGTAACTCCACTCAGGAGTGAAGAGATTCAGACTAAAGGAAAACTTCGCACCTGCATTTGTCGGACCCTATAAGATTTTGGCAAAAGAGGTGAAGTTGCTTATCGATTGGAACTACCAAGATCTCTGTCATTGCTCACAATGTCTTCCATGTATCCCAGATTAAAGAAATGTCTCAGTACCAACGGAAGAAACACCGCTGAGAGCATCGATCTTGGTGAAGATCTCACCTATGTGGAACAACCAATCAAGATTCTCGATGTGGCGAGCAGCGTCACGAAGCAAAGTCATTCGTTCTTGTAAGGTTCGATGGAGCAATCATTGAAGAAGAAGCTACAGGGAGCGAGAAGAAGTTTTGAGAGCCGAGTATCCCTACCTTTTGTTGACCAAGTCCGAATCTAAAATCGAGATTCCCTTTAAGGGAGTAGGTTTGTAACAGTCCAAAATTTCAATTTCATTTGAAAATAAAACATCAATAATTTTTGTGGATTTTAAAATTTTAAAAAGCTTTTCCTAAAGTATATTAAGGCTAAAAGAATTTATGTGCAAAATCTATTACCAACTAAAAGTTGGAATTATTTTATTCAAGTCGAGAATGCCTCATAGAATTTACGTGAATTTCCTCAAAATTTTGGACTTCATTTACTATTTTCTAAAGCCTATTTGAATTTCTGGAATTAAATCAATTGAAAAAGAATTTAAAATTCTACACTTCTGATCTTGGGCGAAGCCCGGCCTTGTCGCGCGTCTCGACCCAACTCTCCCAGCGCGAAATGCTTGGCCGTCCGATCAAAATCGGACGGCCGACATCAATCCACTCAGCGCTCTCTCTCCCTCTCTCTGTCTACATTTGTCGGGTGGGGCCATTGCCTGCAGCGTCGTCTTCCTCGCGCTCGTCTTCTCCGCGCGTCCGTCGCTCTCGCCGCCATTACCGCTCGCCTGGAGCTCATCAAGCCCGTGATTCCCTCCCCCATTTCTCTCGCCATCACGCGCAATGAAAGCGGCCGTTCCCACCGCGTTCGTTCCCGGCTTTACTCGCCTTAAAAACTCGCTGTAACACCGCCGCCCTCACCTCCGCAAACGGCCGTTGCCACCTCGCCCACGATCTCCATCTCCCGGCCTCGCCCTCGCCCTATAAAAGGGAGCACCAGGTGCGCCTCTACTCCCTCAAGCTTTTGCCCCAACTCTCCACACCTCCCTCGCTCCCAGTCGCCCGCATTTGGCTCTTCTCTCTCGCCGGCCGAGCTGTGCTCCACGCCTCTAAGCCGCCACGGTGAACCTCCGGCCGCCTCGGCCGCACCACGGCCGCCTCGGCACGCGAACCTGGTGCGCACCTCCGCATCCTCGGAACGTCGCCGGAGCTCCTTCGCCGCCAACGACCGAACCACACCGCCGCCTCTCGCCGTCGCCGACCATCTTCCGCCACGCCCTCGCGTCGCCAGTAGCGCGCTCGCCTCGGCATCACCTCCCGAATATTTTGTGCACCTCACCGAGCTCGCCGCGCCATCGTCGCCGGTACCCTCGGTTCGGCGCCTCCCCTCTCGGCGCCGGCGTGGTCGACCACCTCGGCGCCACCTCACCGTTTTAGCGTGCGTGGCGTAAGTCGGCCCAGCGTGGGCTGCCCGGCCTTGTAGCGCCACCACGACAGCTTGCCTTTCAGATTGCGTGCACCGAGTCCACCGTGGACTTGCGCCTCGCTGTGGACTCAGTCCATACTGTGCGGGCCCACTTGTCAGTCTCAGTGCACAGTACTGCTGACGTCAGCTGGCGCAATAAAGATAATTTCCTTTAGAAATTTAATTCGGAAAATTCGGAAATTCTGATTTTAGGATTTAATTTAGGTTTTAAACTTCCAGGAGCTCGTATTTCTTCATACAAACTCCGATTTAGGTGATTCAAATTTCTAAATTTGTATAAAATCAAGATCTAGCTAACTAAACCAAAATTATTTAATTTGGAATTAATTTGAATTTTAATTTGAATTTATTTGTGTTCATTTGTATTCTGTTTGAATTTGGAATATTTTCGCGTATAGATTTTGACGACTCCGGAGAGCTTGACCCTATTGAAGAAGTAGAATACCAGGAATTTGAGCAAGGCAAGTTACACCATTGACCATTTTGCCCCAATATTTAAAATTATTTAATTTACTGTTTTAAATTATTATTGCATGCATAATTGTATTTAATTATTTTAAATTCCTGTTTTTAAATATTTAATTATTCCAATTCCTTTGTATAGCCAAATTTGATTGTTGTATTATCAATTCCTTGTAACCTTAGTCAAATGAATTTAAAAATAAATATATGCATAGCAAATGCTTAGACCATGAAATATTTGACTTTGGGAGAATTTAGCCAAAATTTCATAAATTGATAAAAAGCCTATGACATTGCTTTGTCATGGTGGACTTTTGCAAATGTCTTTGAAAATTATAAAATAAAAGAAAATGGTTTATACTTGGGCAAACATGGACCGTTGGTGGGTGCGGGTTTATGCACCCGCTGTCACAGTTAGGGCCGAGACCAGTGGTTTTTATTGAAAGTTGCCCAAGTAGATTAAGGACCGGCCTTTGAGCCGCATCTTGCAAAAGCTCCACCGTACTACCACATGTTACGTATGGGCGAAACCGGGCTTAATAATTTGTATTACCTCGATATTGTTTATGCCATTTTTGTTGTGTGGGTGTCGGTTAGACTTTATTCCCACTTGGCGCAAGAGGGGTTTCAGTGGTGGTTAGCCTAATGGAAGTGAAACCTTAGCGGGCATATTGGTATTGAGGTAATGCATTGGAAACGCCTTGTGATAATTGCCTAGTCACACACCTAAGGAAGTGTGTATTGGCGACATAACAGCAAATTATCTCGTGTGGGTAAAGTTGTACCACCTCTGCAGTGTAAATCTATTCGAATAGCCGTGTCCACGGTTATGGACATCTTGAGCAAAGCCACTCTAAGTTAGATTTGTTTTGGTTTTAAAATAACTTTGGACATGATGTGAGGATGGTTAATCCTTGTGGTAAATTTAGTGGGTAGCCTTGTGATAGGAGGGTATCCTTCACCATGTTTCATATGGAGGTTATCCACTATAAAATGATCAATTTTAAATCTGATTTTAGTTATTTAATGAAAATGTGCCTTGAAACTTAGTATAACTATTTAAACCAAAAGGTTGATTTATGCAAATAAACCCTACAACCTTCCTTTGAATAACTTATGCATGCATTCTAAATTACATATTGGGTGTAATTTGCGAGCACAAGTTGTAGTGCTCACTCTTCTTTGAATATTATTATTCAGAGAAAGCTGCTATCCGAAGGTGAGGAGCGGGGCGATTAGGCGGCGACCTCGGGCGATTACTGTGGCGTATCGTGTGGCTTACCATTATATTTTGCTTAAGCAATGTTTTATTTGGCCTCGGCCCGCTTGTAATAAACTCTATGCTTATTAAATATACACTGGATATGTTTGTGATAACATTTTGTGACTGTGTACACCGGAAATCCTGGACTAGTGTATGAACACAGAGAATTCGGGATCCTTCGTTCCCGGGTTCGACAAACACTCCGAAAAAGAAATAATATTACAGCACAATTATACAACTCTCCGCCCCATACAAGAAAACGTGCTTCACAAAGTTACGGCGCGAGGTCCCACTCCTCCACCTGGGTAGCCCACTGAGAGACCATGTGAGAGGTGTCCCCATGCGAGTGATGAGTATTTGACACTTTTGTTGAAAAGTTTATGATTTGGATTCACTCTTTGTTGTCTTCTTCTTTGATTTGATTACATCTTTATGCGGAACTACCGCCATGTATTCTGCGGAAGTACCGATCATCGAAACTTCCGCCCTGGGAAAGCGGAACTTCCGATTGTGCTTGCGGACTGGCGGTGAGATCGAACTTCCGCCACAGGAAAGCGGAACTTCCGATTGTGCGCAGACCTGAGCAGTGAGTGCATAATTTTTGGTTTTGAGTTGTGTGGTTCTTGTATGAGTTTGAGACAAGTACAAATGTTAATTCCATTATCTCGAACAATGCTATGTGATGTGCTTCTTGTCTATGTTGGCTGCAGGACGTCGAGGCGGAGTCGTGGCGAGACACGTGGAGACCGGACTAGACGCAGGTGGCGTTGAGGTCAGAACGGTCGAGGTGTGTTGAAGACGGCGTGCACTCGAGGTGGTTGCGAGTCGTGGATAACAAGGAATGCGGGAGCTTCCCGAAAGGTGCATGAGGGGCGAAATGGTATTTTCGCAATGTTGCACAAGCGGGAGCGGGCTTCGTCCGGATTTTATCTGGCGTAATGGGTTTGCGACCCGTTAGCCGGTGCCTATATAAGGAGGGGATGTCTCCTTAGTTGGTAGGCCACTTGAGAGAGGATTAGGGTTAGCTAGTCAAAAGAGGCTTTGAGAGGTTGTTTTGCTTTGTGGCTTTAGTGGTTGGGAGAAAGCAGAGCAGGACATGTTCTTTCGTTGCTTCCTCTCTTCTTGACTTCCTGGTGCTCTCTCTCCCTTGTTCTTGGGTGTTCTTGAGTGTATGGAGAGGGAGAGAATGGATTGAGAATCTTGTAATCATCTCTTTTGAATGTACATGCGTATGGGAACATCTTTATGATCCTCTATATCAATATGAGATTGTTTTGGTTGAAGTTCATCTCTCTGTTCATGTTTTTGAATATCTAGAGTTTTGATGTTTTTCTGATTTCCTTTTGAGAGATGGCATGAAACTTGATATCTAGAGTCCTATGGCTATTGCTAACATATCCTCAAAGTTTCATAAGCCAAGAATCCAAGTCTTGTGAATTTCGGTTTTTGGTCTCTCCTGCCAAGTTTTCTCAAGAAATCCGATTTTCCTTTGATTGGTGGATCTTTGTCTGAAATTTCTTCTCAATGAGGTCAATATAATGTTTAGGATGATGTCCTGTGAAAATTGACCCGAGAAGAGCAACAAATCGTGAGTATTTTGGATTTTTGGCAAATTCCAGTACGTGCTGTTCTTCAGTCTGCGGCAATCGGAACTTCCGCAGTTTACATGTCGGAACTACCGAGTGCGGAACTTCCGTACTGGAAGACCGGAACTTCCGATTGTAGATAGAGCAGCCCAGAAATTTAGGAACTTCCGCCTGGGTGACCGGAACTACCGCAGTGCGGAACTACCGCAGGGATAGTCGGAACTTCCGATTTCTGACAGAACCGCCCAGATTTTGTGTAACTACTTGGATTTGATTCACTTCTCATTTTTTGATTATCAGAGTGTATTGGGTTGCTATGTGGACACTTGAGAGGGGGAGGATCTTAATTTTTGAAAGCACCATTCACCCCCTTCCCCTCTGTTGCCATTTCGGTCCTTCAATTGGTATCAGAGCCGGTTAGCTCTTCTCGATAGATCTTTAACCGGTCTGTGAGCCATGGCAACAGATAAGTATTCCACCAAGCCTCCCGTCTTTGATGGCTTGGATTACCCCTTCTGGAAGAGCCGAATGGAAACATACATCCAGGCTCAGGGGTATGCCATCTGGCGGAAGGTGAAGGTCAGATTCTCTGTTCCTGCCGATGAAAACATCAATGTGGGGAACATGCCCGATGTTGAGGCCAATGCAAAGGCAAGGAGCATTATAATCCAAGGGTTGAGCCGAAGCGAGTTCGATCGCATCTCTCATCTGACGTCGGCTTTCGACATCTGGGTGACCCTCGATGCATACCATGAGGGCACCACCCAGATCAAGACAGTTCGACAAGACCAATTCAAGCGAGATTACAACAAGTTTGAAATGCTCGCTGGTGAATCCCTCGATGAGTGCTTTGCGCGTTTTCATAAGATCTTGAGAAACCTCCGAGCGGTCGGTCTCACATACCCCGACTCGGACAATGCTCGTCAGATACTCGCGGTGCTTGATTTGCGTGTTTGGGAGATGAAGGTGACTACCATCAAGGACACCACCGACCTCTCGACCCTGACTCTTGACGCGCTGTACTCGCACCTCAAGACTCACGAGATTGACATAGTCTCTCGTAGGTCGAAATCGCAGTCAATGGCTTTAGTCACCGATCCCACTTCTGGATCATCGGCTTCTGAGTCGCTTTGCGGCTTCTCCCTGGCTGCTCTCTGTGACATAACTGATGATCAGTTAGAGCAGCTTGCGGATGAGCAGTTAGCCCTCCTAGCTCGGATGTTTTTCCATGCTTACAAGAGAAGGAGGGATGGAAAAAGAGGAGGACCCGTGATTTGCTTCGAGTGTGGTGGCCCCAACCACATCCGAGCAAACTGCCCCAAGCTGGGGAAGGGCAAAGGTGACTACGGCAGTTCGGGCAAGAATGACTACATCGAGAAAAACCGCAACACGAAGCCCTCAGCACCTGCTCAAGGCAAGAAGAAGTTCCGCAACTTTGGGAAGGACAAGAAGCTCTTCCATCGCGTCCCTCACCGCCTTCGACGACATCAACTTCAGTGACGTGGAGGGATGGAGCGACGACGAGGGCAAGGATGATCAAGATCCCAAGGACGGTGATGACTTCATCGGCATGTGCTTCATGGCAAACGGAACCGGCGTCGTGACAAATGAGCTTCTGACTACTCCGATGAGGTAGGTCCCTCCTACGACCAGCTCAATGATGCATTTCTTAAGCTTGGAAAGTTTTATGCTAGATCTAGAGCTAGGGTTGTTGATCTTGAGATGGAAGTAGATAGACTATCACGGGAGCTTACTTCACTTAGATCTGCTCCCTCCCGTGATGATTGTGATACATGATGTGTCTTGATTGGTGACATGGAGAAATTAAGGACCTCGCATGATAGTCTGACTTCTGAGCTTGATAAACTTAAGGTGGAGAATGCTAGTCTGCTTGCTGAACTAGAAATGAGTAGGGTAGCACCTATTTCATCCACTAATGTAGAGACTATTTCTTGCACCTTATATGAGGATAAGGACAATGCTTTTAAAGGTCTTTATACCATGTTGCTTGATCTGCCCGAGATATGTGAAAGCTGTAATAATCTGAAGATGAACCTAAAACGAGCAGATCATAAAATTGCTGATTTAGAAGCTTCGTTACTTGAGCCAATTGTTTCTTGTATGAACTGTCCTAAGTTAACTGCTGAACTTGAATCTGTCTCAAAACAGTTTCAAGAGATTTTTGACCATAATAAGAAAATTGCTCAGTATGCTTCTAAGGACCCTGTTAGCTCACCATGTAATAACTGTGAAAAACTAAAATATGAATTGATTGCACTAGATGAAAAATGTGTGAAGCTAACTAAGGACTTTCTAGAGAAGCAATCATCTGCTTGTAATGTGTGTGCTGGGAAGAAGCATGAGGGTTTGGTAGAGACGCCTAACGACGTAAACCAACTGGCTAGTAGTAGGACTGTTCCCTTAGAGTCGGCTATGCATGCACAAGCCAATCTCTCCTCTGTTATTGGTTCTTCTTCTGCTCCCTTACCTTCTGCTGTTCCTTCTTCCCCCTGCTCTTCTTGCACCTCTCTCTTTCGGGAGTGTCAGTATCTTATGAACACTCTCGAGAGGTTTGTAGGAGGCAAGAAGAAGCTCAACCTCATTCTAGACCAATCTAAGATTTGCAGATTTAATCAGGGTCTAGGATACGATTTCCATGAGGACATGAGAAAGCATCCACCTGTCGTGCTCAGAACCATAGCACCAGGTGTGATCAAGACTAAGCCCAGGACTGAGAAAGTCAATTTTAAATCGGCGGGTCTTGTTCAAGGGATCTCTGACAGTAAGGTGATTCCACCTGCAGCTTCGGCCTCTCAGAAGGCGAAGTATCATTGCACCTTCTGTCAGAAGGATGGACACTTGGTTGATCATTGTTTCAGGCGCGCCAAGATCGCGCGTAGAGATCGTGTTGAGTCTTTTAGGCGCGTTCAGGGTCAGCCCCAGACCTTGAGTGCACCTAAGACCAACACGAGGTCTAGGCTTACTCCAGCTGATGGTTTTGGGTAGCATCGAGGACTTGGTTTTTCCGAGCTTTCTGGTTTTCGTCCTCATGCTCCCTTTGGTCGTGACTTTCGTCGTTTTGAGGGTAGATCTCGTTTTCCCTTTCGAGATGGCTACCCGCGGCGAGATCAGCATGTTGCCAGTATTCCGACTCGCTCTTCCATAGTAGTCGGATCCAAAGAATGCTTTCAGTGTCCGCATACATACCTTCCGCTTGTTGAGTGACAGAGAGCGTAGGGTAGATAGAGGTCAGTCTTGCTTGACTACTTCATCTGTTCGATGTGTTACTCAGTATTGGGTGCCAAAATCAATTTAGATTCACCCTAATACTGAGACTTTACTCTTGTTTGACTCAGGTTTGCCGGGCAGGGAAGGGAAAGGTTTGGCTTGTAGACTCTGGTTGTTCTCGCCATATGACCGAAGATTCTCGTTGGTTTTCTTCCCTAGCCCGTGCTCCAGGTGATGAGACGATCACCTTCGGAGATGCTTCGTTTGGGCGCGTCATCGCTAAAGGTACTGTGCACATTAATGATTCATTTATTCGAAAGATGTTGCCTTAGTGAGTAAGGCTGCGGATAATCGCTTTCGCTTTCTCGACCATCGATGATGATTTTGAGGTGAGTTTTAAGAAAACAATTGCAAAATTTTTATTCTTGAGTAGTCCGGATTTCTCGTTATGGATTTCTCGTTATGGGAGGATCTTTCGTGCTGATTTTTCCGAGTCTTACGGTGATCCTCTCGGTGTTTAATTACTTCAATCCGTGATTTGACCTTCCGGCATAGGAGACTTGGTCATATAGGATTTGATCATTTGACCCGAGTTAGCGGCCACGATCTCATTCGTGGTTTCCCAAACTCAAGATGGTCAAGGATCTTGTTTGCGCTCCATGCTGACACGGCAGGATGGTTGCCGCTTCTCATCCTCCAGTCACAGTGACAATGACCGATGCACAGGACAATTGCTCCACATGGATCTGATTGGCCCGGCTCGAGTCTGCAATGCGGCAGGAGGGAAGTGGTATGTTCTTGTTGTCGTCGATGACTTCTTGAGGTACTCTTGGGTGTTTTTTTAGCCTCGAAGGATGAGACATTTACACATTTCTGTGGTCTTTTTAGTAGGCTTTCTGTTGAGCTCCCAGGTGCATTTCGAGCAATTCGCAGTGATAATGGCACGGAGTTCAAGAATTCCCACTTTGAGAGTTTCTGTGGTGAGACAGGTGTAGAGCACCAGTTCTCTTCTCCGCACGTCCCTCAGCAAAATGGCGTTGTGGAGAGGAAGAACCGTACCTTGGTCGAGATGGCCAGGACGATGCTAAATGAATATTCTACACCTAGGAAGTTTTGGGCTGAGGCTATCGCCACTGCATGCCATGTTTCAAATAGAGTTTTTCTTAGGGCACTCTTGCATCGCACTTCTCATAAGTTGAGATATGGGCGAAAGCCCAGCGTCTCGCATTTTCGTGTGTTTGGTTGCAAGTGTTTTACTCTGAAGTCTGGAAACCTAGATAAGTTCGAGTCACAATCTTGTGACGGGATCTTTCTGGGTTACTCGACTTCTTCTCGTGCTTATAGAGTCTGGAACTGCGAGTCTAGCAAAATGGTAGAAACCTGTGAGGTGACCTTCGATGAGGCCAGTCCGGGGACTAGGCCTGATATCTCAGGTTCTCTAGAGCAGTCCGAGTCCATCTTTGTGGATGTTGAGGAGGACGGAGATGAGGGTTGTCTACCCGATCCACTTCTTTCTCCTCCTCTTGAAGTGCCTTCTTCCACCGCACCTCGCGAAGATCAGCCCTTACATTCTTCTTCTTCTGAAGCTAGTGGCTCTGTTCCTATCTCATCTGCTCATGAGATAGAGGCCACTTCTTCATCTCATCCTGGACCTCCTAGACACATTCAAAAGGACCATCCTTCAGAGCAAATCATTGGAGATCTTTTTGAGCGAGTCACTGCTCAAAACCTCGCATGTCTCTTTTACATCTCCATTCTGCCTTTGTTGTCTCATTTGAGCCCAAAGACGTTTGTCATGCTCTTTCTGATGAGTCATGGATTAATGCCATGCATGAGGAATTGGAAAACTTTGAAAGAAACAAGGTCTGGTCGCTTGTTGAGCCCCCTCGAGGTCACAATATCATTGGGACCAAGTGGGTGTTCAAGAACAAACAAAGTGAAGATGGGGTAGTCATTCAAACAAGGCTAGACTGTAGCTCGTGGCTTCTCCTGTGTTGAGGGTCTCGATTTTGAGGAGACTTTTGCCCTCAGAGCGGACTTGAAGCTATTAGAATCTTGCTTGCCTTTGCAGCTTCTAAGGGTTTCAAGCTTTACCAGATGGACGTCAAGAGTGCCTTTCTCAATGGATTTATTGAGGAAGAAGTCTATGTCAGACAGCCTCCAGGTTTCTAGAACCCCAAGTACCATAATCATGTCTATAAGCTTTCCAAAGCTTTGTATGGACTTAAGCAGGCTCCTAGAGCCTGGTATGAAAGGCTTAAGTCCTATCTGTTGAGTCATAGTTTTGAGATGGGTAAAATAGACAAGACCTTATTCATCCGCCGGCATGGCCTGATTTTACGCTCGTCGGTTTATGTGGATGACATCATCTTTGGCGGCTCCTCGCATGCTCTTGTTTCCCAGTTTTCCGATGTCATGAGCTCGGAGTTTGAGATGAGCATGATGGGCGAGTTGAGTTTCTTCCTTGGCTTCCAAATCAAACAGACTCGGGAAGGTACTTTTCTGCACCAAGGCAAGTACACTCGTGATCTCCTGAGACGCTTTGACATGAGTGATGGTAAGCTAGTGTCAACTCCAATGGCCTCTACAGCCTCACTTGACCCAGATGAGGTCGGCGAGCCAGTTGATCAAAAGGAGTTCAGAAGCATGATTGGTTCTCTCTTGTACCTCACAGCCTCGAGACCAGACATACATTTCTCCGTGTGTCTTTGTGCTCGGTTTCAGGCTTCTCCTCACGTATCTCACCGCCAGGCGGTGAAGCGCATCTTTCGGTACCTTCGAGCTACCATTGACTATGGTATCTGGTACTCTTCCTCTTCCTGTCTATCCCTTAGAGCCTACTCCGATGCAGATTTTGCTGGCTGTAGGATAGATAGGAAGAGCACTTCTGGCACTTGCCAATTCATTGGCACTTCTCTCGTCTCTGGTCTTGAGAGCGGTTCGGTGTTGCACATCCACCGCAGAGGTCGAGTGCGTTGTCGCGACCGATTCTTTGTAGCCAAGTGCTTTGGATGGTCTCGACCCTGCGGGACTTTGGGTTAGTGATCGACCGTGTTCCACTCTTTTGTGATAACACGTCTGCGATTAGCATTGCCAAGAACCCAAAGCAAAGATTCTCGGACCAAGCATATTGATATCAGATATCACTTTCTTCGAGACCATGTAGAGAAGGGTGACATCGTGCTCCAGTTTGTGGAGAGTGACCACCAGTTGGCTGATATCTTCACCAAGCCTTTGGATAGCTCTCGGTTTTCAGCTCTGCGGGGAGAGCTTGGGGTGGTTTGTCCTTATGGACTGTTGTGAGGGGGAGCTTGTGCTTTACTGCTGTATTATATTTTATTATGCTCTTACTCCTTTCTGGTTGCATAGCATTTGGGTGCATTGGGTCTAGTCCTTCCAGCATAGGTTAGAGTGGTTCTCTTGCCGAGTTGCTTAGCCTGCTTGTTCTTATCTTGTGCTTCTAGGATGCTGCTTATTAGCTGCTTCTCTTCTCACTAGGTTGAGCTTACTCACTTCTTATAGGTTCTAGCGAGGGTCGGGCCACCCTTGGGTAGACAGGGATAGTGTTTGCTCCTTAGTGTGTTAGTTGACCAGCTGATAGTCCTGGAATCATATGGGGTAGATGAGAATCAGTCTGAGCCATAGTATCATCTATATCTTATCTATGCTCTAAGGACTGCCTTTTTTGTTTCTCTTGTCATTTTTCTTGCCAGTTTCTCGTTTTTGTTCCTTTGGCTCAGGGGGAGTTCATCTTGGATCTTCTAGTTCTTAAAACTGACATAACTCAACCTGAATTAAAAGTGCATCTCATTCTGAAGGGGATCTGGATTTTCTTGCATTTCATTCTGCATTGTAATATATTTACATGGAGCCTTGATTATTATCCCTTATGATCTGTTTTCAATGTCTTACATCTTGCCATGATCTGTGCTAAATTGCTAGATTTATCATGACCTTTTATGTGTAGTCTAGTCTTTGCCATGATAAGGTGACTAAAAATGCTCAACTTGAATTAAAATCTTGTCATGACAGCTCTTGAGACTAGTCTGTTGTAGTTATCCCTTTATGATTCTCGCCATGTCAAGTAGGCTGAGTTGAGTCTTGAATCTCTATTGAGCTTTAGATTGGGCTATGTCAGTTCTTTAAGAAGCATGACTTATCATTAAATCTTTGGTCTAAAACATCAAAAGCAACAATGATCTCTTTTGTGCGAAAAAACTGATCTCACCAACTCTTTCTCATGAGACTGCTTGCCATTGCACTAGGCATGAACTCAGGAGGAGTCTTGGATGACCTAAGATCACTTCCTTAAGTCTGTTGCTTGGAGTGATCGCATAAGGCTTGGGATCTAGCACATGGTTAAGAATTGAAAAATGGTTGAAGCTTAGGAGGCAGTTGTGGATGGCTCCTAGTCCAGGACTTGCTTTACTAAGATAAAGCCATAAATGATTTTCAGAAAAAGAAAAATATGCTAAATTTTCTTATCTTCAAACAGACCAAGTACTTGATCAAATGAGTCATTCTTAAAACTAGTAACTCTCTAAACTAGTAACTCTCTAAACTGTTCAATATTCGCTTCTTGGTTCCACTTAGATTACTTGACATGGCTTGTATCATCCTTGGATACCTTTAGCTAGACTATAATCTTGGTTGATTTGACATGCTAAGAAATTGGACCAATTCTCAGATTATGACTTTCTTGGTTTAGCTTCTCTATACATCAATTGTCATGATCTTGATAGTATTCTTATGTGTTATGGCTTGGTGTAATACTCTAATAGTCATTTTGGATAATCTTCATGGCTCCAAATGCTTAAAATGAACATCTTATAGTCATTTTCTCTCTTTAATGCATCTTGATGTGTTTATTGCAAAATGGGGAGAATTTTGGAGAGAAAAAGTCTTTTAGAGTTTTGCAGAAAAATTTGCTCTTTCATTGTCTGCTCCAGTCTTTCTCTTTTGTCAACATGGTCTTGAGCTTCCTTGTTCTAGTTTAGACCATGTTTGATCATCATCACAAACTCATCTTTATGCTTTTTCGGTGTTTGTCAATATACTCATCAAGGGGGAGATTGAGAGACCATGTGAGAGGTGTCCCCATGCGAGTGATGAGTATTTGACACTTTTGTTGAAAAGTTTGTGATTTGGATTCACTGCTGTTGTGTTGCTGCTGTTTTGATTCTGTACTGTGCGGAACTACCGCCATGTATTCTGCGGAAGTACCGATCATCGGAACTTCCGCCCTGGGAAAGCGGAACTTCCGATTGTGCGCAGACCTGAACAGTGAGATCGGAACTTCAGCCCTGGGAAAGAGGAACTTCCGCCGTGAGAAAGCGGAACTTCCGATTGTGCGCAGACCTGAGCAGTGAGTGCATAATTTTTGGTTTTGAGTTGTGTGGTTCTTGTATGAGTTTGAGACAAGTACAAATGTTAATTCCATTATCTCGAACAATGCTATGTGATGTGCTTCTTGTCTATATTGGCTACAGGACGTCGAGGCGGAGTCGTGGCGAGACACGTGGAGACCGGACTAGACGCAGGTGGCGTTGAGGTCAGAACGGTCGAGGTGTGTTGAATACGGCGTGCACTCGAGGTGGTTGCGAGTCGTGGACAACAAGGAATGCGGGAGCTTCCCGAAAGGTGCATGAGGGGTGAAATGGAATTTTCGCAATGCTGCACAAGCGGGAGCGGGCTCCGTCCGGATTTTATCTGGCGTAATGGGTTTGCGACCCGTTAGCCGGTGCCTATATAAGGAGGGGATATCTCCTTAGTTAGTAGGCCACTTGAGAGAGGATTAGGGTTAGCTAGTCAAAAGAGGCTTTGAGAGGTTGTTTTGCTTTGGGGCTTTAGTGGTTGGGAGAAAGCAGAGCAGGACATGTTCTTTCGTTGCTTCCTCTCTTCTTGACTTCCTAGTGCTCTCTCTCCCTTGTTCTTGGGTGTTCTTGAGTGTATGGAGAGGGAGAGAATGGATTGAGAATCTTGTAATCATCTCTTTTGAATGTACATGCGTATGGGAACATCTCTATGATCCTCTATATCAATATGAGATTGTTTTGGTTGAAGTTCATCTCTGTTCATGTTTTTGAATATCTAGGGTTTTGATGTTTTTCTGATTTCCTTTTGTGAGATGGCATGAAACTTGATATCTAGAGTCCTATGGCTATTGCTAACATATCCTCAAAGTTTCATAAGCCAAGAATCCAAGAATCTTGCGAATTTCGGTTTTTGGTCTCTCCTGCCAAGTTTTCTCAAGAAATCTGATTTTCCTTTGATTGGTGGATCTTTGTCTGAAATTTCTTCTCAATGAGGTCAATATAATGTTTAGGATGATGTCTTGTGAAAATTGACCCGAGAAGAGCAACAAATCGTGAGTATTTCGGATTTTTGGCAAATTCCACTATGTGTTGTTCTTCAGTCTGCGGCAATCGGAACTTCCGCAGTTTACACGCCGGAACTACCGCGTGCGGAACTTCCGTACTAGAAGACCGGAACTTTCGATTGTCGACAGAGCAGCCCAGAAATTGGGGAACTTCCGCCTGGGTGACCGGAACTACCGCAGTGCGGAACTACCGCAGGGATAATCGGAACTTCCGATTTCTGACAGAACCGCCTAGATTTTGTGTAACTACTTGGATTTGATTCACTTCTCGTTTTTTTATTATCAGAGTGTATTGGGTTGCTGTGTGGACACTTGAGAGGGGAGGATCTTAATTTTTGAAAGCACCATTCACCCCCCTCTGTTGCCATTTCGGTCCTTCACCCACTCAACTAGTTCCTCTATGGAAGACCCGGAGGCAACAAGACGGTTATATCCATCCATCGCCCACGTAAACAGCTCCCCGTCGGAAGCACCGAGGCGCACAAGGTGCTCGTACGCTTGCTCGGCCTCCCGCCCTGAACGAGGTGGTCCCCGGGCATCAGCCACGCTCGGGCATTCCTAGGCGAAAGCAACGCCTCACCCCGCCCAGAAGGCGCGAATCTCTGCACGCCCTCGGGCGGCCTTGCACTCGTAGAAGCGCCAAAGTTGCTCCATGGATCCCTCCGGGTTACGACGCTTCAACGCTGCCACCAAGCCCCACGGTACACGACCCCGCGATAGCAAAGTTGTAGAGGCCAGGCGGAGCGACCGGGGCGCTCGGGGCGCGTGGAGCGCTTGGGCCGAGCAAGGCGCCCAGCCTTCGTACAGCGAGGCGGCGTGGTCACTTTCATGTTCCACCCTTCGGAGGGACGGGGCCCCCGGTCGGCAGCTCACCGAACCATCATCGGTCGGTCCTAAGGAAACCAATGCAATCGTAGAACAAGGCAAATTCAAAACCAACCATTTCATTCCAAAAACGTTAGTTATTACAAACTTGTCCCACCCGGGCATAGAAGCCGAGCGGGGAGGGAGCAACAAAAAAAAGAACCTTAGCCTATCAAAACTACAGCTCGAGGGGCAGTAGGGCGGAGGGTCACACCTTGTCACCCATGGTGGCCCCCCGCCCACCGGCGCCCTCGGGAGCATCAACTGTCTTACTCTTCGCCTTCCGCTCCAGCACCCGGCGAAGCGAAGCCATCGCAGCCTCGCATCCCTACGGCACCCAGAAGGCCTGAGCGAAGGTATACGTCGCCCTCCGCACCAGTCGTTCGTCGGCGACGACAACGGACACCGAGACTACGGCAGGGAGTGTGCCCCGAGGGCGTCAACATGCCCACAACCTCCCTTCTGCAGCGATAGGAAGGCCGCAGTCCAAGTGACCTTCGCGCAATGATCGTCGTAGGTTCTGGCGGTGGGCAGGAAAATCTCGTCACCCCGTCAAAGGCGGTCCAACATCCGATCAACCTTGGGACACGGTGCGTTCTCGGTGGCGGTATGCCCCCAGCGCAGTCACGGTGGTCTCCGACTCGAACAGCTCCCGCTCCGCGGCGATCTCAACGTCCAGGTCCGCCTTAGCGCGATGAAGCGTCTGCACCTCATCGCGAAGACCCTGCCGCTCCACCTCCAGCGCGGCCACCCGCGCCTCCAGAGCCTTCGTCTTCTCCGCTAGCTCGTCGCGCTCCGAGGAGAGCACCTGGCTACGCGCGAAGTGCGAGTCTACCTACCCTTGGATCTCCGCATACTCCCGCGTGATGTCTGCGTCGAGAGCACGGGACAGCATCAGTGTCTACAAGAACATACTGTCATAAATGTGCAACCACATCAAGCAAAAACAAATTTGGACTCACCCTAGTGGAGTTCGCTTCGATTAGCTGAAGCATCTCGCCCATCGGCATCTTCTCAAAGAGGCGGGACACGACGGTGGGCGGCAAAGCGGGCCACCTCCTCGCACACGGCGGCCGCACTAGGGCTGACCTTAAAGTCGTTGGTACACAACGGCCTAAGATCAGCAGTAGGAGCGGCCCCGGAGGCGCCGACGCCATCAGCAATGTCGCACCCCCCGGCACTAGAGTGCTCGGCGCCCACACCAAAACCCCCGCCCCCCGAGGCATCGTTGAGGGCTCTTTTGCTCCCTCCACCTACAGTGCAAGTGTAAGATACATGTCAAAAAAACCAAAATCTCACCAGGGGTCGTCGGAGCATCACCCATAACACCTTCCACTAGGGTGTCCTCGGTGCCTCGGCCGTACTCCTCGAGGGAGTCCCGCTGGAGGACCACTCGAGGGCCAAGCTCGCCACACAAAAAGAACCCGTCATACGAGCCGGCGGCGCTGAGCCACTAGAGGCCACCCGCTGGATACGGCCCGAAGGGACGCGAGCAGCCTTCGAAGGATGGGTTGGCGACGCATCGGCCGATCGCGGGGCGAGAGGCTCCGCCGGCCCGCCGCACTGCAAGGGCACAGTGTCGATGGGCTCGGATGTGTTCAGCTCTTCGGGTACCCGACCCTTACGCCGCTTGCCATCGTCAAGGTCCGGCCTCTCCTCAAGGACGATGGCCGGGTCCAAGTACGGGTGGTTCAGCCACGCCTCGCGTACAACCAGCCCCCGCTTCGAGTGCTCCTCGCTAGTATACGGACCAAGGAGCTGCTCTGCAGCACGGGCCGCTTCGTCCGTAGGGAGCACTGCAAAATCAAAGCAAACATCACACGTGAACCCAACCATCCCACAGTACTACCACGGCGGCACCTACCACTCCGGCCCTCTGGCAAGCCGAGCGCGAACACCGTTAGCCTCCGCGCCGAGGCGGACGTCCCAACCTTGCGCGAGCGACCATACACGAAGAGCGCAGAACTCTTCCACAAGATTGCAAGTGGAGAGCCACCGCGTTACCATCAAAAGGAGTTGAAGGAGCGACTCCTCCCTCGAGCTCAGCTCGATTTTCGGGGACGGGTCGAGCCGGATGGGCCCCCCGGACAACCGCAACCCATTATCCTAGGGGTGTATGGTAGAACCATCGCCAGGTCCAGTCCGTATCCCATCGGTTGCGGAGGCGGGAGCTGGCAGGTACTGAAGATAGCGCGCCTTCGGCTGAAAATTGACGCTCCCGAAGTTGAGCGTCTCGCCGGTCTCCCTCTTCTTCTTTGGCTGACAGCGAGCGTTATGAAGATAGGTGAAGAGCCGGCCCTCCCCAGCGGCCCCGGCGGAGCACATATGATGAGAATATCCCGACTACTTATGAGGTTGTTTATGAAGCAAGAGTTACACTTCTCAAACAACAGGTATAATTGTTTCTTAACAAGTTTCTTTGTGTTTTCTGTGAGAATTGGATACTACGTAAAAATAATACTTTGTGCATTTTCAGGTTTAACAAGTTTAAAGTCTTTGGAATCGAGAGGGAGGCCGGACCTAAAGAAATAGAGGAGTACAAGGAGGAGGGTACTCGTATTTATTGCCTAGTGATGAAGAACAAGAAGGTCAAAACGGTTGGGAAGGAGAAAGTCAAGCTACCCATGCGGCTGATCAAGGACAAAGGAAGCCGTGTGATGGGAGAGCAAATGGGGAGGAAGCCCAAGAACTTAAAGCTCAAGTTTTGGATAAGATTTTCAAGCCCAAATTAGATCTCCATAGCCCCAACCGAAATCAAATTTGAAATCAACTCAGAATCAAATTCGCATTCGAATCAGCATCAAATTCGGATTCGGAATCAGTAGGACAGTCCGGAATAAAACGGTCATAACTTTCACAAACGAAGTCTGATTCGAGTGTTCTTGGGCTTGTTGGAAATATAACTTCAAGCCCGATCCAACGGATCCTCCCTCACTCCGAAATTACTTCTGGATCAAAAGATATGATGAAATCAATGTGACGGTTGTAAAATCAGAGTTTCCTTTTTTGTTTTGGAATGTGTCGGAATTGGAGTAGGACTCCAAATCCGAATTAGAATAGGAGTAGAGCCTCTTGGCCAGCCATGAGGAGGAGAAGGGGCACTATATATTGAGGGGTAGACCCCCATTGTAACCTCAGACCACGTTTAATATATTTTCAAAGCTTGTGTTTGATTCTCCTGTTGTGCTTATAGCCAAAACAGAGGGAATTGGGCGTTGAGAACAAGAGGTCGTTCTTGCTTTTTTCGCTGGGAATTGAGGGTTCGACGATCTTCGCTTATGGTCAGCGAGGATCCAATCAAGTGTGTGTTTGGACGAATTTTTCATAGAGTTGCAAGTCCGTGCATTGGCGCGGGGGATCAGCTGGTGGTTCGTCAAGATACACAAGTTATCAAGAGGTTCTACGTCGAGAAGATCGGGCACCCCGTATCAACATCACCCACTCGAAGACCCCGAGTTTCACAAGCGAATTCGGGGTCAACTGGGCTAGCTCCACCCGGTAGAGTTGTAGTACGCAGCTGACCAATCCCACGCAGGGAAGCCGGAGGCCGGCATCGAGGAAAGAGCAAAAATACGGCCTCGTTGTCCCGGTGCCGGCACCGTCTACAACCCGGGGGCTTGTGCGAGGGAAAGATCCGCAATCTTTCCATCCTTCGTGAGCATCCGGAGCACCGCCGGCGTCACCAAGGACCGTCCTAACTCGTCTGTATGGGCTGCCGGAGCCTCCTCGTCTCGCAAGCGCTTCGTCATCTAGCAGCAGGGCTTAGCGAAAGAACGAGCAAAAGGAAACAGCGAGCAAAAGTAAAGCGATGCAAGACTCGGGGCGTAACCCCTCATATTTATAGCCGCGCCTAGCACATGAAACGACAGGGCGCGAAACACGAAGAGATGCGACGGTCTAGCAAGCGATGCTTGTGTCCTAGAGCGAACAATCGCGCACCATTAATGAAGCGGCGTGGCCCATTAATGGAGCGCTGCACCCCATTAATGAATCGTCGCATCGCATCGAAGGCACAACCAACCGGTACCGGTCAAGGCCCGAAGCACTGGGCAACCCCGTGAGCGCTAGGAACAAGACAGTGCGAGAGATCGCTTCGCCAGGCCAAAGGGGACGGTGCGCCTGAACCCTTCGGGAAGAACGGCGCGGTTTCAACCATGGCGAAGCAGGACATCGACCGCGAGGGGCTTGTCGTAGGGGCGGCCCCACCGGCCACAACGCCCAGGCGAAGCAATCGTCAAAACCCAGGTGACAGACCCCGGGGTGGAGCCTCATGAGGCCCGAGCAACAGGACCTCCGGGCCACCTCCGGGGTGGACCCAAAGCCCCCTCAGTAGCATGACCTTCGCGATCCCCGGAGTAGCATGACCTCCGGGGTGGAACCGAAGCCCCCCGAAGGGTCCCCGCGAGGCCCGGAGCAATAGGACCTCCGGGGTGGACCCGAAGCCCCCCCCGGAAGTGTCCCCAAAGCCGCAGGACCTCTGGGCCACCTCCGGGGTGGACTCGAAGCCCCCGAAGGGCCTCGTGATACCGAGGCGGCGGGACCTCCGGGTGGACCCAAGCCCCCTCCCCAAGGGTCCCCGGAGCTCCCACGAGGCCCGGAGCTGCAGGACCTCCGGGGGAACTCGAAGCCCTTACTAGCGATCCTGGATCGGAGGCATCAACATGATGGACTAAGCCCAGGAACGCCCACCATGGGCGCCAAGACCTAGGCGTAGGGGGGGAAGGAATGTCCCTGCATCCCCTACACACATAGTATTGTCATACGGTTAGAAGGGTAATGTACAAGATCCTCTCACAAAGGACTATAAATAAGGGGTCACCCCCCTCCGTAAAAGAGGAAGAAAAAAATCAACACAAACTCCCTGGAGTAGTAACAATCATCTCGTTCTTGTCACTAGCTAATCCCTCTCCTGAGGATCCCAGAACCCTTCTAGACTTGTCCAGAGCCCCCCTTCTCATACTGTATAACTTATTTTTTACTAAGATAGTTAGATTAGGAAACTGTGCTTCAAGTAGCCACGGGGGCTGTAGGATACACAGTTTGTCGAAGAGAAGGGGGTGAAGAGACTACTAATAATCAGAGTGAAGAGTTAGCCAGTGCTGCATTATCAACATCTGAGATGGTGCACTGCAAATTTCAAGCTTAAATATATCCATTGACAACTATAAACATCAGCGGAGCCTTGAAATTGCTGGCATAACAACTTTTTTTTTTTGAAACAAGGCTGGCATAACAACTACAGTTTGCATTTCTTGGCAAACTAATGGCGGAGCTTTACACGCTGCCCATATTTCTCTTTCAGGCCAGGGTATAAACAGCTTCACAAATTGATAAAAAGAAACAAAATTTGTTTACAGGATACTCATTATCCCCTCTAAAGCTCAAGTCTCTTCATTTCCGGCATGGAGTGGTTGGAACAACCCGCTTCTGTCTGCGAAAGACAACAATTTTTTACCTGGAATAAATAACATAAGACTTAGTCCAATTTCAAAATGGTCCATTCCTGAAAGAAATAACATAAGACTTAGTCCAATTTCAAAATGGTTCATTTGGGCAATATGTAAATACTACATGCAATATGAGGGTCTCCTTCAATCACAAACGGGAAACTCCGGATATGAACAAGAACTTGGCTGCATTGGGTGCATATGAAAGAATAGCTGCCAACAAGAATTTATATAGGGTATCTTTAATAATTGACTTTTTTGAACATAAGATATATGTTTTAAAAAAACTCACTAAATGCACAATCTTAAAATCATATTTGTTTCAAATCTATATGAAACCACTTTGAAATTTGTAATAATGTCTCTTGCAATATCATAGAAACACAGCCAAAAAAAAAGAACTAACCAAGATGGAATATGAACCCAACCCGATTCTGCGCTTTTCCATGGTAACTTTATGCAGCACAAAAACTCAGGGCAATCTGCACTACATAACAGGAAGCAGATTGACATCAAAATGAACTATGGGAATCCAGACTGACAGGTTGCCAAATAGAACCTGTGCAAGACAGAAAACATCAAGCACTTGCTATTCTAAATAACCATGTCAATGATTTCCATTCCATGTTTATCCCCAAGATTCTCTGCAACAAAGAGTTCTGAACGTGTGTTCCAAAAATTAGATAAACTAGGAAACAATATAAGCATTTCCAAATATCACACAGATGCTACAAAATTAACCCATGGAATTCGTTAAAGAAATGATGGTAATATCTAGGGCAGTTGGTTGCATGATTATCTAGGTCATTAAGGTAGCTACCTTTTTGCTTTGATACAAAGTTTCATTTACTAAATATTTTTAATTGCAACTTATTTTTTGTTCTCTCATGCATAAGTTTCACCTATGAATAATTGAATCTGTGTTTTTTCTTCTGTGTGTACACATCAAATGTGACATCAAAAGGCAATTTAAGAAATCCTATTTAATTGCTGAATCCAGAATAATGAATTAGAGGAAGGTAGAGCTGCA
Source organism: Hsuehochloa calcarea (assembly GCA_036346395.1). NCBI lineage: Eukaryota > Viridiplantae > Streptophyta > Magnoliopsida > Poales > Poaceae > Hsuehochloa > Hsuehochloa calcarea. The sequence continues at coordinate 39,490,290 of CM070598.1, read as the reverse complement.
TGATGAAGGCACTTGTGTGAATGATAATAGAATAAATGGCTGTCCACAGACCAACTTGCACCATGTGTATAATAGGAAGGTTCGACAATACAAAGGCTAGGTTGACAGCCTCATAGGCATTGGAATAACATTGAAGTAACCCAAATCATACAGGCGTAGATGATTGTGAAACGACAGCTATTGCAAGCAGACCATTTTGAGGCCAGCAATTTACCAGGAGATGCAGACCATTATGAGGTCAACAATGCACCAGGAGATGATTATCATGCAAATGCTCCAAGTAATATGGAATTTTAGCAACTCGGAACTTCTTGTTAGTCTAATAGTTTTCTAACAACATCAATAACCACGATTTCTGCCAATATGCTTCTTTGAAATAAAAGATGTAACTCTACAGGAGGACCTCACACGGTTACACCAATTTTACATGAATGTATCCTAATAACTACAATATGATCATGGTGAACATAAATCAATGGCATATTGAATAGAGATCCTAAGCAACCATATAAAAAAGAATTACAGTATCAACTTCATAGCAGAATGATGTAGTTAGTAATGCCAAGTCAATCATTATCATATAGCTAACATATGCCTTCGTAACAAAAATAATGTTTTAAGTACTCAGAAAGAAGAGCCAGATTCACTTACTCTCAGCGACTTCTCTCGCCATTGCCCCTTGAAACCGAAGTGGCATGATAAGCATAACCGATCAAATCACTCTTGATCTATGAAGCATTATTTCCATCACAAGAAAACTCCACAAGTTTGTTTGCCAAAGATGAGGGCGTATCCCCAGCTGATTTGGAGATATCACAAAGTCCCAAAGAGTACTTTTATGGCAGATCATGCCTGAGTGGTATGACTCCACCGCTAGTTAACTACAAGCAAGGTAGACTACTACTACAACATGAGATAATAGCACAAGAACAAGAACAACAACAAGAACGGTAAGGGTCAGTCCTTGAAACATCTGTTTTGACCCAACTAATAATACAATACTTCTCCAGCACCACAGCAAACCACGGTGACAGTTACAGCATCCGCCCAAGATTGTCCACCCTCAAGAATGGCAAGTTGTGTAAATTCCCTAATATATCCTCTGTTGGGTCGACATCCAAATGGAAGCTGCCAATGTCCTCTACCCCGCCGGTGACATTAGCCCTGCTGGTACCATCCGTAGCCTGTGCCTCCTCATTTATGTTAATCCCTCTCACCTCCTCCGCACGTCCACCTCCACCCTCCTCGCCCCCAGCCCATCCGTCCAGTCCAAGCATCGACGGCTCAATGCCACTCTCCACGCCACCACCGAAAGAACGCTTCTTGAGCCCCGCCCCAACCTTCTTGCGAGCGGTTGTCTTCTTGACCCTACCTCTGGATGACCCACCACGAGCACTCCCATTCTGCGGCTGCTGAGCATTGCTGCCTCCACCACGGTTCCCATAGTTCCTACCAGTGGCACCTGCACCACCACTTGGTGCATTGTTCCAGGGGAACACCTTGTAAAACGGCTTCCAGTTGCCACCCAGGTCGGCCGCGTTGGGGAAGCCGAGGGGGAAGAATCCCCAGGCGCAGTGGTACATCTCGGTGCCCGGCACGATGGTCGGCGGGATAGAGATCTCAGCAGCCACGAATCCCCGGTGGCAAGACTCGTTGGGGCACTTGAGCGCGCGCCCGACCAGCTCGCACGGGTACTGGTGGACGTAGCAGCAGAACGGGCACGCAGTCCAGAACTCTGTGGGCACGGTGGCGGGAGCGGCGGCGGCAGAAGCAGGCTGGGAGGGAGCACCAGGGGGAGGAGTGGTGGTGGCGGAAGGCGGTGGGGGCGGGAGGGATCGGAGAGGAGGGCGAAGGCATCGTGGACGAGACGGAGGGCGACGTCCGCGCCGGGGTGGGGGTTGCGGGCGTGGAGGAGGAGCGCGAGGCGGCGGAAGGCGCGGGGACGGCGGCGTGGTCGGCGGGGTTGGCGTTGGGGGGCATCTGGAGGACGGCGAGCGGGTCAGGGTGGCCGGAGGGGAGGAGCGTCTGGGAGGCGAGGAGGACGTCGGCAATGGCGAGGAGCTCGTCGGCGCCTGGGAGGAGCGGGTCCGCCTCCACTGCGCGCTCGGCGAACCGCTTGCAGCCGACGAGGTCGCGCGCGGCGAGGAGCTTCCCCGCGATCTCCAGCCACCGCTCCGCCTCCACCCTCCCGCCGGCGCCTCCGGCGATGCCGACGGAGAAGTCCATGGTTTTGGGGAAAATGGGAAATGGTTTTGGTTTGGCCCTTTCGGGGAGAGTTTTACGGTGGATTGGTGCGGGGGGGAAAGTGGCTGCGTGATTTCGCGGAACTTTGGACACAATTGATCTGACAGCACCCTAATTTTTAAATTAGTCTTATTAGCTTTAAAATTTTATTTTTAATCCTCTTTTAACGCGAACTACTATTGTAGATAGTAGTATCTCACGTACTACATCGAGTAAATACAGCACCTAACTGCTGCCAATAGGAATAGCAACGGTCCAGGTGCTGCTATTGTCGACGGCAGCAGCAAGGTGCTGCCACTTATTAGCTTTAAAATTTTATTTTTAATCCTCTTTTAACGCGAGCTACTATTGTAGACAGCAGTATCTCGGTTACTACATCGAGTAAATACAGCACCTAACTACTGCCGATAGGAATAGCGTGCCTAGATCTTTGCTATTGTCGACGACAGCGACAACAATGTCTTTGCCACCTTCTGAGGCTCAGAGAAGAAGAATTACATTAAGAAAAAGGAGAATTGAAAAAATTAGAAAATTCTAAAAAAATTGGAACATGAAAAGATTTACTTAAAAATTGAATTTAATGGAAGGTTATTTTATTCATTTAAATTGTTTTTTATTTTATGAAATTTCCAATTAAGCTCTATTTAATCCAATAAAATACAAATGGTTTATTATATTTTTTTTTGAAGCTTTCAAAAAACTCTGAAAAATGAAAAAAAACTGAAAAGAAATAATATCTTGGTCGCTATGGTTCTTGATCACATTACTTCTGTATGGTGGAGTTAAAGCAAACTACTTTATGAAGGTTGTACATAATGCAATTGAAGGGGTTAAGAACACTCGTGATTATGAAGATGCCCTAAAACATGGAGGAATCGCTGTCGGTGCGAATGGTTCTTTCTGGGATTCCACTAGAAGAGGCACACTTGCAATATAGGGTTGCTTTGATGGCTCAGCGGAGGCACGGAAAGGGAACTACATTAGAGTCCGCGGACAAAAGCACGTTACACGTGGTTACATGGCATGATGGTTTGGCTAATTGATTTAGTTATCCTCGCTACTACTACGGTACATTATGACACAAGCATCCGGACCATGTAAGTACACATGCCTTTAGGGGTAGTAAAAACATAGCGGGTGGGATGGGGGACTACTACGGAATGGTCGGATCTACTGCGTAGACCGGGGTCATTTGCCCTTCCTTCCGAGCTCAGTGTTGTACTCCTCGCCGGTCGCCTTGGTTTCGGCCGTCATTTCTCTCTTTTCTCGCGCTCCCTGCGCTGCACGCCTCGAGATGGGCATGCGTCTCCCGCTGGATACGCTGGTTGTGCTCTTTAGTGTGGCGCTCCTCCACCCGAATCTCGTGTGCCCTTTTAGCATCCCTTCGTCGTAGTCGATTTGCTACTAGTCGTGTGGGTGCATCTCTTGGTCGATCTACTAGCGGTAGCCACATAGCGGATACGAGGACTACGGGTAGACGGAAGAGGTTGTTAATGCGTAGTTTGAAAGAGAATTGGTAGGGGAACTTAGTGTAACTAGTCCTTACCGGCTGCCGATAGCTGCTCTATCCCAACGACGGTCGGGATAGTCACAGGAGTAGTTCGGACAACCCTAGTAACACATGCCCAGGCTGAGCCTGCTTGGATTTAAAGAACTTGCATGTGTCCCTGTACTAACGGAGGGGCAGCGTCTCTCCCTCTGGCGGGTATTGCGGCGAAGGCTTAGTTGAAATGTTCTGGTAGGGGTTGATGCTACGGGGGCATCATTGAGGAGAGCTGTCATCCTAGCAAGCTCCTCTTGCCGGACCTGGGCCACCGCAGCCCTTGTTTGTTCATCTCGTGCCCCAGCAGCCCTTGCTAGTTCGTGGATCTCGTCCCATTACCTCTTCATCTTGTCCATCCTAGCATGGTGAAGCAAGCTCTGGTGTACGTTTGGTCTGGTTGTGTATTGTTCTCTACCAGATCTCTTCCACCTCCTTTTATAAGCCACATGGTTGGCATGGTGTGGTTAAATTCATGTGAGTAGCCTGCGAGGCAGAGTGTTGTCTTGTCTTTTTGCAAACATGCTGGCGGTCCCCAAGAGGAATTGTCGGGTCATGTCGCTACGTAAAGCTACCTCGTTGGGTCATGTCCTGCTTTGAGAGAAGTCATGTCTTGCTTTGCATAGTGCTATTTTTTCGGTTTGAAATACTGGCGAGGCAGAGTATTATCACGTCTTACATTGCAGAGGGTGATCACGTTCTACTTTGCAGAGAGAAGTTGTGTGGTCTTGTCGTTATGAAAATTAAGTGTTCTGAAATTATCTCCAACATTACAGATTTAGGTCTCCAAAATTTGGATTAGAGGTTTCAGAAATTAGGGTTTCATGAATTCCCAAAGAAAGTATTTGTAACTGTTGGACCGTAAAGGCGACTAGAGGGGGGTGAATAGGAGCACGCTCACTTTTTCACAAATTATGAACTCAATACAATTTCACTCCAGTAGCTATTAGAAAGCTATGAAGATCAATATACCAGTACAGCGGAAGACTAGTATTGAATCCAATTAAACCCCTAAGCAATGCTACAATAATCAACTAAGATTGCAAAGACTCACGGCCAAAGTGGTGCGATCACTGGACCCAATCGGTCGGACCGATTGCCAAGGCGATCGACCGGCGTTGTCTTGTGATCGACCGCTCAAATCGGTCTCCGACCGGTGATAACAATGATCGACCGACCGACTCGAACCGACTGCCTGTGATAAAATCGGCCGATGACGAACTTGCAATTAGGTGAAACTTTTGATTCTCAACTCTAATCTTTATGAAACTTTGCACACACCTTCTATATGCTATTGAGGACCTATTCAATCGAATATTATGATAATTCTTGGACGATCTTGAGCAATTGCCAATTGATTAACAGAAGGTCTAAACAGGGCAAGAACGAAAACTTGATCCTAAAGCTTGTTCGTGAGAGATTGATGATCAAGATGATGCTAGATAGATTCACACATATCACAAAGAAGCTAATTCACGTGAAAGAATCAATCACAAACTCATGGATCAAAGAAAGCCCTAAAAACACGAAATTGAAAGCAAGAACCAAAGGAGACTTATCTCAAGCAAACCTTGCATAGATTGATTTACGTGATTGATCTTGGATTACATCCACACCATCATGGATCGAGAGACAATCAAAGATCACGAAATTCTCCACAAACCATCAAGAGCCCTAGCCTCCACCTCAACTCCCTAAAGACAATTAGGGTTTGAAACACAAAGAGGCCAGAGAGAAAGAGGTGCGACCACCATCTCCTCCTATTTATAGTGGAGGCCTAAAACTCTTAGGGTTTGACTCTCTTGGGCTCCCGTTAAGGCCCACTAACAAGCGGGTCACACACGCACGCTTCGCTGCGCCGTCTTTAACCTTTGACCTAAACCGCTTCACCATGCGCCATGTATTCGCCAAAGGTCACCCTTGTCCATCTTGTGTCACGCTTGAGTCGTTGACCTCACCCGCATCGTCGATCGTTCGGACCTCAACTCTTCAAGTCTAGTCCCGATTCTCTCGCCGTTGACCGTCGTTGACCACCAAGCTACCCGCACAACCACGCATAAGAAAACACGTGTTCGGAACAAGTTCTTCACAACTTGACCCATGTTAGTCAAAACATGCATCATGCAAATCATATGCCATGGAACCCATGTACTTGACCTAACAAAACAAAGATCGCCACGAAGTTGGCCGATGATCAAGTAAAACAGGTCGACCGCTCGGGTGAGCGGTCGGACCGCTATGGCGGTCGGACCGCTCCACGTGAGCGGTCGGACCGCCTATGAGACTTAGCGAAATTCAAGCTTCCAAATTCAAAACTTCGGAAATTAAAACGAATAGAACTTCTTCTCGGAGACTCCAAAATTATGAGACCAAGTGCATTGGGATCCTCACTTGCCTACAACACCTATTTTTGGCCCAAATTGCTTTTGAACACTTTTAGGTCACTGCGCGTCCGATCCGCCCCACATGGCGGTCCGACCGATTTGGGACCGATCGGACCGCCGATGCAAGGACCGGTCGGACCGCCTCGCCCGTAATACCGTAGCTTTGTCGAAAACACGTGAAACTACAAACCGTAAACGCCATTGCCAATTGTCACATCATCCTAAGATCTGTAACATATTCCCATGAAATCCACAGTAACAGAATTAGACAAAGGCATACATGATACAAAGGAGTACAACAACGTCGCAAAGGCATACATCATGTAATGCAGGGATACACGATAGTTGATCCATGCGTACATAATGTTACTGGTTTATTCTCGTTCATGGCAGACTGCGATGCATAGATAAAGAGTGGACATTACAATCTCATTACAACTGAACTTCTACTTGGCAAGAACAAGAAATAATAGAAGAAAGACTACAAAACTAACTATCTTAATTAATTTCTGAAGTATTTTCTCAACTCTTTCCATCCTTTCATCCAGTCTTTTAAGTCTATTCTCTTCATTTTGCGTTGGTGAATCAGAGGGTCGAGCCACTAGACGAAATACAACAACACCACGAGAGTCATCTTGCAAGGCAGCAATTTGCATTGCAACATATCGAACCACTAGGACAGCTTCTTCAGCCCACTGCCAAAACCGACATGTTGTGCACGAAAAAAGAATTACAGCTTCAAGTGAAAAAACAACATGATGTTTGGAATGGAATTCATTCGGGACTATCAGGTACAAGTTACCGTAAGATTTGAACACTTCATGAACACGCGGGATGCATTCGTTTGCATATGAGAGGTAAACACATTCACCGGATCCCTGCAATGAGGGCAAACCATGTGCTGCTACAGTGATTCTAATTGTCTGCTCACTCGAAAGTTAGATAAGGCCGAAGACATCCCGTTTAAGAATTTAAGAAAGGAGAAGATGAAATGAAGAGTGAGGTGAATGGCAACCAAAGCATCTATATATAGCATGCAGCTGAATTGCAATTGGGTTGAAGTAAATTCACGTCCGCGAGGTAGCGGGCCCGAGGAGGAATCACGTGGCAGCATTGCGTTGCGTTAGGTCTTTTAGGTTTAGTACATAAAAATCAGGAGGTGGAGTTGTCATTTGTACTGACTATTTCGAAGAACATTTTATGTCGATTAATAACAATGTCTTAATGCACACTGACACTACATAAATCACAATGGCACAATGCATAATGATATTACATAACATGTATTATACAACCATAACATTACTTATGGTACATCGTCCCGTCGCTTGCCCGAACGGCGTAGCTGATTCTCAGGGAAGGTGAACCTATCAGGCGAGCGGCGTACGTCTCGGAAGCCGTAGTATGGGCATTGCGTGGAAGGCGTCGCTGCGGTGATCTCATTGTAGGTGTCTGGTTCATACCTAAGCATATCGTCGACCCACTGGTGCTCATCCTGCTGGAAGGTACTTGGTGAGTTAGTCTTTGGTTTCGTGTAACAGAAAAATTATTGTAACTACGTTAAAGTGTACCTAAGTAGGTTGTTGTGTGGACGAGGATCCTCCTGACCAGTATATGCTGTGATGTTGCACGTTGTACCATTGGTACGTTTCGGCGAACCACTGGTTGCGCTCCCGCACGTGTGATAGAATGCCATGAGCCAATGATCCCAACCGTTCATCCTAGTGCTGCGGCGAGTCAGGATCGTTGTCTGTAGTGGAACACCCTCGAGTCGGCAAGGAAGTCATATCCTACGCCTCTCTCCGTGATGACGATGGTTGAAGCAGAATGTTGTCCCCTAGCAAGTGCTGAAAGAACAAACAATAATATCCGGTAGGTTCGAAAGGAGTGCATGGACAAGTATTGATGACAACAACCGGCAAACAGATGACATACCTATGGCCCGAGGCGCGTCAAGGCTGAGCGACTCGAGCTCCAATAACTCCCAGAGTACGATGGACGTGCGGAGGGCGGTGTCGAGGGAGGTGCAGAGGGAGGTGCCAAGGGCGGAGTGGGTGGAGGGTGCTCTCGGTGTCCGCGATGTTGTATGTGAACGTCGTTGTGACGATCACAAGTTATGGTCCTAATTGCAACCCTCGATCCTCGGTCATGGCGCGTACCACGCCTAAGAGGCGATCAAATGTGCTATTGTTTCTACGGTGTAGAGCTTTAGCACCCTCACGCTCGATACGATCAAGGCGGTAGTACTGCAAGGAAAACAATAGTATGTTATAAACGTGTTGTAGGACAAAATTTCTACGAAGAATTTTTTACCGTCTCATCGTGGCGTGCCGCCCAGTGCCGGTCGGGACCTGCTAGTACAACGGCATCGTAAATGACCTCCACTGGATGCTGTGGCGCTGGCCCAGTAAGCCTGCATCTAGTGCGCGGAATGTACCACCGCAAGTACGCAACATACGTCTGGATGATGTAGCCTCGTAACTCGTGCACCACATCTGTCACCACATTCTCACCCCACAACGCTATCCACGACTGCTATGTCTGCCTCTAGTTGTCGCTCCTCCGGCCTTTACTCGTTTGCTTGCAATTGAAATCGGATGTTAGGAAATCTAAGTCAGATATGCGGCTAATATGATACCGAAAAATGACATATCGGTTGGCCTTCGTGGTGAGAGGTCATCCTGGTAGCGGTGGCACCTCCTGGTAAAGGCCAAACTATCACATGACCAGCTGTGGATTGTACGGCTCGACCATGTGGGAGAAGACTAGGTGGCAAGTCATCAACCAGAGCGTCTCGTCCTGAGTGCACTATGAGGATAGTCCATAGGGGGCCATGTCTGCAAGGAATTGTGCAGTCCGTGCCACCAGATGACCTCGTCCTCATGTAGAGTCTCGAATAGGTTATGGAACTCAGGGTACACACGCCTCGGTCTCTCTCTAGCCCAACCTAGGGTACCACGTGTCCAACGCGTTCCCATTGTAGGCCCATCGACGGGGTCGTCGCCTCTAGCATTACCATAAAGCTCGACGCTCAACTGGAAAGGGTGCATGGTGCTTCGAAAATACGGTCGGCCAACCGGAAAGTGCAACCACGACCATAGCTGTAGCAGTGTGTAGCATACCGCGAGGATTGGCTCTCCACCTGTACTGCGTTGAGAGGCATAGCACAACCCTCGGTAAGTAGCACAAAGTACTGCGGAGCCACAACTGTATTGTGGCACCTCATCAGGCCGGGCGTTCACCAAAGACTCTACAAGATGGATGTAGCTAGGGTACACGCAGTCTCTTTGAGTCGTAGGAAACAAGATCCATCCGAATAGGAACAAAAGGTACGCAAGGAAGTGTGTCCTGACTGCCTCCACAGTCGCATGCACGGGGCGGGTCATGCACACCCAATATGTTATCAGGAATCGGGTGACTGAATTTGTTAGCCATACACACCTTTTAGTCTATTCGCCTTAGAGGTGGCACTACTAAAAGATTGCGAAGCGGTAAACCTGTAAGCATAGCTACGTCCTCCAGAGTTACGGTCATCTCCCCCCACCGGAAGTGGAAGGTGTGAGTCTCTAGTCTCCAACGATCCACGAGCGCAGATAGAAGTGCTGCGTCAAACTGAAACACGTGCGGTAGGTCCAACATTAAGGCAAAGGGCAGGAGGTTGGTGTCTCGTAGTCTTGAAACATACCAATCGTCAAGAGGCCACCTCTCTCTAGGGGCGCTCAGGACCAGGCTTGGAGGGCCGACGCCGGATGACCACGCTAGGCATTGGTGTTGCCCATCCCAGCGTACATCGAGCAGCTCATATGGGCCATCAACTGGAGGCTACGCCATCTCCTGCCGAGAGAGAAATAACATGTTAGTATGCATATAAAACAGAATATGTGACACAGAAAAACAAAGTGAAACATATGATAACAGAATGTAAGACAAAGTGATATGACCATAATGAGTTAACATATGGTCCAGACAACATAACATTACGTCCGTACAGAAAGGCACGGATTGACAACAATACAACTCATACAAGGCATTAAAATAAGCATGCAACATAACTACTTAGTAATTAAATCTTGGTCACTACGGTTGTAACATCCCAATTTTCAGAGCTTTAAAAATCTTTTAAATATTGGTAGCAAGAAAATTCATCATTTGGATTTATTTGAATATTAATTTAAAAAGCTTAAATTGGACTTTAAGGACAAATTGATTTAATGTGCTTAATCCCAACATCAACAATTGTCAAAACTATTTTATTTAGATTCTATATGCTTGGATTTATTTTATAGAATTTTCTGGAATTTTTCCAAAGTCATTTGCTATTTTCTAATTGCTATTTGTATTTTCTGGATTTATTAAAAAGAAAAACCTATTTTAAATCCTTCGAACGATCTTTGGGCGAAGCCCAACACTATTCCATCATGCGCCCATTACCCGCCTTAGCGTTCGCTCCCTCACCGTTGGATCGGCATCGCCATTGCCAGCTCGCTCATGAGTTCGCCTCGCTGCCCAGCTGGATCTCCGCCGCGTGTCCCTTTGGTCGATCCAGCTTCGCGCCGCGTCGCTCTCGCTCTCGCCGGTGGTGGGCCCGTGACCGAAGTCGTCGTCTCATGGCTGCCTTCTTCTTCCTCGCCTTGCGCCGAGTCCGCCATTCTTTGGAGCTTCAAGTCTATCCGAAGCGGCGATTCTCTCGGCCGATTTCTTGAGCCGACCCCACCAAAGCGTGTGGCGGTTATTCCTTATCCGTTCCAAACCAAATCAAACCCGAATCGGTTTCAATCTCGAAAATCTTGGAATTCAAAAACCGGCCGTTTCGGACCCGATTTGGGGTTTCAAATCTCGGCGTCTCAGAGCCTATAAGTACTCCCTTAGCTCGCCTCGGCCTCATAACCCTAAACCGCCACTCTCGTCGCCGATCACCCTAAGCGCCGCCGCATTTGAGTTTTAGGGTTTCGGTAGAGTTTCTTCTCCGTGAATTGCTTGCCGTCGTCGTCGCCCTTGCTCCACCGACCGCACCATTGTGATCGACAAGTCTCGAGCTACCTCGTCGCGCCTCCTCGTCGTCGGGCATCGCCGGCGCCCGTCAAACAAAACCCGAGCCCTCGCGCGCTTCTCCCTCGCCGCCGGCCATCTCCGTCAACCTCAGTGCTCAAACCGGTGCCCTCATGTGCGCAATAACCCCTCTACACATTGGTACCACTCACCCACCGCCAAGAGCCGATTCGCCATTGCCATTGGTTCCCGCAGCCTCATGCCAAGTAGCCGCGTCGGCGCCGCCATAACAACGTCGCGTCGACTTTGTGCTGCGTGTCGCCCTCGTGTCGCCGTGTCGGTATCGGCCAAAGCAGCGCCAAGACGTGGCTCGATCCACCGGCTCTCGAGATCCGTGGCTCGGTGAGCTTAGTCCACGCGTGGCCGTGCCAGCGACGATGGGGCCCACTGTCGATTTTATTTTAAATTTAATTCTTTTTCCAGAAATTCTCGGCTGACGCAAGCATTGCGCAATAATCCGATTTTCCTTTATAAAAATAATTCGGGAAATTCAAGAAAATTCAAATTAGGGTTTAATTGATTTTCCAATCTTTCAAAGCCCATATCTTTTGCATCCGAAGTCCAATTGAGCCCATTCAAATTTGTAAATTCATATAAAATTAAGATCTATTTAATGGTGAATTTTATTTGATTTTTGGAGTTTGTTTTGCCTCTGTTATTTATTTATTTTGTTTCTTTTATCTCGTTTGCGAGTAGACGTCGATACTTCGGGGAATTTTGCAGAAGAAGGAGCACCTCAAGACCAAGAACAATATCTAGATCTATTCCAAGGCAAGTTATACCTTTGATCATATTGAACCCAGTTTTCAAAATACTTTGTTTCAATGTATTGCATTCTATTTCAAGTATTTATTTAAATGCTTTTGGGATAGATATTAATCCAAATTTTATATCCACCTTGTCTATTGTATGCCATAATCTTTTGTCACCCTAGGTTGGTTAATTATTAGTTGGTATTATCGTAGCACCAACGTGGGTTGGTTAGATACGATTAGACTGCTTAGCCATGCCACGAGTCATCATTTCATGTGAGAGTTGCAATTATAAACTTGACTAAGTGATTATGGAACTGTGTGATGAAACTGTGTATGCTGTGTGCTATTACTCGTTGATGGCATGTGTTGCACTTAATCAACAGGGTGGGAAAAGATTTAGACTGAGGCAAGTGGTGGATTCTGTGTGAATGGTGGAGTTGTGTGCTTATTAAACTTTGTGATTTGGGTTAAAACTGGAAGTCTTGCCTTGGTCAATTAAGGACTTAACTTTGTGCGCCATTGAGTGGGCCTTCTTGTGCGACCACATGCCTAGTATGGGTGGGCGACTTAGTAAGTTATGGAGTCTTGACATTGACAACTCGGGTTGTATTTAAGCTATGTGATGGTTGGAGGTGTGTCTGCGTGTTTGGGTCACATCGCGGGACGGTTCGGCATCCCCTGTCCAATGGTGTGTGTCGTTCAAAGAACGTGTGTACAAATTGGACGATAAAAGCACACCAGAGTGTCATTGTTTGAGATAAAGTTTAAAAGGTTTTGTTATGGTCGATGATCGCTACTTGATTGTATCGTGTGGTAAAGTGTACAAACTCTGCAGAGTGTTTAAACCAATCTATTCGAATAGCCGCGTCCTCGGTTATGGACATGCTCAGAATTTCACGAGGGTAGATTTTCATAAAACAATTGGGAAGATCACCGTGTGAGATAACTTGTTCATTTGTGTGAAAGAACTTGATTAGACTGTGTCCTTTGTGAAATCAATTGTTAACTTATTATTGTCTATTTGTTTTGAATTATGCTTTCAATCTATTATTTGTATTCAATTGCAAATGTTGCATTTCGCAAAATAACCACGAAGCCATTCCTTTGGAATAAGCCATCATGTATAAATGCATTCGTGGTATGACTTGCGAGTACGGTGTGTACTCACTCTTGCTAAACAAATCAACGAAGTGGAGGAGTCGTGCTTTGCTTTTGAAGAAGAATTCTCGAAGGTTGAGCGTTAGGGTTTTGATCGATCGGTTGCTGTGGTAAATTGATGGGAGCCACAGGAGTTTATTTCGTTTCATTGCGGTTTATTTCTTTATTGTCGACCTTGCATGGCTTAATAAATGTAAACTCGACCGTAAGGTCCCATGATTATTTGTTATTTAAAGGTACTCGTTTATTCTTATATTCGTTGTATGGATGTGATATTTCATCAATGTTGACCTTGTGTGCACTAGCGTGATCTGGACTAGTGCGAGAATACAAAGTCCAGATTTGCATATTTGGGTCCCGACAGCGGTGTCTTTGCTTGTGCTAGGTCTGCATTTGGCGAGGAGGTGATGGAGTGGCCAACCTATTACGTCCGCATGCGGGGTGATGAACCCATTGTCCGTGTTGGTTGTCGTCCATGTCGTTCCGAATGCATTGTGGCTGGCGTCTTCCACGGCCAGGGCGCTTCAGTGCGTCGTTCGGCACCCACTTCACTTGCCCTGGCCAGATGTCTCTATAGTGCATGTCCAGGCCGTACGAATGGAACTCGGCACTCCAAGTGGCATACAGGTGGTGGATGTCGTAGTACTCAGAGATGTAACGCTCAGAGGCCTGGCGCCATGCCACGCATGACGCGTACACATGGGAGCATGGTTTGTGGAGATGTCGTGACTTGTTGCAGGTGCACGACGGTTCGTCACCAATCGTGCACACCTGCCTCCGATCCCCTCTAGCGTGACCCATCACGCACTTCTCCCTGAGATGGATCTCGAACTTCTGCCTGACGCCATCCATGGTACGAGCAACGTGCAAATGAGCCTTGCTGATCTTCTTCTCCATGTACGTGTGCATTACTTCGGAGAATTGTTTGCCATCCTCTAGATGCTTCTTGGCCATCATGGCTCTGTTAACGAAGTACCCGACGGTATGGTTCCAACTCTCCTCCACTATCGTAGTGATCGGCAGGGATCGGACACGCTTGAGAATGGTGCTGTACACCTCGGACATGTTGCTCGTCATGATCCCGTACCTTGCACCACCGGTGTCATGCAAAGAGGGACCATTTTTTCAAGTTGGGTGCGTGCGAGTTTACCCACTGTGTGAACTCCCCAACTCTCGTGGATCCTCCTGCAGCTACCCCTATCTCGGCGTCCGCCGAGTTCCTTAGATGCTTCCCGGTCCTCTCATCGAGTTGTCTCCACACTGCTTCGAACTTCCTCCTTTGGTTCTACATGTAGAGCTTTGTCCTTGCTCCGAAACCTTGTGTGGAAGTTCGCTGCGAGATGCCTCATGCACCAACGGCTCCTGACATTATTCCACTTGAACAGCGGCTGCGTCCCATTTTGCATCATGCTCAATGCGGACAACAACTCAGAATTGCGGTCTGAGATGACACACACATCTAGCCTATCTTGGACCACCGCCTGCTTCACATTGCATAGGAACCACAGCCAGCTATCGATGTTCTCACTCTCAACAATTGTGAAGGCCACGGGGAGTAACTTATCGTTCGTGTCAGCTACAACGGCGATGAAGATGTTACCCTTGTACATCCCACATAGGAAGGTGCTGTCCATCGTCCGCATGGGACGACAATTCTTGAACCCTTTGATCGCCTGACGGCAGAAGACTCTTTTAAGAACAAAACAATTGGACCCCTCCATCAAATACACCCGCTCAAGCTTGTTTATTTATATTTCGGGATTTGATTCTACGATTTGATGCAGCGTTCTTCGGCCTAGGTTGTAAGCCTCTTCGAATGTGCCGAACATTCGCTCCACGACCTTCTGTTTTGCCTACCATGCCGTCTTGTAGTTGACCGGGAACCCTACCATATTGGCAACATCTACCAATAGGAGTTTTGGTGAAATAGACACACCTCCAGCAACGACGTGGCTTATCAGGCTGGCAACATACGAGTCCTCGTTTGTTGCAGTGCCTATGAAGCAGCTCAGCTAGATCGCATGTGCGGTCCTTCAGCACTATTATCCAGAAGCTTGTGGCCGCAGCAGTGAACCGCTACGCACGGACCTTACCAGCACAGGATTCATCAACACACCTAACGATGTAGGTGTCGGGGTTGGACCTCTACACCCGATACGTCTAACCAATGTTAATGGCGTATCTAGCAATAGCATGCTGTGCGTCGCTCTTATTAGGGAAGCGCTGCCCTAGGAGCAGAGTGTCCTCATTGAACCCCCACTCAGCCCCCTCCGGCTATGGCAGAACCAGTGATATCGTTGCAACATCTTCCAATCGTGAGTGGACGTAAGCAATGTCAGTGGTCACAACACCACCAACTGCACCTCCCGTAGCAGCTTATCCATCTTCGTCGTCTTCGGAACTAGTTGTTTCCACGTCCTTCACCTCGCTTTTCACCTCTTCCACCTGGTCGGCCAGGTACTCGTGGCAATAAATATAGGCTGCCCACTATCTCTCCACTCCTCCGTTGAGCTCAAAATTATCGGCACGCCTCCTCAGGTCTCTATCGCCCACTTTCTCGCCCACGTATCCTCCAACACCGAAGACCAACACGGCTCCTCCTCACCAGCAACTTCACTGGAACCACCTACGCCGGATGTCTCCGTCCTCTCCATGAACTGAACATAGACCATCGGCCGCGCATATATCGCAACAGCGGGGTGGCAAACAACCCCCATATAATTGGCGCATGAAGCATCACACGTCACCTTCATAAGTTGCCAAATGGTCTGGCCTGCACCACCAACCACCGAGGCATACAATGCCTCGATGCGCAGCTTCTTCTTCCAGTGGCGCGATCGAATGTAGAATGCACGCGCTGCCTTAGCCCCGAGAGGTTCATGTCCTTCATAGCCGGCGCTCGGATCACGTTCCAGTCACAATTTGACAGGACTACACCGTACGGTCCATCGCGTACGAGAGCGTCCCCGTGGAGCACGAACATATCTAGAATCTCCACCATGAAATACCTAACACAGGTGCATATGAAACCTCATATGCAATGCTCGAACCATCCAATTACTTATCGGTTTTCCAAATGAATTCTTCTACAAATTTGGTCATACCCACTTTACACCAACCTTTTATCCTCTATGTTTTCAATTCTATTTCTATTGCGTCTCATGCACATTTGAATTACATGTTAAACCTCATATGCAATGATCAAGTTTCTAACACTTGTCTAATTTCTTCATAATTTAATGTACTACTGGACATAAAAATTACATAGTTGCAAGTTCAATTCTATTTCTATTTAAATATTTTATGAAAAATTACAGAATACCAGTGGACATAAAATTACATGGTTAGCTAGGGAATAAATTTTGGGACCAACAAAAATTGATTCATTCCAACTGGAGTTCATATGAATTTAATTTATAGTGTAAAAACAAATCCTAACTGATTTTTTTCTAATTCTAAATTGTTTTGTGGTACTAACCAGTTTCAAACCTATTCCAAGTTAAAGTACAATTAAAAAGAAACCAACAAAATTAATTTCAAATATTTATGAATTTTTTAACTTGTTCGAATTTACAGTGCAAAAATAAATCACTTCAGAATTTCCTAATGCTTTTAAAACTTTTTATACCCAAGCTAGACCTAGCCTATACCAATGACATGTGGGGTCTACTGCATTGTATTCCTTTTAATTTAATTTCTGAATTAAAAGCTTACTCACAAGTGGCGCCTGTTTGTCATTCTCGCGGTCTATGGCATAGTGCATGGATCGAAGGTTAACATGCCTGGTCAAGAGTCCATAGACCACGCGCTTGGTGGGATCCGACCGTTAGCGACTCTATTTCAATTCTATTTCTATTTCGTTAAACGACCTTCAAATATTTTCATATTTTACGGTCAAGTTCGTGATACTATGCAAATCACCGAGTTAAATTTTACAACACTAACAACAATAAGTCTGCTAAGCCAACTAATTATAGGGCTAATCACATTGCTAACTACTAAGTCTTTTAATTACATGCTAATCACACTAAGTCTTCCCATTTGATGTTTGAACACTAAGTCAAAATACACCGACTACACAACTATAACTACTCAGTTGCTACAATAAGAAAGTACAATTCATCTAATTACATCCTAATCACATTTCTAAAACTAGCTAAAACTATAGTCGGATGTGAATGTGTTGGACCGAAAAGGCAACTAGAGGGGGGGTGAATAGGAGCACGCTCACTTTTTCAACCAAGATTATATTCAATACAAATTTCACTCCAATAGCTATGGAAGCTATGAAGATCAATATACTAGTACAGCGGAAGACTAGTATTGAATCCAATCTAAACCCCAAAGCAAAACAACCAAAATCTACACGGGCTAAAATTCTAAGTGTTGGGCGGTCTGACCTTTGTGTTAATAGTGGTCGGACCGGTCACCTTGCGCGGTCTGATCTCCAGTCTGATGAACAGTAAAAATAACCCAACAAACGAAGTTACAAATAGATGTAACTTTTGATCTACAACTCCAAACTTGATGAAACTTGAAACACACCTTCTCTAGGATGTCAGGAACCTATTCCAATCGAAGATCGTGAAGATCCTTGGAAAAGTTATGACCTTTTTCAGTTTGAGAGGAGGATGGTTCAAAACCGAGTCAAAACGAAAACTAGATCTAAAAACTTGCTCGTGGGTGATTGATGATCAAGATGATCCTAGATGTGTTTTCACATGTCACAGCAAGCTAGATCACATGACGAAATCAATCAAAAACTCACAAATCAAAGAAAAACTCAAAATCACCAAATAGAGAGAAGAAAGGCAAAGAGACACATCTTTGAGCAAACTTTCTTTGGATTGATTTGATAGGGTTTGGGTTTACAGCCACTCAATCAATGGATGACAAAGTTCACTCCAAGAGCACGAAATCAAATCAAAACTCTCTAGAACCCTAACCTCCACTAATCCTCTCCCTAAGCCAAACTAGGGTTTCAACAATAATGAAAGGGTTGAAGGGGGTGCAGCCACCTCCCTCCTCTATTTATAGTGGAGGCTTAGACCTTTTAGAAGATTAACTTAAATGGGCTCCCGTTAAGGCCCAACACAAACGGGTCACACACGCATGCATTTTAAAGCGCCGTCTTCAACACCTCTTGACCTAAACCGCTTCTCTTTGCGTCGTCTTGCGCCTGGTTGGCAAAGGTCACCAAGGTGGTATTTGGTAAGATTACCAAAATACCCCTTCTCGGTCCTTCTCCAAGACCGAGTCCATCTGCTTGCACTTCGCCGCTGCTCGCCACGTGTAGGTTGATCAACGGGTCTCTCCATGTCGGCAAGTCTCTCCCATCCAACTCCCACCGAAACCACCATGACAGTTGCACCGACTCCCGCCGCAGATCAAACCGATCGCACCGAATCGTCTGTTCGGTCATCCTTGTCTATTATGCACCACACTTGAGTTCATTGACCTCGCCCGTATCATCGATCGTTACGAACCTCGCTCTCCAAGCCTAGTCACGATCATCCTCGCTCGTTGGTACCGTCGTTGACCACCAAGCAACACGCATACAAATAGACAAGCAAATCGAATCCGAGAACAAGTTCTTCACAACTTGACCCACGTTAGTCAAAACATACATCATGCAATACATATGCCCTGAAACTCATGACTTTGACCTAACCAACGAACAACGCCGCCATCAAGACCGACGTTCAAGTGACAATCGGTCCGACCGCCCCTCAGGGCCGGTCGAACCGCCAACCTTGCCGGTCGGACCACCAGCTATAGGCCGGTTCGATCGCCCAAAAGGACTTAGCCGATTTTCAACTCCTGAAAATCCGAAACCTACTGGAAATTTAAAACCAATAGAACTTTTGACTGGAGACTCCAAAAATTATGGGACCAAGAGCAATAGAATCCCCTCTCTTGCCTACACCCTCTATTTTTTGCCCAGCTCATTTTGACACATTTGGTCATTGCCGGTCCGACCGCCGCTTATGGCCGGTCCGACCGATTTGGACCGATCGACCGCCATGCTATGGCGGTCGGACCGCACCACACCGACAGTTCTGAAACTTTGTCGAAAATACGTGAAACGACAAACCGTTAACGCTATTGCCAATTGTCACATCATCTTAATATCCGGAGCATATCCCCATAATATCCATAATCTCCCCCTTGATGAACACATTGGCAATAATTCAGAAAATGTAATTTGGAGGTTTGAAAAGTAAAATACTTTTATTTTCGCACAAAGGCACAACTTGGTCCATAAGCAAGAGAAAGCAATGGAAATGACCAAGCTGGCATCAGAATAGTATAGGCATGTGAGATAAGGCAAAAGAAAGCATAAAAACTTTGATTTCCAGAAAAAGGTCAAAAATCTCACTTAAGTTCCATATGAAAGAACAATTGTTCAATTGACCTTTGATCATTGTGAGGAGTGATAAATGCAATTCAAGTTCAGAAAAGTCAATAAGACAATAAGTGTACAATTTAAAAGCCCCCCCTCACTATGATCCTCGGATTTCAGAAAATTTCAAATTCTCCAACTTTCTTCCCCTTTGTATAATCTTCTCCTCAACATTTAAATAACCTCTCCCCCTTTGACAATGGAGTTATCAAGGAATCACGCCTTCCTCTCATCTAGAGATAACAAATGCAGAATGAAGAAAGAAGCAAAAAAGAAGAAGTATGCATGAAGTGCAATGGAGTGGCTTCATATTTATCAAAAAAATTTATATTACAAGAAGCTTTGGAGATTACCCAAAAGAACAAGCCAGTATTTCTAATATTGCACAAACAACATATCAAGCCTACCAGCGCTAGCAAGATCATGATAAGACATATATATCAAAGCTAAGCGCGAAGACTCAAAAGTAAAGCAATTGATTTGATCAATTTAAGCAAAGCTTCAAATTCAGCAAGTTCATCAACAGGGATCCTAAAGTGAAATTGGCCATGTCAAAATGTCAAAGTAAGATCAAAAATCTAACAAAGACCACATTAAGAGTTAATCAGTTCATCAACAGGGATCCTAAAGTGAAATTGCCCATTTGTCAACAGTTTTCTCATATGCACTGAATATTGAAGTTGACTAATGATCTAACTTAGTGACAAGATCCTGGACTAGGAGCCATCCAGAAACTCATCCTAAGCTTTGACCAGAAGTTGATTAAAGGTATATCTTAGTAAAGAAGATCCTGTACTAGGAGCCATCCACAAACTCTTTCTAAGCTTCTACTGTATGACAAATCTTGATGTTCATGTCATTTCTGACAAGCAGTCCCCATGAGATCGTCTGGATCATCAAACTATCTCCAAGTTCATGTCTTTGATAAGCAGTCTCGTAATAGTAGTTTGGCACATTTTAAGCATAAGACAATCTTGATTTTTCATTTTTCACAAGAGCAGTTTTAGAATCTCAAGAACATAAAAAGCTCAAGTAATGGTCAATTTTAGATTCAAGAGCTAACAAAGCAATTCTGACAGGGCCAATGTCACAAAAGGAGCACTAATTGCGCAACTAGCTAAAACATCCACAAATTGCAATTTTTAGTTCGAGTTGTTTTAGAGTTCTAGCTCATACAGCAAAGACTTATCTGTATATGTGAAAACATGATAATTCTAGCAAGTCAAGGAACTAGACATGGCATTGAGCAAGAATTGAAATACTAAAGCTCCAAAGGGTAATAGGCAAAGCTTCATCAATTTTAAAAGATAAGTAGAAAAACTTATATTACAATGCATCTTTTTGGATTATTCATACCACTTGATGTATTTTTCATATAAATGCAATAAGATACAATTAGATGCAATAAAAAGCCTAAAAACCTAAAAAGTTTAAAAAGATCAATAAATTCAGAAAAAGAATAATAAAAGATCAAAAGAACAAGGTAAGATCAGAAAAGATCGAACTCCCCCTCAAACCAACCCATAGGGATAAATTACCCCTAACTCGCTTCTCAAGGTGGCAAACCTAGTTGGGTCTAAAGGCTTAGTGAGGATATCGGCCATTGAGCCTCTGACTCTACTGGCGAAGACAATATCACCCTTCTCGACATGGTCTCTAAGGAAGTGATAACGAATATCTATGTGCTTGGTCCTAGAGTGTTGCACAGGGTTCTTAGCAATGTTAATAGCAGAAGTGTTATCACAGAAAAGAGGAACACTAGCAAAATTTAACCCATAGTCCTTAAGGGTGGATACCATCCACAAAATCTGACTACAGCAACTAGCAGCAGTTACAAATTCAGCTTCAGCAGTAGATTGTGCAATTGAGGACTGCTTCCTAGAAGACCAAGAAATAAGAGAAGTGCCTAGGAAGTGACAAGTGCCCGAGGTACTCTTCCTATCAAGTCGACAGCCCGCAAAATCAAAATCAGAAAACCCCCGAATGGACAAAGAAGAAGAACAGGAGTACCAAATGACATACTGGAGGGTAGAGTGTAAATACCTGAATATACGCTAATGACTTGGCGATGGGAAGCTCTTGAGACAGGTGAAACCTCGCAGAGGCAGCATCAGTGAAGTGGATGTCCGGTCTTGAGGCCGTCAGGTATAGGAGGGAGCCGATCATGCTGCGGTACTCGCGTTGATCCACGGCTTCTCCCTCCTCATCTGGATCCAAAGCAGTCGAAGTCGCCATGGGAGTGGCGATCGGCTTGCAGTCACCCATGCCGATGCGTTTGAGCAGGTCCTTAATATACTTCATCTGATAGATGAAGATCCCTTCCTTACATTGCTTAATTTGAAGCCCCAGAAAGTAATTGAGCTCTCACATCATGCTCATCTCAAATTTCCTGGGCATAGTCTCAGAAAAGCTGGAAACAAGAGCATGAGAAGAACCACCAAAGATAATATCATCAACGTAAATCTGAGCAAGCAGAAAGTCATTGCCACACCTAAGAATGAACAAGGTCTTATCTACCTTGCCCATCTCAAAATTATTCTTAAGCAAGAAGGTCTTAAGCCTATCATACCAAGCTCTAGGGGCTTGTTTAAGACTATACAAGGCTTTGGACAGCTTGAAGACATGATGTGGGTTCTTGGGATTCTCAAAGCCTAGGGGTTGCCTAACATATACTTCCTCCTCTATGTAACCATTCAAAAAGGCACTCTTAACATCCATCTGATATAATTTAAAGCCCTTAGATGCAGCAAATACAAGCAGAATGCGAATGGCTTCTAGTCTAGCAACAGGAGCAAAGGTCTCATCAAAGTCTAACCCCTCAACTTGGCTAAACCCCTGAGCTACCAACCTAGCCTTGTTTCTAATCACAAAACCATCCCTATTTTGTTTATTTTTTAAAACCCAGCGGGTTCCTATAACATTATGACCAGTAGGAGGTTCTACTAGGTTCCAGACCTTATTCCTCTCAAAATTCTCTAACTCCTAATGCATGACATTAACCCAACTAGAATCAGATAAAACATGTGATATATCACGGGGTTCAAAAGAAGTTACAAAAGCAGAATGAGAATAGAGGTTTGGATCATGATACCTGGAGCGAGTGACTCGCTCATGGAAATTACCTATCATCTGATCCGGAGGGTGCTGCCTTTGAATGTGAAGTGGCGCACCCGGAGAGGAAAATACCTCTTCGACCTCCGCAGTGCTGGCGATGATGAAGATGCAGAGTGCCTCAACCCAGGCGAAGTAGTCATAGCGAGTTCTTGTCTTTGGAATAGGAGCGTCAACAGCAGCAGGTGGAAGAGTATCATCGAGTCCATCATCATCTTCCTCTACAAATATACTCTCTGTCACCTGTGTATCACCTAAAATATCTGATCTAGCTACAGGGCTGGTCTCATCAAAAGTGACATTGCATGTCTCCTGAACCAGGTTAGTTTCAACATTAAAAACTCGAAAACCCCTTGAATGCGTAGGATAACCCAGAAATAAACCATCAAAAATTCTTGACTCAAATTTATCTAGGTTTCCTGTCTTGAGAATAAAACACTTGGATCCAAAGACTCGAAAGTGCGAGACAAAGGGTTTTCTACAAAACCGAAGCTCATAAGGAGACTTGCCCAAAGACGGTCTCAAAAAGACACGATTTGCAAGATGGCAAGCAGTAGAAATAGCTTCGGCCCAAAACCTCCTCAGAGTGCTATACTCATCTAGCATCGTCCTAGCCATCTCGACTAGGTCTTGTTCTTCCTTTCCACAACACCATTTTGTTGAGGGACGTGTGGAGAGGAGAACTGATGCTCAATTCCACGCTCAGCACAAAAGGAAGCAAAAGATGCATTCTTGAACTCTGTGCCATTGTCACTACGAATCGCTCTCAAGGCACTCGGAAGTTCAGAAGCCAAACGAAGAACCAGATCATGATAATGATCAAAAGCTTCATCCTTCGAAGCAAGAAAGAACACCCAAGTGTATCTAGAAAAATCATCGACTATGACAAGAATGTACCATTTTCCACCAACTGACCGAACTCTAGCGGGACCAACAGTATCCATATGAAGCAACTGTCCCGGTCCGTCAGTCATGACCATAGTCACTGAAGGGTGTGAGGCGGCAACTTGCTTGCCATTCCTACAGGGCGCACATACAGCATCCTTGACGGCTTTGAGTTTGGGTAAACCTCTCATGAGCTCAAGGTTGCTAACTCGCGTCAGATGATCAAAACCAATGTGCCCCAAACGACGGTGCCAAAGCCAGAACTCAGAAGAAGAAGATGAAATCAAGCACTTGAGAGAACCAGCAATAGATTTAGAAAAATCAGCTCCAAAGATTCTAGCAACTCTAGTAATCCCAAAAACAAGCTCACCAGTTGAATCAAGCACCCGACAAGCATTTTTCTTAAATCTAGTCTCATAGCCATCATCAAGAAGTTGAGAGACAGAAAGTAAATTAAACCTTAGCTTATCCACAAGGGCGACGTCCTTGAGGATGAACTTGTCGTTCACCCTGATCGATCCTGTTTCTTTAATCCGCCCTTCCCTATCATCCCCAAAGGTGATGAAGTCATCACCCGTCGACCGCCTAAAGGAGGTGAACCATCTTGAGTCTCCGGTCATGTGGCGTGAACAGCCGGAGTCGACGAACCACGTGTCCTTCCTCTTTCCGCGGTAATTCTACAAATCAAGGCACAGAAGAACGATGTGTCTCAATACCAGGGTTAGTTAAACAAGACTTGGAAACCCAGTACTGACACACACGTCTGCGAGTAGTATGTAAAGCAGAAGTGATATCCTTGATTAAGTTTGAAATTCTGTTATGAGCAATGGTTACACTAATATAAGAGTTATCCTGTCTAGGAGCATGATGACGAGCATGTGATACAAATCTTAAACCAGATTTCTTCTTTTCTACGTTACCATGTCTCATAAAAGCTCTAGGTTGATTGGATAAAATTCTAGCAAAATTTTTCTCAACATTTTTCAACCTACGCCAACAGAACTCAACCAAATGCCTATCCATCTTGCAATAGCTGCAGTGGTACTTGATACCACTAGGAGAAGCACCCTTTGACTTAACAGATGGTTGGGCAAAACCCGCAGATTTAAAAATAGTTTTTGCAGGTTGGGTTTTAAATTCAACTAACCCATTTTTCAAGACATGAGTAACTTTTGGCTTAGAATTATCTTGGACAGAGTTGTATCCTAATCCTTGCATCTTATAAGGAGTTTTAGACTTGTCCAGAATCATGTTTAATTGTTTCTTACCTTTAGAAAAAATTTCTAAGGTATCCTTAAGATAAGTTTTTTCTTCTTCAAGATTAACACATGATTCACAAGTTTTACCCTTAATGGCTCTAGCATATCTCTCCTTATATAAGGTAGCTTCAAGTTTAAGACTTTCGCAAGAAATACAAGTAGCAGAATCAATTCTATCCTTAAGCTTAGCAAATTTAGCTCTAACTGCATTTACTACGTCTTGTACTTCATGTTCTCGTTCAATGTAAAAAGAGCAAAGGCTAGAATCAACCACACCAGAAGCAACCAACCTGCTAGAATCTAAGTATTTTTCACATGGAGCAGATTTAACCTCAACAAGCTCAGTCCTAGCATTTTTAAGTTGTTGCAAAGCAATATCATGAGCAGATTGCAGTTTAGCAAATTCTGAGTGTAGAGCATGGCAGAAAAAACATTCATCAGATTCAAGAGTCTTAGAATTTGCAAGTTCTAAAGTTAAATTATCTACTTCAGACTCTAAGTCCTTGTTCCTGGCCATCATATACTCTAAAGCCTTATCCTGACTCATGAGTTGCTCAAAGATAGTTTCTCATCTATCAGAAAGGACATCATAGGAGAGAGGTACCTCATCGTCGTCGACGTCATCGGAGTCGGCCATGAAGCAAACGCCAGTGAAGTCCTTGGCCTTCCCCTTCTTCTTATCTTGAGGGATCTCCTCCTCCTTGTCATCCTCGCTCCCGGAGTCCACATCGCTTAAGGATTGTTCCCCAAAAGCAAGAACCCAAAGAGTCGCTTTGTCGACTTAGCGAAGATCAAATCTTGATTTGTTCCATTGAGGCTTCTTCCAAGCTGGCTTTCCCTCCTTATGGTTGCTCTTTCCTTTCAACTTGGGGCAATTTGCCCGGATATGATTAAGCTCACCACACTCATAGCAAGTCACGGGACCTCCTCTCTTTTTATTTCTCATATTGTTATAAGCCCGTGTGGCTTTTCTGACTATGAGGGCTAACTCAGCCTCAGGGAGACTCTCAAACTCCTCTTCATGGATTGCAGATAATCCAGCAAGCGAAAATCCAGAAGAAGACTCAGAAGACCCATCAGAAGCTCTATTGAGCAGGTCTGCTACCAAGGCCATGTTTTCCTTCTTGGGATGATCAATCTTCTTGATCTCATGAGTCTTGAGCTTGCTATAGAGCAGCTCCAAAGTCAGATCGGAGAGGTTGACGTTCTCCTCAATGGCGGTAGCCTTTATCTCTCACTCCTTCGTGTTGATTGCAGCCAAGAGGTGGGTGGCATTTTCAGACTGAGAATATTCAATACCAACAATTTACATCTGATTAATCACTTTGTTAAAGCGACTGAAAATGTCTTCGATGCTCTCTCCAGGACGCATATCGAATTTGTTATATTCACACTTATAGACTATCTGGCGTACTTTCTTGATTTGGGATGAACCCTCATGGTAGGTTTCGAGGGTGTTCCAAATCTTTTGCGCAGTCTCAAGATTGCAAATCCAATCATACTCCTGTCTACCAAGCCCACCATATAAGAGGTTATTTGCCTTATTGTTGTCAGCCAAGAGGGTCATGAGTTTCAGAACAACTTCGGGAAGAACGAGTGGGGCTCGAACAACCTCCCATATAACTTGTCCTTCGCTCTCAAGAAAGACTCGCATGCGATTCTTTCAATAGGCATAGTCGTGCCCATCGAAGATATGCTGCTTGGTGGAGTACTTATCCATCGCTAAGTTCAGTGACCGGTTAAGATCAAGATTGAACTAACCGGGCTCTGATACCACTTGTTGGACCGAAAAGGCGACTAGAGGGGGGTTGAATAGGAGCACGCTCACTTTTTCAACTAAGATTAGATTCAATACCAATTTTACTCCAATAGCTATGGAAGCCATGAAGATCAATATACTAGTACAGCGGAAGACTAGTATTGAATCCAATCTAAACCCCAAAGCAAAACAACCAAAATCAACACGGGCTAAAATTCTAAGTGTTGGGCGGTCTGACCTCTGTGTTAATGGCGGTTGGACCGGACACCTTGGGCGTCTCCACTCGATCGATGAACAAGAAAATAGCCCGACAAAAGAAGTTACAAATAGATGTAACTTTTGATCTACAACTCCAAACTTGATGAAACTTGGAACACGCCTTCTCTAGGATGTCAGAAACCTATTCCAATCGAAGATCGTAAAGATCCTTGGAAAAGTTATGACCTTTTTCAGTTTGAGAGGAGGATGGTTCAAAACCGAGTCAAAATGAAAACTAGATCCAAAAACTTGCTCGTGGGTGATTGATGATCAAGATGATCCTAGATGTGTTCCCACATGTCACAGTAAGCTAGATCATGTGAAGAAATCAATCAAAAACTCACGAATCAAAGAAAGACTCAAAATCACAAAATAGAGAGAAGAAAGGCAAAGACACACATCTTTGAGCAAACTTTCTTTGGATTGATTTGATAGGGTTTGGGTTTACAGCCACTCAATCAATGGATGACAAAGCTCACTCCAAGAGCACGAAATCAAATCAAAACTCTCTAGAATCCTAACCTCCACTAATCCTCTCCCTATGCCAAACTAGGGTTTCAACAATAATAAAAGGGTTGAAGGGGGTGCAGCCACCTCCCTCCTCTATTTATAGTGGAGGCTTAGACCTTCTAGAAGATTAACTTAAATGGGCTTCCGTTAAGGCCCAACACAAACGGGCCACACACACACGTATTTTAAAGCACTGTCATTAACACCTCTTGACCTAAACCGCTTCTCTTTGCGTCGTCTTGCGTCGCGGTTGGCAAAAGGTCACCAAGGTGGTATTTGGTAAGATTACCAAAATACCCCTTCTCGGTCCTTCTCCGAAGACCGAGTCCATCTGCGCGAAGCACTTCACCTGCTCCGCCACATATAGGTTGATCAACGGCTCTCTCCATGTCGGCAAGTCTCTCCCATCCGACTCCCACCGAAACCACCATGACACTTGCACTGACTCCCGCGCCGCTTGATCAAACCAGCCTCACCGAACTGTCCGTTCGGTCATCCTTGCCTATTCTGCACCATACTTGAGTTCATTGACCTCACCCGGCATCGTCGATCATTCTGAACCTCAACTCTCCAAGCCTAGTCCCGATCATCCTCGCCGTTGACCGTCGTTGACCACCAAGCAACCTGCACAGCAATAGACAAGCAAATCGAATCCGGGAATAAGTTATTCACAACTTGTCCCACGTTAGTCAAAACATGCATCATGCAATACATATACCCTGAAACTCATGACTTTGACCTAACCAACGAACAACGCCGCCACGAAGACCGACGTTCAAGTGACAATCGGTCCGACCGCCCCTCAGGGCCGGTCGAACCGTCAGCCTTGCCGGTCGGACCGCCAGCTATAGGCCGGTCCGACCGCCCAAAAGGACTTAGCCGATTTTCAACTCCTGAAAATCCGAAAGCTACTGAAAATTTAAAACCAATAGAACTTTTGACTGGAGACTCCAAAAATTATAGGACCAAAATCAATAGAATCCCCTCTCTTGCCTACACCCTCTATTTTTGGCCCAGCTCATTTTGACATATTTGGTCACTGCCAGTCCGACCACCGCTCATGGCCGGTCCGACTAATTTGGGACCGGTCGGACCGCCATGCTATGGCCGGTCAGACCGCCTGTCGCCTGACAGTTCTGAAACTTTGTCGAAAACACGTGAAATGACAAACCGTTAACGCCATTGCCAATTGTCACATCATCTTAAGATCTGGAGCATATCCTCATGATATACACAGAATGACCCTTACCTTTTCTTGGTGCTCAGAAGACGATGCATTACTTCCGTAACTAAGCGAACTTCAACTTCTCTCTAGTTGGCTTCTCCTTTTTCTTCCTCTCTTTCGAGAACTTCCTTCCTCTTTGGCTCTCTTCCTCTCTTCCTCTTTCCTTCCTAACTGAAAATGCGCTGTGTTTCACTCGGTTTATACACTTCATCGCTGAATCGCGCAGCGGCACTACACGCACATAAGTAGGCGTGAGGGCCGTCCACTGCCACGCCGCGCGCTCCGGCGAGTGTCAAGCGCAGCGGTCACGATAAGCGGGGCCGGGTGCGAGGCGCGGCGCACGCGCCACGCGTCACAAAGAGGGGGGGGGAGGCTTGGCCGTCGGTCGCGTGGTGGAGCAACTTCTGCTGCGTGCGAGGATAGCAGGTGTCTGCTGCCGCCCCCGACCGCAACATCTTGGCTGCTGCCGAATGTGATGGCAGCTCCTAGATGCTGCGGTCGGACAGCGCAGTAGGTCTCCTGCTGCGCTGTTCTTGGCTGCAGCAGGCGGGAGAAGGAGGCCAAATTTGAAAATTTCGGTTTACAGAGGTTATTTTGGGAATTACGGTGGTCTAACAGGGCCAGTAGTGTCTAATTACGGATTTCACGTACATCCAATTAATTACTGTACCACTTCTATTTTTATTTTCGAAAGGAAATAATTATACCTCTTTTAGGGGGAGGGGGGGGGGGCAATTAATTAGTTTACCTCTTTTATTTTTTGAAGGAATTAATTATCTCTTTTTGGGGCGCATCTATTTGTTTCTTCTGTGTCTAGATAGCACATCATTCATGAAGAGCATAACGTTTAGTCTGTCTATCCACCGAAGCATTGTATTTGGACTCTATCTCGGATCCCTGGTATCTCTATCCAGTATCTACACGCAGTAAACTTTCAATTTATAGATAGCTTAGAGTTACTTCCTCCATCCCGCAATATAAATACAAATCCAACATATGCTCAGACAAATAAGTACTAAATCTAATAAAAAAAAGTTAATATTATTGGACCATACTACAAAAATACCGTTCTATACTCGCGAGCACATGCACCAACAATCTCACCCCTCCATTGCTCCCTTGAGATCCGTGCAAATTTGATTTTATATTTGTTGCTACATTTAGGAAATAAGGGAAGGAATTTATGCACTGTAATACAGATTAATGTACATGCGAGAGACACCAACACTCTCTTTTCCATTAAGAAACATGCTTCTGGGTTGTTTGAAATTTGAACCATGTATGATCCATACTCTACTCATACCAATATACTGTACATATAAGAAGTATTTTACAACCATGCATTCTACATGTATGGTGCGCGATGGCTCAAGTGCATGCCAGAGGTGTATGGAGCACGTCGGTGGAGCACATTGACAGGAAGGTGTTCCTCGAAGACGCAGACGCGTGGGGTCGGGGATGGTCGGACCGGCAGCGCTGATGTCGGAGCACCTGGCCAGCCGAAGGTTGTGTACCGGCGAGGTGGTGTATTGGGGAGGGGAGTTGAGGAAGAACGGTGTGAAGATTAGGCGGTGACGACAATGTAAGAAGGGTGACGCTGATGGGCTCAATGACGCAAGATCCATCGGCTATGGGCATAGGAATGTCGGATCCGGTGGCGGCAGCCTAGTGGACGTCGGGGGGCAACGACATGTGAGTGTTGCACGTGAACCTCACCGACGAAAGAGATGATGAGGGGACAATGCTCCTTGAAAGGAGGAAGACAGTGGCGGCGGACCATTGGGACGACAGTGTGTGGGCCGTGGAGCTCGTCGTCGACCACCGCAACTGCAGATCTAGGTCTTCCCAGAGCATCTCGTTGGCCGCTAGATCAGGCACCATGTCTTCTCTCATCTCTGACCTGCCGCGCCGCCACCGCTCTTCTCGCCGGCCGCTCCGCTCGTTGGATTGGGGAGAGATAGCGTGAGACGAGGAGAGAGAGACTGAGAGAGGGATAAAGGAGGACATGTGTGGGTCCCACACGCACTGTACAACTAACATTTCTGATGCAGGCGGAGTGTCCGATCTTTTGATGAGATTGATAACTATCGATTTTGCTGGAGGTGACTCTCGCGATCCGACTACAATCGTACGATGATGCTTGCGCCTTAACAATCGTTGAACCAACTCCAAGATGTTATTGACCTTGCTGGAAGCACGATCAACCTGAACACGAAGTTCAATTCCTGCGAGCAATTGAAGAACTAGCAAGAATAAGATCTAGACAATCTGATATTGTGAATAAGATTGAAGTGCATATGGTATTGAAAAAAAAATGGGATCCCGAAGGCTGTCTTGACAGATGGTCGTTCGACACAACTAAAGAACAGAAGTTTGCACAATGGCTAAACTTAAACTCAACGAAATCCGAGTTCTAGCAAAGGAAGACGACGGCTCCTATATAGGGAGATGGCCAGGGGTGGCGGCCAACGAGGTGGACGCACGCCCCTAGGGTTACAAGGCACGTGGGCCCAAGTGGAGGTGGCGCAGCACGCTTTCGACTTGGACTTAGAAATAGATGCGGACTCTTTTGACAATTGTGGCCGGCTCGGATGAAATTTGATGATGAGGTTGGATCCCTTGAATAGTATACTTGATAAGCTTTCCATGAAGTCCAGAAACGCCCCAAACAGAGTCCGTATGAATAAGTTACGACTGTTTAAAATTAGTATTGATGCAGCAGTCCGAATCCGACTCCAGAACGAGCCCAACTCGAACTCTTGCTTGTCTTGGACTCAAAGTGACGTGGTGATCTCTATTATGCCTTCCATGCATGTCCATGACTCCACATGCCTCTCCTTGGTCCTTTCCCATGTTCCTAAGCACAATTAAATCACTTCCATTAGGTAGCGGTCTATTCTCAGTAATATATAAAACATAGGAACGAATTCACCTGGTAATTAAGTTGGCGAGCATGAGCTCGGGTAAGAGGTTCTTGTACTGGTTGTGGATGAGTTGTATGTGTTGGAACTGTTGTATTCATGGTAGGGATGTCCTCATCATCCTCCCCTTCTTGCATTTGAGTCGTCTTTGACTCAAACTCATGCTCTTCCGCCAAGTATGGCTTCAAATATGCAATGTTAAATGTGGGACTAACCCCAAAATCTGCTGGCAGTTCAAGCTTGTATGCATTATCATTAATCTTTTCTAACACTTTGAAAGGACCATCAGCTCTAGGCATCAATTTTGACTTTCTCAATTCAGGGAACCTATCTTTACTCAAGTGCAATCCAACAAGATCTTCTAGTTCAAAAGTTAGATGTTTTCTCCCCTGACTACCAGCAAGTTTATATTTAGCATTCATGCGCTCTATATTCTCCTTGGTTGTCTCATGTATCTTTAAAATCAGTTCAGTATGTTGTTTAGCATCAAAGTTCAATTTCTCCGAAGGTGAGAGAAGCATTAAATCAATAGGAGCACGAGGCATAAAACCATAAATAACCTCAAATGTGCACATATTGGTAGTAGAATGCAAGGAACGATTATAAGCAAAATCAATATGAGGCAAGCATTCTTCCCATATTTTTAAATTCTTTTTCAACACAGCCCTAAGCATTATAGATAAAGTTCTATTTACAACTTCAGTTTGTCCATCAGTTTGGGGATGACAAGTAGTAGAAAATAAGAGCGTAGTCCCCAATTTAGCCCATAAAGTTCACCAAAAGTGGCTAGGAAATTTAGCATCACGATATGAAACTATAGTATTAGGCACACCATGTAAGCGAACAACTTCACGAAAGAATAAATCAGCAATATGGGCAGCATCATTGCTCTTATGACAAGGTATGAAATGAGCTATCTTAGAAAATCGATCAACAACCACGAATATACTATCCCTCCCCTTCTGTGTCTTAGGCAATCCTAAAACGGAGTCCATCGAAATATCTTCCCATGGAACGCTAGGAACAGGTAGAGTCATGTATAAACCACGAGGATTAAGTCGTAACTTAACTCTTTGACATGTAGTGCAATGAGCAACATAGCGCTCGATGTCCCGTCTCATCTTTGGCCAAAAGAAATATTCAACAAGTATATCCTCCGTTTTCTTCACGCCAAAGTGTCCCATCAGCCCGCCTCCATGCGCTTCCTGTAAAAACAACAAACGAACGGAGCTAGCTGGAATGCATAGTTTGTTAGCTCTAAACACAAACCCATCATTAATGATAAGTTTGTTCCACATTTTTCCTTATTTACAATTCAACAATACATCTGTAAAATCAGCATCATGCACATATTGCTCTTTAATAGTCTCTAATAAAAAAAATTTGAAGTCAAGTTGTCAAAGTATGTTATATCTCCTACACAAAGCATCAGTAATAACATTCTCCTTTCCCTTCTTGTGTTTTATGACATAAGGAAAAGACTCAATAAATTCAACTCACTTTGCATGTCTACGGTTAAGTTTACTTTAACTTCGAATATGCTTTAAAGATTCATGATCCGAATGTATAACAAATTCTTTGGACCATAAGTTATGTTGCCAAATAGGGCATATAATTCCTTATCATAAGTAGAATAGTTCAAACTAGGCCCACTTAATTTCTCACTGAAATATGCTATAGGTTTACCTTCTTGTAACAACACGTCACCTTAACCAATTCCACTGACATCACATTCTAGTTCAAAAGTTTTTTTATTAAAATCAGGGAGTTGGAGTAGGGGTACATGTGTTAACTTATCTTTCAGCGTGGTGAATGCGTTCTCCTGTGCGACACTCCAAACAAATGGCACACTCTTCTTGGTGAGCTCATTCAATGGTGCAGCGATGGTGGTGAAATCCTTCACAAAGCGGCGATAAAATCCAGCAAGTCCTAAAAAGCTTCGCACCTGTATGACTGTGTTAGGAGTCGTCCAACTCTGTATTGCTTCTACATTGGCTTGATCAACTTCAATTCCATGTGGAGTAACAACATAGCCAAGAAACGCGACTCGATCGGTGCAAAAAGTGCACTTCTCAAGGTTACCAAATAAACGTGCAACACATAAAGCATTAAAAACAACACGTAAATAGTTAAGATGTTGCACTAGTGATGAATTATATATCAATATATCATGAAAATAAACCACCACAAATCTACCAATGAAAGCACGCAAAACTTCGTTCATTAGTCGCGTGAAGGTGCTAGGTGCATTAGTTAAACCAAAAGGGATTACTAACCACTCATATAAGTCGAACTTAGTTTTAAATGCTGTTTCCCATTCATCACCTAATTTAATGTGAATTTGATGATATCCGCTATGCAAATCAACCTTGGAGAAGACAACAGAGCCACTCAATTCATCAAGCATATCATCTAACCTAGGGATAGGATGACGATACCTAATGGTGATATTATTGATTGCTCTACAATTCACACACATGCGCCATGATCCATCTTTGTTAGGCACTAAAATGACCGGAACAGCACAAGGGCTAAGAGATTCGCGCACATACCCTTTCTCAAGCAATTATTGAACTTGGCGCTGAATTTCTTTAGTTTCTTTCGGATTGGTCCTGCATGGTGTGCGGTTGGGCAATGATACGCCGGGAGTTAAATGAATTTGATGCTCAATCCCTCGAAGCGGTGGCAACCCTAGCGGTATGTCCTTCGGAAAGACGTCTTTGTACTCATGCAAAATGTTAGTGACCACAGGAGGCAAAGAAGAAGGTATATCCTCAAATGAAAAAAAGCTTCTTTGCAAACTAATGCATAGTAAACAGAATTACTAGCATCCAACTTAGTCATATTTGATTTGGTAGCAAGAAAACTAGTACCTTTCAATTTAACTTCTTTATTCTTCACATGAGCATATTTAGGTTCTTTCTTCTTATGTTGCTCAAATTCTTTTGCTACTATCTGATTTTCGCTCTTAGCATTCTACTGATTCTTCTCTCAACTGGCTCTAGCAAGTTCATCTTTAACAATTTGTTCAGGAGTCATAGGATGCAACACAATTTTCTTTCTTTTGAACATAAGAGAG
Source organism: Hsuehochloa calcarea (assembly GCA_036346395.1). Taxonomy (NCBI): domain Eukaryota; kingdom Viridiplantae; phylum Streptophyta; class Magnoliopsida; order Poales; family Poaceae; genus Hsuehochloa; species Hsuehochloa calcarea. The sequence goes on along the minus strand of CM070598.1, from coordinate 39,455,750 downwards.
TATTGATTATTCCTACCATGATACACACAGTCAGTATCGTATTGCCAAGGTCTTCCTAATAACAATGAACATGCTTTCATAGGAACAACATCGCAATCAACATAATCATGGTATGAACCCATAGAAAAGTTTACTCTCACAATTCGTGTTACCTTCAACTTACCACTGTTGTTGAACCATTAAATTGAAGGACCGCGGGAATGCTACGATAGCACAAAACAAAATTTTACCGCGCAACCAAGGAACCTCCGCTAGTAATAGATCACGCGATTACCACTAGATGCGCCGACTCGTAGCGGAAGTAGAGTCGATGTAGTGAGTTGATGCAGTTGTAGTCGTACTCGCCGTGTGTCCTACGAGTAGTCGTACTCGCCGCGTGTCTGCTCCTCTGAGTAGTCGTACTTGCCGCACGTCTTCTCCTCCGACTCTTGTGATCGTCACAAGTTGCGGATCGTCCTAGTGATGATGCCTCGCAACAACACCTCTAAGGTATCCACATGTACAGGGCGGGGACAACACACGCTGTAGTGCTAGCACCGGCAGCGTGGTTGAGGAAGGTATGGCTATTAGGGTTTCGGAAAGTTCTTCAAAATATCGTCACAATACCCTTAGCCACCGCCCCTCTATTTATAGGCATCCATGATGGGTCTCGAACTTGAGGCCCATTACGAACTCGAGGCCTACAAGAATTCGGATCACCACCCAAATCAAATCCCAGCCTTTTAAGTGTGTGACCCTATAGGTTCATGTGTAATCGGTTGTGACTCGGAAGCACTTTTCCGACCACTAGTCGTCAGCGGTACCTAGTAGTACATAACGATTCCCAAACACACATAGAATATATCGGACGAACCTTAATGCAATATGATCTACGACCAGATCCATATCACTAACGACTAGCTCGTATCTCTATACGACCAGTTCATATATGGTCTCGACCAATTCATAACTCCTTACGAGCAGATTTCGACCACTTAGTGACCATGTTCGACCAGCCTACTACCAGCTCGTATCTCCATACGACTAGCCCATATCTGATCAAACTGAAATTCCTTCTCGTGTATTCTCCCTTTGCCTCACGATGTCTGGTTGAACTCCAGGTGAGAGGTTGTATCATCCATGGACTGTTCAATACTTTCTCGATCAAGTGTCAAATAACTTCATGTGCTCGACACTTCGACCACTAGTGGCATGACCATGCACTTTCTTTATCCGACCACAACGAGGTGCCCACAGACATCTCTCCTGTTATGTTAGGAGGGGCAAATCCCATATCTGACCAGTCACATCCCTCCGCATATTTCATAGCATACCCGAAAGCTACCTTTATAATTACCCAGTTACGGGTAGCGTTTGGCAATCCCTAAGAGTGCTACTACATATGTAGGAAACCATGCTGATCTCAGGTTAAGGACTATACATCATTATTGCTTGAGACCAACTAATGATACATAGAATCATAACACTCTCAATAGTGTCTCAAGGTGGGTCTTTTCCAACACCATGTTCTCTAACATGTGTCCATGTTATTGGTTTGATATCTCCATATCCATGACTTGTGAAACATAGTCATCAACCAATACATTTGCTAGTCTATTCATATGTGTTCTCATATATTTCCGACCAGGGAACGTTTAAGAATAATCATCACAGAAATATAGAGTTTCACAATCAAGTCACATACTTGATAATAAATATTATTAATATTATTCCATAAACAAGATAATATATTATCCAATGTTATGAACATACAGAAATATAATCGTCTATATGATTGCCTCTAGGGCATATTTCCAACATGAATATGGTATGGGTGGGGATGAGGGTTGGTTGGCAAAGCAAGCTTCTCTACCATATCCATATTTACCAAATTGTTGCAACTCCCACCATCAACAATTATACGGATCGAGCGTTCCTTGACAACGCCCTTGATTTGGAACAAATTATGGCGTTGATTTTGCTCGGTATTGAGAAACTTGAGCACTTAGTACGCGTTGCACTATAATACTCAAATACTTGTCGGCATCTTCGGCGCCAACATGTTCCTCCTCATGATCAGATTCATCATCATGTCCTGCGGGGTCAGTTGCAAGCATAGCATATGTTTCATCATCAAAATCACTAGCAGAGGAATACCCACCATCATCACATATAATCAGTGCACGCTTGTTTGGACAGTCTCGCATCATGTGTCCATAGCCTTTGCAACGATGACATTGAACATCCTTAGTTCGTCCTGTCGAAGCAACCGAAGAAGAGGTTTTTCCCAAAGCTGGTGGTGCTGATTTGGCTGCTTCAGAAATTCGTGGTGTTGAATTTGAAGTAGCGAGACGCTGCTTGTTGTTGGAGGGTGACAGTGGAGGTGCACTGGTGGCCGAAATAGTAGAAGTGCGTGGCGTCCATCAGTTTGTGCGACCTGTAGAAAAGTTAGAACAGGTCCTCGTCTGGCATCCCTGCAATTCACGTTCAGCTTTGCAAGCAAGATGAAACAATCTATTAATGGAGTTGTACTCTTTATAATCAAGGATGTCTTGAATTTCTCTATTCAACCCTCCAAAAACCTAACCATTGATGCCTCCTCATTCTCATCTAAACCACAACGTAATATACCAATTTGCAATTCTTGATAGCAGTCTTCCACAGACTTTGTACCTTGTTGTAAGCGTTGCAGTTTATTTAACAAATCATGAGCATAATATGAGGGAACAAATCGATGCTGCATAAGCAATTTTAAAGCCTCCCAAGTGTTAGGTATGTTATTGGGATGTTGACGGCAATGTTCTCTTCACCAAACAGAAGCAAAGTCGGTAAATTCCCTAGTAGCAGCCCTAACTCGTCTATTCTCAGGAAATTCAAGGCACATAAATTTTTGATCAACAACTAGTTCCCAATTAAGATATCCATCAGGATCATATTTACCATTAAAAGAGGGCATAATGAATTTAACCTTAGCAAAAGAATCATCGTGGTCACGTACCTCTCGTCGGAGGGGGTCTTGTTGCATACCTTGTCGATTAAAATGCAACTGTTGATGAGCTCGATCGTTGTTGTGGTTACCCATGTCATTGGCCTCGGTATCAGTCATGTAGTTGTGATGGACCGAAAAGGCGACTAGAGGGGGGGGGGTGAATAGGAGCACGCTCACTTTTTCTCAAATAATGAATTCAACACAATTTCACTCCAATAGCTATGATGAAGCTATGAAGATCAATATACCAGTACAGCGGAAGACTAGTATTGAATCCAATTAAATCCCCTAAGCAAAATAACAGAATCAACTAAGATTGCAAACTCACAGCACGGGCGGTCTGACCGCTGGACTCAACCGGTCGGACCGATTTCCGGGCGGTCTGACCGGCGTTGTGCTGGCGGTCGGACCGCTCAAAATCGGTCGACCCGGTGATCACGGGCGATCGGACCGGCCGACTCCAGAACCGATCTGCAACAGTAAAATCAGCCCGATGACGAAGTTGCAATTAGGTGAAACTTTTGATTCTCAACTCCAATCTTTATGAAACTTTGCACACACCTTCTATATGCTATTGAGGACCTATTCCAATCGAATATTATGATAATTCTTGGAACGATCTTGAGCAATTGCCAATTGATTAACAGAAGGTCTAAAACCGGGCAAGAATGAAAACTTGATCCTAAAGCTTGTTCGTGAGAGATTGATGATCAAGATGATGCTAGATAGATTCACACATATCACAGCAAGCTAATTCACATGAAAGAATCAATCACAAACTCGCGGATCAAAGAAAGCCCTAAAAACACGAAATTGAAAGCAAGAACGAAAAGAGACTTATCTCAAGCAAACCTTGCATAGATTGATTTCGTGATTGAAGCTGGATTACATCCACACCATCATGGATCAGTGGGCAATCAAAGATCACGAAATTCACCACAAACCATCAAGAGCCCTAGCCTCCACCTCAACTCCCCTAAAGACAATTAGGGTTTTGAAACATAAAAAGGCGAGAGAGAGGGGTGCAGCCACCACCTCCTCCTATTTATAGTGGAGGCCTAGAACTCCTAGGGTTTGTCTCAATTGGGCTCCGTTAAGGCCCACTAACAAGCGGGTCACACACGCACTCCTTCCATAGCGCCGTCTTTAACCTTTTGACCTAAACCGCTTCACCATGCATCATGGATTTGCCAATAGGTCACCCTTGTCCATCTTGCGTCACGCTTGAGTCGTTGACCTCACCCAAGCATCGTCGATCGATCCGACCTCAACTCTCCAAGTCTAGTCCCGATCCTCCTCGCCGTTGACCGTCGTTGACCACCAAGCAACTGCACAACCACGCACAAGAAAACACGAATTCGGGAACAAGTTCTTCAAAACTTGACCCATGTTAGTCAAAACATGCATCATGCAAAGCATATGCCATGGAACCCATGTACTTGACTTAACAAAACAGCATCGCCACGAAGTTGGCCGATGATCAAGTGGATACCGGTCCGACCGCTCCCTTTGAGCCGGTCGGACCGCCCCTCTGGCCGGTCGGACCGCTCCCTGTGAGCCGGTCGGACCGCCACCAGGGACTTAGCCGAATTTCATACCCTCAAAAACCGAAACCTTCTGGAAACTTAAATCCAAAAGAACTTCTTACTGAAGACTCCAAAAATCATGAGACCAAGTGCATTGGGATCCCCTCACTTGCCTACAACACCTATTTTTGGCCCAGCTCGTTTTGAGTACTTTTAGGTCACCGCCGGTCCGACCGCCCCACATGGCCGGTCCGACCGATTTGGGACCGGTCGGACCGCCGTGCTAGGACCGGTCGGACCGCCCCTCTCCAGTAAGCCTGAAACTTTGTCGAAAACACGTGAAACGACAAACCGTAAACGCCATTGCTAATTGTCACATCATCCTAAGATCTGGAACATATCCCCATGAAATCCACAATCTCCTCCTTGATGAACACATTGGCAATTATCCAGAAAATGTAAGTAAGAGGTTTGAAAACGAGTTTACTCGCAGTTTTCGCACAAAGGCACAACTTGGTCCATAAGCAAGAAAAAGCAATGAAAATGACCAAGCTGGCATCAGAATAGTATAGGCATGTGAGACAAGGCAAAAGAAAGCATAAAAACTTTGATTTCCAGAAAAGGGTCAAAATTCTCACATGAGGTCCATATGAAAGAACAATTGTTCAATTGACCTATGATCATTGTGAGTATAAAAGAATGCAATTCAAGTTCAGAATATTCAATAAGACAATAAGAATGCAACTCAAAACTCCCCTCACTATGATCCTCAATTTTCAAATTTTCAGCCCCCTTTGTATAAACTTCTCCCCCAACAAAAAAATATATTCTCATTAACACATCTTATCTTCTCATTTAACACATCTTCTCCCTCTTTGACAATGGATTCATCAAGGAATCACGCCTTCCTCTCATCCAGAGATAACAAATATAGAATAAAGGAAGAAGCAGAAACAAAAGAAGCATAAAGAGGAATATGCATGAAGTGCAATGGAGTGTCTTCAATTTTTGTATTTTTCAATTTTTGATTACAAGAAGCTTTGGAGATTACCCAAAAGAACAAGCTAGTATCTCTAATATTGCACAAGCAACATATCAAGCTTTGATGTAGCTAGCAAGATCATGGTAAGACATATATATCAAAGCTAAGCACAAAGGCTCAAAAGTAAAGCAGTAGAATTGATCAATTTAAGCAACGCTTCAAATTCAGCAAGTTCATCAACAGGGATCGTAAAGTGAAATTGGCCATGTCAAAATGTCAAAGTGAGATCAAAAATCTAACAAAGACCACATTAAGAGTCAATCAAGTCCCGTATTGAATCATTTTGCTCAATATTTTGTAAACGCCCATTTGTCAACATTTTTCTCATTTGCATTGAATATTGAAGTTGACTAATGATCTAACTTAGTGACAAGATCCTGGACTAGGAGCCATCCACAAACTCATCCTAAGCTTCGACCAAAAGTTGATTAAGGAAATGAAAGCGAATGTCTATGTGCTTAGTCCTAGAATGTTGCACTGGGTTTTTAGCAATATTAATAGCAGAAGTGTTATCACAGAAAAGAGGAACGCTAGCAAAGTTTAACCCATAATCTTTCAAAGTGGACGTCATCCACAAAATCAGCTCAAACAACTAGCAGCGACTACATACTCCGCTCAAAAGATGGATTGTGCAATGTAAGACTGCTTCCTAGAGGACCAAGATACAAGAGAAGTGTAACAGCCCAAAATTTCAATTTCAGTTAAAAATGAGACTTTATTAATTTTTGTGGATTTTCTGGAATTTTTAAAAGCTTTTCACTAAAGTATATTAAGGCTAAAAGAATTTATGTGCAAAATCTATTACCAACTAAAAGTTGGAATTATTTTATTTAAGTCCAGAATGCCTCATAGAATTTATGTGAATTTTCTCAAAATTTTTGGACTTCATTTACAATTTTCTAAAGCCTATTTGAATTTCTGGAATTAAATCAATTGAAAAAGGTTTAAAATCTTTTACAACTTGATCTTGGGCATGACCAAAGATTTGTTCCCGCGACCGCCCACCTCTCTCGCACCCGCCCCCCTTGCCACGCGTCACACATCCGTGCAAGCGCGCCTCCATCGCAGCCGTCGCCGCTCACTATTGCCTTGCGCCTTCAGATCAGCATCCAACGGCTGATCTCCGTCACCCCGCGCCCTCTCTCCCTCTCCTGTCTCGCCGACAAGTGGGCCCGCCTACAGCCGTCGTCTCCTCCTCCCTTTCTTCCCAGCGCGCCCGCTATCTACGCCGCCATTGCCGCTCGCCTCGGAGCTCTTCACTCCCGTGATTCCCTCCCCCATTTCTCTCGCCATCACGCGCAATGAAAGCGGCCGTTCCCACCGCGTTTGTTCCCGGCATTACCCCCCTCCTTAACTCATTTATGCTTGCCGCCGCCTCACCTCCGCAAACGGCCGTTGCCACCTCGCCCACGATCTCCACCTCCGGCCTCGCCGCCCTATAAAGGGAGCACCAGTGCGCCTCTACTCCCTCAAGCTTTTGCCCCAACTCTCCACACCTCCTCGCTCCCGGCCGCCCATTTGGCTCTTCTCTCTCGCTGCTGAGCTGGTGCTCCGCCTCTAGCGCCGCCACCGGTGAACCTCCGGCCGCCTCGGCCGCACCACCGGCCGCCTCGGCACCGCGAACTCGGTGCGCACTCCGCACCCTCGGGCGTCGCGGAGCTCTTTCGCCGCCAACGACCGAACCACACCGCCGCCTCGCGCCGCCGACCATCTTCGGCCACGCCCTCGCGTCGCCAGTAGCGATCACACTCGGCATCATCCCACGAACCTTTTGCGCGCCGCCGGAGCTCGCCAAGCGCCGCCGTTCACGGTACCCTCGGTTCCGGCGCCTCCTCTCTCGGCGCCGACGTGGTCGACCACCTCAGCGCCACCTCACCGTTTTCGCGTGCGTGGCGGCCAAGTCGGCGCCACGTGGTGCTGGCCCGGTAGCAAGGCCAAAGACAGCACACCCTTCGTGATCTGTCTTTGTGGCCGAGTCCACCGTGGATTCGGGTGCCGTGGATCGAGTCCACGATGCTTGAGCCCATGTGGGTCTCGTGAGCAGTCACGACGCATGCTTATAATAAATGGAATTTCCTTTAGAAATTTAATTGGAAATTCGAAATTCGATTTTAGGATTTAATTTAGGTTTTAAACTTCCAGGAGATATTTCTTCATACAAACTCCGATTTAGGTGATTCAAATTTATAAATTTGTATAAAATCAAGATCTAGCTAACTAAACCAAAATTATTTAATTTGGAGTTAATTTGAATTTACATTTGAATTTATTTGTGTTCATTTGAATTCTGTTTGAATTTGGAATATTTTCACAGATAGATTTTGACGACTCTGGAGAGCTTGACCCTATTGAAGAAGTAGAATACCAGGAATTTGAACAAGGCAAGTTACACCATTGACCATTTTGCCCCCAATATTTAAAATTATTTAATTCCTGTTTTAAATTATTATTGCATGCAAAATTGTATTTAATTATTTTAAATTCCTGTTTTAAATATTTAATTATTCCAATTCCTTTGTATAGCCAAATTTGATTGTTGTATTATCAATTCCTTGTAACCTTAGTCAAATGAATTTAAAAATAAATTTATGCTTAGCAAATGCTTAGACCATGAAATATTTGACTTTGGGAGAATTTAGCCAAAATTTCATAAATTGATAAAAAGCCTATGACATTGCTTTGTCATGGTGGACTTTTGCAAATGTCTTTGAAAATTAAAAATAAAAGAAAATGGTTTATGCTTGGGCAAACATGGACCGTTGGTGGGTGCAAGTTTATGCACCTGCTGTGCAGTTAGGATGAGACCGTGGTTTTATTGAAAGTTGCCCAAGTAGATTAAGGACCGCCTTTGAGCCGCATCTTGCAAAAGCTCCACCGTACTACCACATGTTCTGTATGGGCAGAACTAGGCTTAATAATTTGTATTACCTCAGTATTGTTTATGCCATTTTTGTTGTGTTGGTGTCGGTTAGACTTTATTCCCACTTGGCGCAAGAGGGGTTTCCGCAGTGGTTAGCCTAATGGAAGTGAAACCTTAGCGGGCATATTGGTATTGAGGTAATGCATTGGAAACGCCTTGTGATAATTGCCTAGTCACACGCCTAAGGAAGCGTGCATTGGCCGACATAACGGGCAAATTATCTCGTGTGGGTAAAGTTGTACCACCTCTGCGAGTGTAAATCTATTGAATAGCCGTGTCCACGGTTATGGACATCTTGAGCAAAGCCACTCTAAGTTAGATTTGTTTTGGTTTTAAAATAACTTTGGACATGATTTGAGGATGGTTAATCCTTGTGGTAAATTTAGGCGGGTAGCCTTGTGATAGGAGGGTATCCTTCACCATGTTTCATATGGAGGTTATCCACTATAAAATGATCAATTTTAAATCGATTTTAGTTATGTAATGAAAATGTGCCTTGAAACTTAGTATAAATATTTAAACCAAAAAGGTGATTTACGCAAATAAACCCTACAACCTTCCTTTGAATAACTTATGCATGCATTCTAAATTACGTATTGGGTGTAATTTGCGAGCACGATTGTAGTGCTCACTCTTGCTGAATATTATTATTCAGAGAAGACTGCTATCGTAAGGTGAGAGCAGGGCGATTAGGCGTGACCTCCAGACGATTGCTGTGGCGTATCGTGTGGCTTACCATTATATTTTGCTTCCGCAATGTTTTATTTGGCCTCCGGCCCCGCTTGTAATAAACTCTATGCTTATTAAATATATACTGTTGGATATGTTTGTGATAACATTTTTGTGACTGTGTATACTGGAAATCCTGGACTAGTGTATGAACACAGAGAATTCGGGATCCTTCGTTCCCGGGTTCGACAAGAAGTGCCTAGGAAGTGACAGGTGCCTGAGGTACTCTTCCTATCTAACCGACAGCCCGCAAAATCAGAATCTGAAAAACCTCTAATGGACAAAGCTGAAGAGCAGGAATACCAAATGCCATATAAGAGGGTAGAATGTAAATACCTGAATATGCGCTTAACGGCTTGGCGATGGGAAGTTCTCGGAGACGCCTGAAATCTTGCACAAAGGCATACCGTGAAATGAATGTCCGGTCTCGAGGCCGTCAAATACAGAAGGGAGCCGATCAAGCTGCGGTACTCGCGTTGATCCACGACTTCTCCTTCCTCATCTGGATCCAAAACAGTCGAGGTTGCCATGGGAGTGAAAATTGGCTTGCAGTCACCCATGTTGAAGCGTTTTAGTCGATCTTTAGTGTACTTCGTCTGATGGATGAAAGTTCATTCCTTGCATTGCTTGATTTGAAGTCCCAAAAAGTAATTAAGCTCTCCCATCATACTCATCTCAAATTCCCTGGACATAGTGTCAGAAAAGCTGGAAACAAGAGCATTAGAGGAACCACCAAAGATAATATCATCCACATAAATTTGAGCAAGCAGGAAGTCATTGTCACGTCTAAGAATGAATAGGGTTTTATCCACTTTACCCATTTCAAAATTATTTTTAAGCAAGAAAGTCTTAAGTCTATCATACCAGGCTCTAGGGGCTTGTTTAAGACCATACAATGCTTTAGATAGCTTGAAAACACGATTTGGATATTCAGGATCCTCAAAACCAGGGGGTTGCTTAACATACATTTCCTCATCTATGAAACCATTTAAAAAGGCACTTTTAACATCCATCTGATATAATTTAAAACCTTTTGATGCAGCAAATGCAAGCAGAATGCGAATGGCTTCTAGTCTAGCAACAGGAGCAAATGTCTCATCAAAATCTAACCCCTCAACTTGGCTGAAACCCTGAGCTACCAATCTGGCCTTGTTTCTAACCACAGAACCATCCTCACCTTGTTTATTCCTAAACACCCAACGGGTTCCTATAACATTATGACCACTAGGGGGTTCTACTAGGTTCCAAACTTTGTTTCTTTCAAAATTTTCTAACTCCTCATGCATGGCATTTACCCAGCTAGAATCAGATAAAGCATGTGATATATCGTGGGGTTCAAAAGAAGCAACTAAAGCCGAATAAGAGTAGAGATTTGGATCATTATACAGGCGAGTGACTTGCTCATGTAGATTACCTATTATACATTCCGAGGATGCTATCTCTGAATGCGAAGTGGGCGCCGGGTGAGATCTGCTTTCTTCGACCTCGCAGTGCTGGCGATGATGAAGATGCAGCAGAGCCTCAGCGAAGGTGAAGTAGGCGTAGCGAGTTCTTGTATCGATATGGGCGCTTGATGCGGCGGATGAAGGAATGATATTAGCCGTCCTCATCTTCCTCCACAAAAATGCTCTCTGTCACCTGTAAATCATCTGTAGCAATTGATCTAGCTTCAGGGCTAGTCTCATCAAAAGTGACATTACAAGTCTCCTGAATAATGTTAGTCTCAGTATTAAAAACCCGAAAACCCCTCGAATGAGCGGGATAACCGAAATATCCCATCAAAAGTTCTTGATTCAAATTTATCTAAATTGCTGTCTTAAGAATAAAACATTTTGATCCAAAAACTTCGAAAATGCGAAGCAGAGGGTTTTCTACCAAAGCGAAGCTCATAAGGAGTTTTGCCTAAAGAAGGTCTCAAAAGACACGATTTGCAATATGGCAGCGTAGCAATAGCTTGACCCAAAATCTCCTTGGTGTGTTATACTCGTCTAGCATCGTCCTAGCCATTTCGACCAAGGTCCTATTCTTCCTTTCCACCACGCCATTTTTTTGAGGAACGTGTGGAGAGGAGAACTGCTGCTCAATACCACGCTCGGCACAAAAGAAGCAAAAGAAGTATTTTTGAACTCCGTGCCATTATCACTGCGAATCGCTCTCAAAGCACCGAGAAGCTCGAAGCCAAGCGAAGAACAAGGTCATGAAAATAACCAAAAGCTTCATCTTTTGAAGTAAGAAAGAACACCCAAGTATATCTAGAAAGATCATCGACTATGACAAGAATATACCATTTTCCACCGATCGATCGCACTCTAGCGGGACCAACGGTATCCATATGAAGCAAGCGTCACCGGTCCGTCGGTCATAACCATAGTCACATAAGGGTGTGGCGGCAACTTGTTTGCCATGCCTACTGAGGCGCACATCTGACATCCTTGTGACTTTGAGTTTGGGCAAACCTCTCATGAGATCAAGGTTGCTAACTCGTGTCGATGATCAAAACTAATGTGCCCCAAGCGTCGATGCCAAAGCCGAAATCGAGAAGAAGATGTAAGCAAATATTTAAGAGATCCGACAAGAGATTACGAAAAATCGGCTCAAAAATTCTACCAACTCTAGAGATTCCAAACACAAGCTCACCAAGAGAATCAAGCACACGACAAGTATTTTCTTAAAAGCAGTCTCATAGCCATCATCAAGAAGTGAGATCTGAAGGAGATTATACCTAAGCTTGTCCACAAGAGCGACATCCTTTAGAATGAATTTGTTGTTCACCCTAATTGATCCTGTTCCTTCAATTCGCCCTTGTGTATCATCTCCAAAGGTGATGAAGTCATCACTGTTGCTGCGTGAAAGAGGTGAACCATTTTGAGTTTCGGTCATGTGGCGTGAACACCGGTCGACGAACCACGTGTTCTTCCGCTTTCCACGGTAGTCCCGAAAATCAAGGAACAAAGAGCGATGTGTCTCAATCATGGGGTTAGATAAACAAGATTTAGGAATCGATCTTCGAGACACCGTCTGCAAGGAGTATACAAACCGAAGTACTATCCTTGATTTCATCTAACATTCGGTTATGAGCAATGTTTAAATTAACATGAGACTTAAAGCGTCCATGGGCGGTCGGCCGCGTTGTCTTTGTGATCGGACCGCGACCAAAACGGTCAGACCGGTGACCACCAGCGGTCAGACCGCCAGTCTGATAAACATTAGAATTAGGATATCTAGACACATAATGATTTGCATGAGAGAAAAATCCTAATCCAGGTTTATTCTTTTCAGTGTTACCATGTCTCATAGAAGCTCTAGGTTGCATGAATGAAATTCTATCAAAATTTTTCCTATCATTTTCAACCTCATGCAGAATTCAATCAAATGTCCACCTTTTTTGCAATAAGTGCAATGGTACTTGGTACCACTAGAAGAAGCACCATTGGAATTAATACAAGGTTGGGCAAAACCTGCAGATTTAAAAGATGTTTTTGCAGGTTGGGTTTTGAATTCAATTAAACCTTTTTCCAAGACTTGAATGACTTTTGGCTTTCAATTGTCTTGAAAAGAATTGAATCCTAAACCTTGCTTCTTATAAGGAGTTTTAGACTTGTCAAGAATCATGTTTAATTATTTCTTACCTTTAGAAAATTTCTCTAATGTATCATGAAGGTAAGCATTTTCTTTTCTCAAGTTAACACAAGCATGAAGTTTTAAAAGGTAAGCATATTTGACTCTAGCAGCTTCTAAGATATCTTTGATTTCACGTTCTTTTTCTAAACATGAAGTGCAAGGGCTAGAATCAAATACATCAAAAGCAATCAATTTACTAGATTCTAAACATTTTTCACAAGGAGCACTTTTAATTTTATTTAGTTCAGATCTAGCATTCTCAAGTTGTTGTCTGAAATATTATGAGCGATTGTAACTTGGTAATTTACGAATGCATAGCATGACAAGATAAACATTAAATCGAGTTCAAGAGTCTTAGCATTTTTAAGCTCTACTTTGGTTTGCTAATTTTTGACTCTAATTTCTTATTTTTGTCATGACAAATTCTAGTGCTTCATCTTGACTAAGCAATTGCTCAACTATAGAATCATATTTAGCGAAAAGCTCATCATAAGAAAAAGATACCTCATTATCATCAATATCGTCCGTGTCGACCATGAAGCACATGCCGTGAAGTCTTTGGCCTTCCCTTTCTTTTTGCCTTGAGGATCTCCTCCTCCTTGTCCTCCTCACTCCGGTATCCACATCGCTCAAAGATTGATCCTCAAAAGCGGCAAGGACCGGTGGCGACCTTCACAAGCTTATTAGCCTCATACCTTGATTTGTTGAAAGGAGGCTTCTTCCAAGTAGGCTTTCCTTCCTTATGATTGCTCTTACCTTTCGGCTTGGGGCAATTTGCGGATATGATTGAGCTCACCACATTCATAGCATGTCACCGGACCACCTCTCTTTTGTTTCTCACATTATTGTAGGCCCGTGTGAATTTTTTAGCTAGAAGAGCTAACTCTTTTCAGGAATACTTTCAAGCTCCTCTTCATGAATAGCGGATAAACAAGCAAATGAAAATCGGAAGAAGATTCAAAAGAGTCATCAAAAGCCTTTTTGAGAGGATGCGCTACCAAAGCTAAATTATCTTTCTTGGGATGATCAACTCTTTTAATTTCATGAGTCTTGAGTTTACTATAAAGCAATTCTAAAGTAAGACTTGAAAGATCAACATTTTCCTCTATAGCAAGAGCCTTCATCTCCCACTCCTTGGTGTTGATTGCGGCCAAGAGATGGGTGGCATTTTCAGATTGAGAATATTCAATATCAACGACTTTCATTTGATTAATTACTTTATTAAAGCGATGAAAATGTCATCGATGCTCTCTCGGGGCGCATCTCGAATTTATTGTATTCACGCTTGTAAAGCTGTTTGGCGCACCTTTTTGATTTGGGACGAACCCTCATGATATGTTTGAGAGTGTTCCAAATTTCATCTTGTGATTGAAAGATTGCAAATTCTATCATATTCTTGTCTACCAAGTGCACCATATAAAAGATTCTTAGCCTTATTGTTGTTAGCCAAAAGAATTGCGAAGCGGTGTAGCAATTTCAGGAATAACCAATGGGCTCTAACAACATCCCAAATAGCTTGTCCCTCGGTCTCAAGAAAACGCGCATCTGATTCTTCCAATAGGCATAGTCGTGCCCATCGAAGATATGCGGTTTGGTAGAAAACTTATCCATCGCCAAAGTTCGGTGACGGTTAAGATCAAGATTGAACTAACAGGCTCTGATACCACTTGTTGGACCGAAAAGGCGACTAGAGGGGGTGAATAGAACACGCTCACTTTTTCTCAAATAATGAATTCAACACAATTTCACTCCAATAGCTATGATGAAGTTATGAAGATCAATATACGATCTGTGGAAGACTAGTATTGAATCTAATTAAATCCCCTAAGCAAAATAACAGAATCAACTAAGATTGCAAACTCACAGCACGGGCGGTCTGACCGCTGGACTCAACCGGTCGGACCGATTTCCGGGCGGTCTGACCGGCGTTGTGCTAGCGGTCGGACCGCTCCAAAATCGGTCTGACCGGTGATCACGGGCGGTCTGATCGGCCGACTCCAGAACCGATCTGCAACAGTAAAATTAGCCCGATGACGAAGTTGCAATTAGGTGAAACTTTTGATTCTCAACTCCAATCGTTATGAAACTTTGCACACACCTTCTATATGCTATTGAGGACCTATTCCAATCGAATATTATGATAATTCTTGGAACGATCTTGAGCAATTGCCAATTGATTAACAGAAGGTCTAAAACCGGGCAATAACGAAAACTTGATCCTAAAGCTTGTTCGTGAGAGATTGATGATCAAGATGATGCTAGATAGATTCACACATATCACAGCAAGCTAATTCACGTGAAAGAATCAATCACAAACTCGCGGATCAAAGAAAGCCCTAAAAACACGAAATTGAAAGCAAGAACGAAAAGAGACTTATCTCAAGCAAACCTTGCATAGATTGATTTCGTGATTGAAGCTGGATTACATCCACACCATCATGGATCAGTGGGCAATCAAAGATCACGAAATTCACCACATACCATCAAGAGCCCTAGCCTCCACCTCAACTCCCCAAAAGACAATTAGGGTTTTGAAACATAAAAAGGCGAGAGAGAGGGGTGCAGCCACCACCTCCTCCTATTTATAGTGGAGGCCTAGAACTCCTAGGGTTTGACTCAATTGGGCTCCCGTTAAGGCCCACTAACAAACGGGTCACACACGCACGCTTCGCAAAGCGCCGTCTTTAACCTTTTGACCTAAACCGCTTCACCATGCATCATGGATTTGCCAATAGGTCACCCTTGTCCATCTTGCGTCACGCTTGAGTCGTTGACCTCACCCGGCATCGTCGATCGATCTGGACCTCAACTCTCCAAGTCTAGTCCCGATCCTCCTCGCCGTTGACCGTCGTTGACCACCAAGCAACCTGCACAACCACAGACAAGAAAACACGAATTCGGGAACAAGTTCTTCAAAACTTGACCCATGTTAGTCAAAACATGCATCATGCAAAGCATATGCCATGGAACCCATGTACTTGACCTAACAAAACAGCATCGCCACGAAGTTGGCCGATGATCAAGTGGATACCGGTCGGACCGCTCCCTGTGAGCCGGTCGGACCGCCACCAGGGACTTAGCCGAATTTCATACCCTCAAAAACCGAAACCTTCTGGAAACTTAAATCCAAAAGAACTTCTTACTGAAGACTCCAAAAATCATGAGACCAAGTGCATTGGGATCCCCTCACTTGCCTACAACACCTATTTTTGGCCCAGCTCATTTTGAGTACTTTTAGGTCACCGCCGGTCCGACCGCCCCACATGGCCGGTCCTACCGATTTGGGACCGGTCGGACCGCCGTGCTAGGACCGGTCGGACCGCCCCTGTCCAGTAAGCCTGAAACTTTGTCGAAAACACGTGAAATGACAAACCGTAAACGCCATTGCCAATTGTCACATCATCCTAAGATCTGGAACATATCCCCATGAAATCCACAAGTTGAATTCATCTTGTCCCTCTACCAATGGGGAAACATGAGGAATAGTAGCGGATGCTTGGGCAATTTCGTTAAGGCGGGCCATAATACCTTGCACTCTCTCCATCGCGGCGAGCATGGCATTTGTCTCAATCTGGGCACCCTCAAGTTGAGCAAGTTGCTCATTCGTGACCCTGACATCTTTCTCAAGACCCTCCGTACGAAGGTTCATGATGCACTGGAAATGTTGTAGATGGCCTTTGTACTAGGAGTATGCGGTGTATCCTCATCCGAAAGCTCTGTGGAACCAGCCATTGTTAGCAAAATACAAGAATATGTCCCTAACAACTACTAGAATGTGGTGGTTCAAAAGTCGCTCACACTCAAGCCTTCTATCGAATTCTTACCAAGCACACAGGGGTGATCAGCAACCAACGGTGTCAACGTATCTCCGAAGATTGGATGGAGCGATTGCCAGGTGAAGTGCAGTCTGTACGGTTGTAGAAAAGGTGTAGCTGGGAAGACTCAAGTATGGTAGCAATGGAATAGCAATAATTAATTCAACAAATGCAAGTTGAATAAATGTTCAAAATACTAGTCAAATTGCTAATCCTCGCCTAGACCGGGGAATAGCTAAACCAACAATGGAAAAAAGTAGAGGAATATAAATAAAGCAGCAAAGGAAAAAAAGGTGCCAACAGCCCTGGAAGAGAGGATTTTTATGCTCTTTTTTTTTTGCGAATGAGCACCTGACTCAAATCTCTTCCAAATCCTCTTCCGGGCCTAGGGAGGTATATGGGTCACAAACTTTTTGCGGAAGGCAGCGGTGTAAAGGTAATTAAACTTTGATTTTTTTGATCGTGTTGACGAAGTCAATGTTTCCTTCTGGCAGCACGAAACAACCTCTTCTTTTCTTCTTTTTTTAAAACTACCCGAAAAAGGCAACGAATTGAACTTTCCTATTCTGATTGTTCCTCTCCGAAATCCAAATCACCGCTAGGGTTTCCTCCTCTTCTTACCAAAGTGGGGCGGCGGCAAGAGCCAAGCTGGCTGCTACGGTTTCCACGACAGGGAAAGGATGCAAAGGCGGGGTGTTACGATGGCGCGCAAGAAGCGGCGGCGGCTTGGTAGTTCTTCTTTGTAGAGCGCCGAGGTGGTCGCGGTAGCATGCTGCAGGACGTGCTGATGGTAGCACCAAGGACAGTTGATTGCCGCAACAAGGTGTGAAATAAACACCGACCTCGGCTAAGACCAGCAATGCGACACGATGATTCAACACAAACTCAACAATGCAAATTACTGAAAAGAAAGATGCAATGGCGCAAATGGTCTTGGACAGAAAGGTGATCTAATCCTATAATTTTTTTTTTGCTTTTTTTGGAATTTCGGAAATAAACAACCTAACTAAAAAAACAGTAAAGTCTCACCGAGCAACCTTGAGCTCTGATACCACTTGATGTAGGCGGGGTGCCCGATTTTTCGATGTGATTGATAACTATCGATTTTGGTGGAGGTGACTCTCGCGATTCGACTACAATCGTATGATGACGCTTGCGCCTTAGCAATCATTGAACCAACTCCAAGAGGGTATTGACCATGCTAGAAGCATGATCAACCTGAACACCAAGTTCAATTCCAGTGAGCAATCGAAGAACTAGCAAGAATAACATGTAGGCAATCTGATATTACGAATAAGATTGAAGTGCATATGGTATTGAAAACAAAATAGGGATCCCGGAGGCTGTCTTGACAGGTGGTCGTTCGACACAACTGAAAAACAGAAGTTTGCACAATGGCTAAACCTAAACTCAACGAAATCCGAGTTCTAGCAAAGGAAGACGGCGGCTCCTATATAGGGAGATGGCCAGGGGTGGCGGCCAACGAGGTGGACGCACGCCCCTAGGGTTACAAGGCACGTGGGCCCAAGTGGAGGTGGCGCAGCACGCTTTCGACTCGGACTTAGAAATAGATGCAGACTCTTTTGACAATTGTGGCCGGCTCAGATGAAATTTGATGATGAGGTTGGATCCGTTAGAAAGTAGACTTGATAAGCTTTCCATGCAGTCCAGAAACGCCCCAAACGAAGTCCGTATGAATAAGTTACGACCGTTTAAAGTTAGTACTA
Organism: Hsuehochloa calcarea; assembly: GCA_036346395.1. Classification (NCBI taxonomy): domain Eukaryota; kingdom Viridiplantae; phylum Streptophyta; class Magnoliopsida; order Poales; family Poaceae; genus Hsuehochloa; species Hsuehochloa calcarea. The sequence goes on along the minus strand of CM070598.1, from coordinate 39,437,402 downwards.
ACGCAGTAGTCCGAATCCAACTCCAGAACGAGCCCAACTCGAACTCTTGCTTGTCTTGGACCCAAAGTGATGTGGTGATCTCCATTATGCCTTCCATGCATGTCCATGACTCCACATACCTCTCCTTGGTCCTTTTCCATGTTCCTAAGCACAATTAAATCACTTACATTATAGCGGTCTATTCTCAGTAATATATAAACATAGCAACGAATTCACCTGGTAATTAAGTTGGCGAGCACGAGCTCGGGTAAGAGGTTCTTGTACTGGTTGTGGATGAGTTGTGTGTGTAGGCACGATTGCATCCATGGTAGGGATGTCCTCATCAATTTCTCTCTCGCACCAGCTTATTAAAAAAGATAAACAAAAAACAAAAAAGAATTTTAGCACAGTTATCCAAAAACCAATGGATGGCACAGATTGTGGGTACATATGAGCCCATGTTAATATTCATCTAATTCACCATACATACCCTTATTAAATGTGATAATACAACTACTCATCCACTTTTTCTGCATTAAAACAAGGGTATTGACTAGAAATATTATAATAATTACACTTTGATTCCCTCAATGGACTTATATTATAGGATGAAGTATACCACAAATATTGACTTATATTGTAGGACGGGGGGAGTAACTTTTAGTATGTGACTAAAGGTGGGTTTAGTTGGTGGGATGGAGTTGAATGGTATAGGATGGTTTTGTACCATGTTGTTCCATTGTTTTGGGTGAATGAGATGGGTTACCATCTAGAGAGAATATTTTGCAAATTTATATCCCACAATCTAGGATGGGATGGTCTGTCGATGATCGAAACATGAGTTCCCTATCGAGCTTATTTGGGAAATAATATGAGAACACTATACAAAAGAAGACCATCTATTGATGTGGACACACTGAGTGTATGTATGAGAATACAAAGGATGTTGTATAATCTTGACTTGATTGTCGAATGTCTAATGAATATGATGATCCTATCATCTTATTATAGAATACGTGGGCTACCCCATTTATAGCTATTGAAGTGGTGATAGTTAATGTTGCTAAAGGTACTTCTAATATTCACACATGTTCGCTAGGAGAGTCTTGAAATGTCGTGTCCTTTAGCCAACCGTTGTCAATTGCCAGATGCGCCAATAACAGCCTTTCCGCTAGTTACGTGGGTAACTGTTGTGTCTCCTGACCAGTTTGCGGGTAAGGGGTTTGTCCAAAACCTGTAAAACTGGTTGGACGGTGTCCATAGCTGGTTGTGCATGACCTAAACTAGTTGTCGACTAGTTGGAACTTCCTTCATATACTGGTTGTAGGCTCATAACTATTATAATGTGGGCCTCATTTGACAGGAATTGTGACTTTGACTGGAAAAGGGTTGACCTAGTCAAGTATTCTCGTCAGCTAACCCCCAAGGCTTTAGAAAATAATATTTGCTTAAGGCTTTCTTGCCTCGAAGCTTGTATCGATAGGAATCGATCTAGCACAATCATTCCAACCATTCACTGACAATGTGGGAGAAAGAAAAAGGTTCTGATTTTCTTAGAAACTGTGTACGGAGGTTGCGGTAAGTGGGCGAACGGTTCACGGTAAAGGGGATAAAAGTACATCTTTTTACCTTCACCACTATTCGCTCTCATTGCAATCTCCGTCTCCCGCCTTGGAGTCTTTTCGTCTCCAATTCATTTTTGCTCTCGAACTTTTCCTTCTAAAATCCTTATTCGATCTATGATCATGGGGATTCTTAGATCTTCAACTCTTTCTAAGAGCAGGATTAAAGATCTCAAAGATCAAGGATACATTCAGGCGCGATCTTTGGTCAAGTGGAACCCTTGCGGTGATGAGAATGCTCCAATTCTGCAAGAAGGTCGAATCATTCTCTTTTCTTCTTTTGTAAAGCTAGGGTATCGTTTGCCTGAAAGAGAATTTTTAATAGACATCCTATATTACTTTAAGATAGAACTGTTCCACTTAGGACAAAATTCTATCGTAATCCTTAGTGTCTTTTTCACATTTTTGCAAAGCTTTCCTTGGCATTGCCCATTCTGTTTGTCTTTTTACATACTTCTACCAGTTCACCCGAAACAACAGAGGTCAAGGGAACTGTTGTAGTATCTATTTCAAACTCTAGGATCAAATGTCTAAGAAATATCCCCCTCTTCCTCTTAAGGATACATGGAAGGATTATCATAAGAAGTGGTTCTACTTCGAAATTCCTGTACATAGCCGCTTAAAATATACTGGAGGTTCTGCGCCATCCTAGTCTGCTCAGGTGTGCTCAGGACTCAAGGAAGGAGAAGACCTCCTTGAGACTGACAATCGAGGAGGAAAAAGCGGTCGACTCAGTCGTCTCCTTGGTGGCTGCCGGATTAACTGGCCGGAGGATCATCCATGACTTCCTTCTGGTACTTTTTTGTTTAAGACTTTGTATTTGGGTATTACTAAGTCTATAAGTATTTTGTTTTTTAGTCTTGCAGATGAGGTGGTCGAGGGGAGGACATCGATGGTGTTAAAAGAATGTGAGGGATGACTCAGAGCCTATTTCCTTTTATTACCAGCCCTCCAGCCTAATTGGGCTGTCTGCAGAGTTCAAGAAAGAACACATGCAGGTATGTACAAATTTAATTTTAGTCTTGAATGTTTTCTTAAGACTATAATTTATTATATTTTCTTTGTTTTTTAGATGGATGGTAGGAAGAGGAGTGTTGGCCAGTTAGGGTCTAGCAGTCAAGCTCCATCTGCTAAGAAGACCAAGACTATTGCGGTGACACCTACAAAGCTCGTGCTCGAGAGAACGATGGCCAGAGCGAAGGTTAGTGCAGCGGCCTCTTCTATTGCACTGGTCATTGCTAAGAAGACGAGTGCTACGACAACTAGTACAATGCCAGTTGATGTTGTACAATCAAGTAATGATGAAGGACCGAAATGGCAACAGAGGGGGGTGAATGGTGCCTTAAAAATTAAGATCCTCCCCTCTCAAGTGTCCACACAGCAATCCAAAAACTTCTGATACTCAAGAGACGTGAAGTGAATCAAATCCAAAAGGTTTAACCAAAAACTGGACCGTACTGTAGGATATCGGAAGTTCCGATTATACCTAGCGGTAGTTCCGCACTGCGGTAGTTCCGGGTTTCAGTGCGGAAGTTCCGCGTGCGGTAGTTCCGCCTTGGACAATCGGAAGTTCCGCCTTGGACAATCGGAAGTTCCGTTTGTCCTGACCGAAGAACAGTACGCTCGGGGTTTTGCCCAAAAATCCGAAATACTAACTCTTGAATGCTCTTCTCAGGTCAAGTCTCACAGGACATCATCCTAAACAACATCTTGACCTCATGGAGAAGAATCGCAGATAAAGATCCATTAATCAAAGCAAAAACGGATTTCTTGAGTATTAGGCAAGAAAGACCAAAACCCACAATTAGCAAGATTCTTAGATTCTTGGCTCATGAAACTTTGAGGATATATTAGCAATATCAATAAGACTCTAGATATCAAGTTTCATGCCATCTCATAAGGCGAATCAAAAGTTTCACCAAAACCCTAGATGTTCAACATGAACAAAGAGAATAAAAGAGGCATAAACAAAGAACCAAAACCTCAGGATTTCATTGATAGGAATCACAAGATTACAGAGGAAAACACAGAGGAAAGATTACACAAATTTCAGTTCATCCTCTCCAACTCAACAACCTCTCAAAAAGCAAAACAACCTCTCCAAAGGCTCTTTAGCTAAAGCTAACCCTAATTTTCTCTCACCAAAAATCTAACCCAACAACCAGGGGTTCACCTCTATTTATAGCTGTGGATATCGTGAGGATATGTGCACGATCTTAGGATGATGAGTCAATTGGCAATGGCGTTGTTGGTTTGTAAAATCTCGCATTTTCGGGTTTGCTCAAATTTGTCGGACCACAGTGGTCTCGACCGGTTGTGTCGGCGGTCGATCCGCCCGTGGAGGTCCCGACCGCCATGGTGGCGGTCCGACCGATAAGTTGAAAATTGGTTTTTGGAGCTGAGCCGAAAATAGGTTGTGTAGGCTAGTGAGGGGAGTCTCCTGGATGTGGTCACATCATTTTTGGAGCTTCCAGTCAAAAGTTCTATTCAGTTGAAATTTCCAAAAGGTTTCGGATTTTCACGCTGAGAATTTGGCTAAGTCTTTTCGGGCGGTCCGACCGCCGTTGTGGGATCGGTCGGACCGGCCTGAAATCGGTCGGACTGGCCTTGTGGGCGATCGGACCGCCGATGACTTGAGGTTAGCCAAGTTGGCATTGAGTTGATTTGAATGGGTATTATGTATGGAGTTCAATGCTTTATTGTTGCATATTGCATTGCGGAACTAACGTGGGTCAAGTTGTGAAGAACTTGTTCCCGAAAACGATTTGGTTGTCTATTGCTGTGCAGGTGGCTTGCAGGTCAACGACGTCAACGGTGAGGTGGATCGGGACTACGCTTGGAGGCGAGGTCGAGCGATCATGGATCTGTGGGTGGTCGTGTGACTCAAGCATGGTGCGAAATGGGCAAGATGGATCGAGCGGGTGGTTCGGTCTGACTAGTTGGATCGGCGGTGCGGATATCGGTGCGAGTCTGGGGAGGTTCGATGGGATTGGACAAGAGAGGCTTGGCGACGTGATGAGAACCGCTGATCAACCTACACGTGGTGAAGCAGGCGATTGCTTCAATAGGTATGTGTGTGTGGGTCCCATGTGTGAGTGGGTCCCAAAAGTGAAACCCTAGGCCTCTCCTATAAATAGAGAAGGGGGAGATGTAAAACCCCTTGAGGCATTCATTTGGTTTTCCTTAGCCTTTTTCTAGGGTTAGGGTTTGGAGAGGAAGAGAGGGAGAGATTGTGGTTGCTCCTTGGTGAGCTCTTGTCCTCCTTGTTGGAGTGGCTTTGTAACCATCTTGTGAGATCAATCAATCTTGTGATGCTTGCTTGAGAGATCATTTGTCTCCCTTTGTGTTCTTCTCTCTTTTGGATGAATTTGGTGCTTCCTTGATTCAAGTATTTAAGCTTGGTCTCTTGACCCGTTTTGTCTTGCTTTGATGTGTGGGAATACTCCTAGAATCGTCTAGACCATCAACCCCCGCAAGCAAGTCTTGAATCAAAGTTTTTCGTATTTCTAGGGTTTGTGCACTTCTTTGGTAAAACCTTGAGAGATTGATTCTACGAAGTGAATCTGAAGGATCGTCGCTAGAAATAGGTCTCTAATATCATTAGGGAGGTGTGCACGAAATTTGGTCAAGTTTCATTGGTTGAATCAAAAGTTGGATGAAATTTCGTTTTGGATTTGGGCTTGAATTTTCAGTACTAGACTGAACCGGTCTGACAGATTTTTTAACGGCGGTCCGACCGCCCGCCTTTCAGACCGCTAGTACTACCGGGTCGAACCGATAACCACCGGTCCGACCGCCAGTTAGTAGCCGGTCCGACCGCTCGTTGACCGTCGGTCAGACCGCCCTTGGTAGCCGGTCAGACCGCCTGTGCCCAGATTTGCCCTTTGAGTTTAAGTCTCCACTTTTGTGTCGTGTGGTTGTCGGGGTTATCAAATTCAACACAAGGCTTCCACTGTGCGCTTACTGATCTTCTTAGCTTTCATAGCTAAAGGAGTAAAGTTCGTGTTGATTTTGATTTAGGCGAGAAAGTTGAGAAAGCGCCTATTCACCCCCCCCTAGTCGCCTTTACGGTCCTACAATAGCCCTTGGCTAACGGGTCACCAACCCGTTATGCCGGCTAAACCCTAACGGAGCCCGCTTCCACTTGTGCCGCTTTGCGAAATGCCCCTTTCGCCCTTCGCACACCTTCTGGAAGCTCCCGCATTCCTTGTTGTTCACGACTCGCAACCGCCTCGAGTGCACGCCGTCTTCGACACGTCTTTACCATTCTAACCTCAACGCCGCCTGCGTCTAGTCCGGTCTCCACGTGTCTCGCCACGATTCCACCTCGATGCCCTGCAACCAGTACAAACAAGAAACACATCACATAGCATTGCTCAAGTTAATATAATCATCATTTGCATTTAACTAAAAGCAATTCACAACTCAAAATCAAAACTATGCCTTTCTGCACAGTTCTGCCCACAATCGGAAGTTCCGCACTTACCATTGCGGAAGTTCCGATTATCGGACCGTCCGCACTTCCATGGCAGAAGTTCCGATTATCGGACCGTCCGCACTCCCAGGTTGGAAGATCCGATTGTCGTCACAGCAGAATACTCACGTCAGTATTATCGGACATACAGCATTTCCAGGTGCGGAAGTTCCGATTAACTCAACAGAACACAAACGTCAGGATAATCGGAAGTTCCGTTTTACCAAAGCGGAAGTTCCGATTATCGAACTTCCGTTTTCGAGCCGGAAGTTCCGCGCTTACGAAACAAACCAAAGCGAAGCGCCAAATGCAATGATTTCAATCGCAAACTTCTCACCACAGCGTCAAATACTCATCACTCAAACGGGGACCCTACTCACATGGTCTCTCAATCTCCCCCTTGATGAGTATATTGACAAACACGAAAAAGCATATAGAAGAGTTTGTGATAAAGACCAAACACGGTCTAAACTAGGAAACAAGAAGGCTTAAAACCATGTTTTTCAAAAAGAGAAAGACTGAAGCTTGAAATGAAAGAGCAAATTTTTCTGCAACGCTCCAGAAGACTTTTTCTCTCCAAACTAACTTCTCCCCTTTTTGGCAATAAACACATCAAGAAGTATTACAGAGAGGAAATGACATGATATTCATTTTAAGCATTAGGAGCCATGAAGATTATCCAAAATGACTATTAGAGTATTACACCAAGCCATAACACATAAGAATGCTATCAAGATCATGAGAATTGATGTATAGAATAGCAAAGACAGGAAATCCATAATCTGAGACAAGGTCCAATTCTTTAGCAAGTCAAATAAACCAAGATTATAGTCTAGCTAAAGGTATCCAAGGATGATACAAGCCATGTCAAATACTCTAAGTGGAACCAAGAAGCATAATATTGAACAGTTTAGAGTGCTACCAGTTGAAGAAAGACTCATTTGATCAAGTACTTGGTCTGTTCGAAGATAAGCATTTTTAGCACAAGTTTCTTTTTCTGGAAACATAATTATGGCTTTATCTTAGTGAAGCAAGTCCTGGACTAGGTTCCATCCACAACTGCCTCCTAAGCTTCAACCATTTTTTTTTCAAATCTTAACCTTGTGCTAGATCCCAAGCCTTATGCGACCACTCCAAGCAACAGACTTAAGGAGGTGATCTTAGGTCATCCAAGGCTCCCCCTGAGTTCATGGCTAGTGTAATGGCAAGCAGTCTCATGAGAAAGAGTTGGTGAGATCAGTTTTTTCGCACAAAAGAGATCATTTTTGCTTTTGAAGTTTTTAGACCAACGATTAAAGATAAGTCATGTTTCTTAACGAACTGACATAGCTTACTCTAAAACTCAATAAAGATTCAAGACTCAACTCAGCCTACTTGACATGGCGAGAATCATAAAAGGATAACTTCAAAGACTAGTCTCAAGAGCTATCATGACAAGATTTTTGTGGATTTCATGGGGATATGCTCTAGATCTTAGGATGATGTGACAATTGGCAATGGCGTTTACGGTTTGTAGTTTCACGTGTTTTCGACAAAGCTACAGGTATTCTGGACAGGGGCGGTCCGACCGGTCCTTGCACGGTGGTCCGACCGGTCCCAAATCGGTCGGACCGGCCATGTGGGGCGGTCGGACCGGCCATGTGGGGCGGTCGGACCGGCGGTGACCTAAAAGTGTTCAAAACGAGCTGGGCCAAAAATAGGTGTTGTAGGCAAGTGAGGGGATCCCAATGCACTTGGTCTCATAATTTTTGGAGTCTCCAGTAAGAAGTTCTATTGGTTTAAAGTTTCCAGAAGGTTTCGGATTTTCAGGGGTTGAAATTCGGCTAAGTCCCAAGGGGCGGTCCGACCGCTCACGAGGAGCGGTCCGACCGCCATAGGCGCGTCCGACCGGCTCACCTGGAGCGGTCCGACCGGTATTAACTTGAACGTCGGCCAACTTCGTGGCGATGTTGTTTTGTTAGGTCAAAGTCATTGGTTTCATGGCATATGATTTGTATGATGCATGTTTTGACTAACATGGGTCAAGTTGTGAAGAACTTGTTCCCGAATACGTGTTTTCTTGTGCGTGGTTGTGCGGTAGCTTGGTGGTCAACGACGGTCAACGGCGAGGAGAATCGGGACTAGACTTGAAGAGTTGAGGTCCAGAATGATCGACGATGCCGGGTGAGGTCAACGACTCAAGCGTGACACAAGATGGACAAGGGTGACTTATTGGCGAATCCATGGCGCATGGTGAAGCGGTTTAGGTCAAAAGGTTAAAGACGGCGCTTCGCGAAGCGTGCGTGTGTGACCCGTTTGTTAGTGGGCCTTAACGGGAGCCCAATTGAGTCAAACCCTAGGAGTCTAGGCCTCCACTATAAATAGGAGGAGGTGGTGGCTGCACCCCTCTCTCTCTCGCCTCTTTGTGTTTCAAACCCTAATTGTCTTTAGGGGAGTTGAGGTGGAGGCTAGGGCTCTTGATGGTTTGTGGTGAATTTTGTGATCTTTGATTGCCCACTGATCCATGATGGTGTGGATGTAATCCAGCTTCAATCACGAAATCAATCTATGCAAGGTTTGCTTGAGATAAGTCTCTTTTCGTTCTTGCTTTCAATTTCGTGTTTTTAGGGCTTTCTTTGATCCGCGAGTTTGTGATTGATTCTTTCACGTGAATTAGCTTGCTGTGATATGTGTGAATCTATCTAGCATCATCTTGATCATCAATCACTCACGAACAAGCTTTAGGATCAAGTTTTCGTTCTTGCCCGGTTTTAGACCTTCTGTTAATCAATTGGCAATTGCTCAAGATCGTTCCAACAATTATCATAATATTCGATTGGAATAGGTCCTCAATAGCATATAGAAGGTGTGTGCAAAGTTTCATAAAGATTGGAGTTGAGAATCTAAAGTTTCACCTAATTGGAACTTCGTCATCGGGCTGATTTTACTGTTGCAGATCGGTTCTGGAGTCGGCCGGTCAGACCGCCCGTCATCACCGGTCAGACCGATTTTGGAGCGGTCCGACCGCCAGCACAACGCCGGTCAGACCGCCCAGCAATCGGTCCGACCGGTTGGGTACAGCGGTCAGACCGCCCGTGCTGTGAGTTTGCAATCTTAGTTGATTTTATTATTTTGCTTAGGGGGTTTAATTGAATTCAATACTAGTCTTCCGCTGTACTGGTATATTGATCTTCATAGCTTTCTAATAGCTACTGGAGTGAAATTGTATTGAGTTCATAATTTGTGAAAAAGTGAGCGTGCTCTATTCACCCCCTCTAGTCGCCTTTTACGGTCCAACAAGTGGTATCGAGCAAGGTTAGTTCAATCTTGATCTTAACCGTCACCAACTTTGGCGATGGATAAGTTTTCTACTAAACCGCATATCTTCGATGGGCACGACTATGCCTATTGGAAGAATCGTATGCGTCTTTCTTGAGAGCGAGGACAAGCTATTTGGGATGTTGTTAGAGCCCATTGGTTATTCTGAAATTGCTACACACGCTTCGCAATTCTTTTGGCTAACAACAATAAGGCTAAGAATCTTTTATATGGTGCACTTGGTAGACAAGAATATGATCGAATTTGTAATCTTTCAACTGCGCATGAAATTTGGAACACTCTCGAAACATATCATGAGGGTTCGTCCCAAATCAAAAGGTGCGCCAAACAGGTTTACAAACGTGAATACAATAAATTCGAGATGCGTCTGGAGAGAGCATCGATGACATTTTCATCGCTTTAATAAAGTAATTAATCAAATGAAAGTCGTTGATATTGAATATTCTCAATCTGAAAATGCCACCCATCTCTTGGCCGCAATCAACACCAAGGAGTGGGAGATGAAAGCTCTTGCTATAGAGGAAAATGTTGATCTTTCAAGTCTTACTTTAGAATTGCTTTATAGTAAACTCAAGACTCATGAAATTAAAAGAGTTGATCATCCCAAGAAAGATAATTTAGCTTTGGTAGCGCATCCTCTCAAAAGGCTTTTGATGACTCTTTTGAATCTTCTTACGGATTTTTATTTGCTTGTTTATCTCGCTATTCATGAAGAGGAGCTTGAAAGTATTCTGAAGCGAGTTAGCTCTTCTAGCTAAAAAATTCACACGGGCCTACAATAATGTGAGAAACAAAAGAGAGGTGGTCCGGTGACATGCTATGAATGTGGTGAGCTCAATCATATCAAGACAAATTGCCCCAAGTGAAAGGTAAGAACAATTATAAGGAAGGAAAGCTACTTGGAAGAAGCCGCCTTTCAACAAATCAAGGTATGAGGCGAATAAGCTTGTGAAGGTGCTCACCGGGTCCTTGCCGCTTTGAGGATCAATCCTTGAGCGATGTGGATACCGGGAGTGAGGAGGACAAGGAGGAGGAGATCCTCAAGGCAAAAAGAAAGGAAGGCCAAAGACTTCACGGCATGTGCTTCATGGTCGACACCGACGACATTGATGATGATGAGGTATCTTTTTCTTATGATGAGCTTTACGCTAAATATGATTCTATAGTTGAGCAATTGCTTAGTCAAGATGAAGCGCTAGAATTTGTTATGACAAAAAATAAGAAATTAGAGTCAAAGATTAACAAACTGAAAGTAGAGCTTAAAAATGCTAAGACTCTTGAACCTGATGAATGTTTATCTTGTCATGCTATGCACTCAGAAATTACTAAGTTACAAACTGCTCATAATATTTCTGTACAACAACTTGAGAATGTTAGATCTGAACTAAATGAGATTAAAAGTGCTCCTTGTGAAAAATGTTTAGAATCTAGTAAATTGATTGCTTTTGATGTGTTTGATTCTAGCCCTTTCACTTCATGTTTAGAAAAGGAACGTGAAATCAAAGATATCTTAGAAGCTGCTAGAGTCAAATATGCTAAACTTAAGGACAATATTGAAAATACTACTTGTGCTTCTTGTTCCGCTCTTAAGCTTGAAATTACTTTGTATAAGGAGAAATCTATGGATAAAACTTGTGATGCTTGTGTTAACCTGAGTAAAGAAAATGCTTACCTTCATGATACATTAGAGAAATTTTCTAAAGGTAAGAAACAATTAAACATGATTCTTGACAAGTCTAAAACTCCTTATAAGAAGCAAGGTTTAGGATTCAATTCTTTTCAAGACAATTCAAACCCAAAAGTCATTCAAGTCTTGGAAAAGGGTTTAATTGAATTCAAAACCCAACCTGCAAAAACATCTTTTAAATCTGCAGGTTTTGCCCAACCTTGTGTTAATTCAAATGGTGCTTCTTCTAGTGGTACCAAGTACCATTGCACTTATTGCAAAAAAGGTGGACATTTGATTGAATTACATTGGCGTGAGGTTGAAAAATGATAGGAAAAATTTTGATAGAATTTCATTCATGCAACCTAGAGCTTCTATGAGACATGGTAACACTGAAAAGAATAAACCTGGATTAGGATTTTTCTCTCATGCAAATCATTATGTGTCTAGATATCCTAATTCTAAAGTTTATCGATCATGCGGTCTCGATCATTGGTCACCGGTCTGACCGTTTTGGTCGCCGGTCTGACCGCCAGCCCAACGCCGGTCAGACCGCCCATGGACAGTTCAAGTCTCATTTTAATTTAAACATTGCTCATAACCGAATGTTAGATGAAATCAAGGATAGTACTTCTGGTTTGTATACTCCTTGCAGACGTGTGTCTCAGTACTGGATTCCTAAATCATGTTTATCTAACCCCAGTATTGAGACACATCGCTCTTTTGTTCCTTGATTTTCAGGATTATCGTGGAAAGGGTAAGAACACGTGGTTCGTTGACTCCGGATGTTCACGCCACATGACCGGGAACTCAAAATGGTTCACCTCTTTCACGCGAGCAACAGGTGATGACTTCATCACTTTTGGAGATGATACACAAGGGCGAATTGAAGGAACAGGATCAATTAGGGTGAACAACAAATTCATTCTAAAGGATGTCGCTCTTGTGGACAAGCTTAGGTATAATCTTCTTTCTGTTTCTCAGCTTCTTGATGATGGTTATGAGACTATTTTTAAGAAAAATGCTTGTCGTGTGCTTGATTCTACTGGTGAGCTTGTGTTTGGAATCTCTAGAGTTGGTAGAATTTTAGGAGCTGATTTTTCAGAATCTCTTGCTGGATCTCTTAAATGTTTGCTTACATCTTCTTCTCGATTTACGGCTTTGGCATCGACGTTTGGGGCACATTGGTTTTGATCATCGACACGAGTTAGCAACCTTGATCTCTGAAAGGTTTGCCTAAGCTCAAAGTCACAAAGATGTTGTATGTGCGCCAGTAGTGTAGGCATGGCAAACAAGTTGCCGCCACACCCTTCTCGTGACTATGGTTATGACTGACGGACCAGGACAGTTGCTTCATATGGATACTGTTGGTCCTGCTAGAGTCCGGTCAGTCGGTGGAAAATGGTATATTCTTGTCATAGTCGATGATCTTTCTAGATATACTTGGGTGTTCTTTCTTACTTCAAAAGATGAAGCTTTTGGTTATTTTCATGACCTTGTTCTTCATTTGGCTTCTGAGCTTCCTGGTGCTTTGAGAGCGATTCGCAGCGATAATGGCACGGAGTTCAAAAATGCTTCTTTTGCTTCCTTTTGTGCTGAGCGTGGTATTGAGCATCAGTTCTCCTCTCCACACGTCCCTCAACAAAATGGCGTGGTGGAAAGGAAGAATAGGACCTTGGTCGAAATGGCTAGGACGATGCTAGACGAGTATAACACACCGAGGAGATTTTGGGCCGAAGCTATTGCTACTGCTTGCCATATTGCAAATCGTGTCTTTTTTAGACCTTCTTTAGGTAAGACTCCTTATGAGCTTCGTTTTGGTAGAAAACCCTCTGTTTTACATTTTCAAGTTTTTGGATCAAAATATTTTATTCTTAAGACAGGCAATTTAGATAAATTTGAACCAAGAACTTTTGATGGGATATTTCTGGGTTATCCTGCTCATTCGAGGGGTTTTCGGGTTTTTAATACTGAGACTAACATTATTCAGGAGACTTGTAATGTCACTTTTGATGAGACTAGCCACGAGCTAGATCTATTGCTCTGAGATGATTTACAGTGACAGAGAGCATTTTTGTGGAGGAAGATGAGGAAGCTAATATCATTCCTTCATCTGCTCTCATCAAGCGCCCATACCGATACAAGAACACGCTCGCCTACTTCACCTTGATTGAGGCTCTGCGCGCATCTTCATCATCAGCAGCACTGCGGAGGTCGAAGAAATGGTATCTCACCCGGCGCTCCACTTCGCATTCAGAGACAAAGATCCTCGGAGCGGATAATAGGTAATCTACATGAGCGAGTCACTCGCTCCAGGTATAATGATCCAAATCTCTACTCTCATTCAGCTTTTGTTGCTTCTTTTGAACCCCGCGATATATCACATGCTTTATCTGATTCTAGCTGGGTAAATGCCATGCATGAGTTAGAGAATTTTGAAAGAAACAAAGTTTGGAACCTAGTAGAACCTCCTAGTGGTCATAATGTTATAGGAACCCGTTGGGTGTTTAATAATAAACAAGGTGAGGATGGTTCTGTGGTTAGAAATAAGGCCAGATTGGTAGCTCAGGGTTTCAGCCAAGTTGAGGGGTTAGATTTTGATGAGACATTTGCTCCTGTTGCTAGACTAGAAGCCATTCGCATTCTGCTTGCATTTGCTGCATCAAAAGGTTTTAAATTATATCAGATGGATGTTAAAAGTGCCTTTTTAAATGGTTTCATAGATGAGGAAGTGTATGTTAAGCAACCCCATGGTTTTGAGGATCCTAAATATCCAAATCGTGTTTTCAAGCTATCTAAAGCATTGTATGGTCTTAAACAAGCCCCTAGAGCACAGTATGATAGACTTAAGACCTTCTTGCTTAAAAATAATTTTGAGATGGGTAAAGTGGATAAAACTCTATTTATTCTTAGGCATGACAATGACTTCCTACTTGCTCAAATTTATGTGGATGATATTATCTTTGGTGGTTCCTCTAATGCTCTTGTTTCCAGCTTTTCTGACACTATGTCCAGGGAATTTGAGATGAGTATGATGGGAGAGCTTAATTACTTTTTGGGACTTCAAATCAAGCAATGCAAGGAAGGAACTTTCATCCATCAGACGAAGTACACTAAAGATCTACTCAAACGCTTCAACATGGGTGACTGCAAGCCAATTTCCACTCCCATGGCAACTTCGACTGTTTTGGATCCAGATGAGGAAGGAGAAGTCGTGGATCAACGCGAGTACCGCAAAGATGATCGGCTCCCTTCAGATCCGACGGCCTCGAGACCGGACATTCACTTCACGGTATGTCTTTGTGCAAGATTTCAGCGCCTCCGAACTTCCCATCGCCAAGCCGTTAAGCGCATATTCGGTATTTACACTCTACCCTCTTATATGGCATTTGGTATTCTGCTCTTGACTTTGTCCATTAGAGGTTTTTCAGATTCGATTTTGCGGGTCATCGGTTAGATAGGAAGAGTACCTCGTGCACTGTCACTTCCTAGGCACTTCTCTTGTATCTTGGTCTTCTAGGAAGCGGTCTTACATTGCACAATCCATCGCTTTGAAGCGAGTTTGTAGTCTCTTTGCTAGTTCTTTGTAGCTGATTTTGTGGATGACGTCCACTTTGAAAGTGAGAGACCATGTGAGAGGTCCTCCACTCTGAGTGATGAGTATTTGACAAGTGTGTTGATTAGATTGAGAGTTGAGGTTTTCGTTTGGATTGTTTCGGCCGAGTCGGTAATCGGAACTACCGCGTGTATGGAGCGGAAGTTCGATAAATCGAACTCTGGCGTTAGAAATAGGATCTTCCGATTTATCCGGGTTTTGGTTTCGGCTGAAGGAAATCGGAACTTCCGCACATGGGGTAGCGGAGTGTCCGATATTACTGACATTGAGTGTTGCTAATCGGAATTAAATATTTGGAAAATCGGATGTTCAAGATCGGAAGTTCCGCATGGTAAGCACGGAACTTCCGATAATTCGACAAATGCGGATGTTAGAAATCGGAACTTCATTTGTGGTAAATCTTGGAACTTCCGATTGTGTCGAATCGTGCGAGAGAAGGTTAAATTGTGATTTTGATTTTGTATGAGTTTGAGTCTTATACAAATATTGATGCTATGATATTGTGCAATGCTATGTGATGTGTTTTATGCGTGTTGATGCAGGCATCAAGATGGAGTCGTGGCGAGACACGTGGACGGACTAGCGCCGGAGGCGTTGAGGTCGAACGGTCGGGATGTGTCGAAGACGGCGTGAATCTTGAAGCGGTTGCGTAGTCGTGGCACGACAAGGTGTACGGAGGCTTCGGAAGGTGCGCAAAGGGCGAAAGGGTCTTTTCGCAAAGCGGCAAAAGTGGAGGCGCCTTCCGTTCGGTGTAGCGGGCTTAATGGGTTGGAGGCCCATTAGCCAAGGCTATAAATAGGGGAGAACCCTGGAGTTAGGGTTAGACCTTTTGATAGAAAATTAGGGTTAGCTCTAGAAAAGGGTGTGTGTTACCTTTTTGAGAGTTTGTTGAGTTGAGAGAGAATGAATGAAAATCTTATAATCATTCCTCTGTATTTCCTTTGTAATCTTTTGATTTCTATTAATGAATCTCTGAGGTTTTGATTACTTGCTTATGCCTTTCTCTATTCTCTTTCTCGTTCATATTGAATGTTTAGGGTTTTGGCATATCTTTTGAATCGTCTTATGAAATAGCATGAAACTTGATATCTAGATTCGTTTTGATATTGCTAATGTATCCTCAAAGTTTCATGAACTAGGAATCAGAGAATCGTGTCTATTTCGGGTTTTGGTCTTTCTTGCCCCTTCTTCAAGAAATCCGATTTTGGCTTGTTTGTTAAATCTTTGTTTGCGATTCTTCTCCATGAGGTCAAGATGTTGCTTAGGATGATGTCTGTGAAACTTGACCGAGAAGAGCATTCAAGATTTAGCACTTTGGATTTTGGGAAAACCCGAGCGCCTTGTTCTTGATCAGGACAATCGAACTTCCGATTGTCCACTATGAACTATCATGCGGAACTTCCACGATCCGGAACTACGGAGTGCGGAACTACTCACGGGTAGAATCGGACCTTCCGATTTACGACGAGCGATCAAAGTTTATTTTGATTCTCTGTTTTTGCTTCACTCTTCTTAAGAGATCCAGAGTGCTTTGTAGATTTGCTTTAAATACAGTAAAGGGGAGTTCTTAATTTTTATTGCACCATTCACCCCCCCCTCTGTTGCCATTTCGGTCCTTCAATTGGTATCAGAGCCGGTTAGCTCTTCTTGATAGATCTTAACCGGTCGGTTGAGCCATGGCAACGGACAAGTATTCCACCAAGCCTCCAGTCTTTGATGGTCTGGATTACCCCTTCTGGAAGAGCCGAATGGAAACGTATATCCAGGCTCAGGGGTATGCCATCTGGAGAAAGGTGAAAGTCAGGTTTCTTGGTTCTGCCGATGAGAACATCAATGTGGGAAATATGGCTGATGTTGAGGCAAATGCTAAGGCAAGGAACATTATCATTCAAGGTTTGAGCAGAAGTGAGTTTGATCGTATTTCTCATTTGATTTCTGCTTATGACATCTGGGTGACCCTCGATGCATACCATGAGGGCACCACTCAGATTAAGACGGTTCGACAAGACCAGTTCAAGCGAGAATATAGTAAATTTGAGATGCTTGCTGGTGAATCTCTTGACGAGTGCTTTTCGCGTTTTCATAAGATTTTGAGCAACCTCCGAGCGGTCGGTCTTACATACCCCGACTCGGATAACGCCGACAGATGCTTTCTGCACTCGATCTTCGTGTTTGGGAGATGAAAGTGACTACCATCAAGGATAGCACGGACCTCTCGACCCTGACTCTTGATGCGCTTTACTCGCGTCTCAAGACTCACGAGATTGACATTGTCTCTCGAAGGTCGAAGTCACAGTCGATGGCTTTAGTCACTGATCCCACTTCTGGATCTTCTTCTGAGTCGATACGTGGGTTCTCCCTAGCTGCTCTCTGTGACATAACTGATGATCAGTTAGAGCAGCTTGAGGATGAACAGCTAGCCCTCCTAGCTCGGAAGTTTTCTCATGCTTACAAGAGGAGGAGGGATGGTAAAGAGGAGGTCTGTGATTTGTTTGAGTGTGGTGGCCCCAACCACATCCGAGCAAACCGTCCCAAGCTTGGGAAGGGCAAAGGTGACTATGGCGGTTCGAAGCAAGAACGACTACATCGACAAGAACCGCAACTTGAAGCCCTCGGACTGACCAAGGCAAGAAGAAGTTCCGCAACTTTGGGAAGGCCAAGAAGGCATTTCATCAGCGTCCTCACCGCCCTCGGCGAGGCTGGACACCGGCGAGGTGGAGGGATGGAGTAACGATGATGGAAGGGCGATCAAGATCCCAAGGACGACGGCAACTTCTCCCAAGATGTGCTTCATGGCCTCGATATCGACATCGAGCAATGGCCGTACTCCGACTCAGATGAGGTTAGTCCCACTTACGACCAGACAATGATGCTTTTCTTAAGCTAGGTAGATTTCATGCTAAGTCTAGGGCTAAGTGTCTTGAGTTGGAGAAGGAAGTAGCTAGACTATCATGGGAGCTTACCTCACTTACATCCGCTCCTTCCCGTGATGATTGTGACACTTCTTTGTGCTTTGCTTGATGACATGGAAAAACTAAGGACCTTGCATGATAGTGTGTCCTCCGAACTTGACATGATTAAGGTAGAGAACATTAGCCTTCTTCTTGAATTAGAGATGAGTAGGGTAGCACCTCCTTCATCCACTCTTTGAGGCTCTTGCTTGCACCTCATGTGAGGTTAAGGACAATTCGTTTAGAGGTCTTTATACCATGTTGCTTGATCTGCTCAAACTTGTGAAAATTGTAATAATCTCAAGATGAACCTAAAGCAGGCGAGATCACAAAATTGTTGAATTTCAAGTCTGCTTACTAGAGCCTATTGTTTCTTGTTTAAAGCTGTCCTAAGTTAATCTGCTTTGAACTAGAATCAGTATCTAAGCAGCTTTCAAGAAATGATTGATCACAAGAATAACAAATTGGCTCAAGTATGCTTCTAAGGACCTTGTTAGCTCACCTTGCAATCATTGTAATAAACTAAAATGTGATTTGGTTGCTTTGGATGAAAAATATGTGAAGCTAACTAAGGACCTTCTAGAGACACAATCATCCGCTTGTATTGTGTGTGATGGGAAGAAATCTAAGGGTTTGGTAGAGGCGCCTAGTAACGTGAACCAATCGCTAGCGATGGGGTTGTCCCCCAAAGTCGGTTTGTCGTGCACAAGCCAATCTTTCCTCTGTTGTTGGTTCTTCTTACGCTTCCCTTACCTTCTGCATGCTGTTCTTCCCCTGCTTTTTCTTGCACCTCTCTTTTCGGGAGTGTCGGTATCTTATGAACACTCTCGAGAGGTTTGTAGGAGGCAAGAAGAAGCTCAATCTCATTCTAGACAAATCAAAAATTTGCAGATTCAATCAAGGTCTAGGGTATGATATCCAGGAGGATATGAGGAAGCATCCACCTGTCGTGCTCAAAACCATAGCACCAGGTGTGATCAAAACTAAGCCCAGGACTGAGAAAGTCAATTTTAAGTCAGCGGGTTTTGTTCAAAGGATTTCTGACAGCAAGGTGATTCCACTGCGGCTTGGCCCCTCGAAGGCGAAGTATCATTGCACCTTCATCGTAAAGATGGACATTTAGTTGATCATTGCTTGAGCGCGCCAAGATCGCGTAGAGACCGTGTTGAGTCTCTTAGGCACATTCAGGGTCAGCCCCAGATCTTGAGTGCACCTAAGACCAACACGAGGTCTAGGTTTGTTCCATCTGATGATTTTGGGCAGCATCGAGGACTTGGTTTTTCTGAGTTTTCTGATTTTCGTCCTCATGTTTCCTTTGGTCGTAACTTCCGCCGTCCTGAGGGTAGATCTCGTTTTTCCTTTCGAGATAGCTACATGGCGAGATCGACATGTTCGCGCACTTCGACTCGCTCTCCATAGCGATCGGATCCGACAACAGTGAGATCTTTGACTTGTTGAGTGGCGAGGCGTAGGGTAGATAGAGGTCGGTCTTGCTTGACTACTTCATCATTCGCCGTGTTACTCGGTATTGGGTGCCAAAATCACTTTGTTGATTCACCCGATCTCGAGACTTTACTCTGTTTGACTCGAGTCGCCGGCCGGGAAGGAAAGGTGCGGATTGTAGACTCGGTTGTTCACGTCATATGACCGGTGAGTCTCGTTGGTTTTCTTCCCTAGCCCGCGCTCCGGTGATGAGGCGATCACCTTGGAGATGCTTCATTTGGGCGCGTCATCGCTAAAGGTCTTTGTGAGCATTAATGATTCTTTTATTTTAAAAGATGTTGCCTTAGTAAGTAAGCTGCGGTATAATCGCTTTGATCTCTCACTTACCGATGACGGTTTCGAGGTGAGCTTTAAGAAAAACAATTGCAAAATTCTTGATTCTTGGGTAGTCTAGTTTGCGGATTTCTCGATATGGGAGGATCTTTCGTGCTGATTTTTCCGGATCTTCCGGTGATCCTCTCCGATGTTTAATTGCTTCGAATCCGTGATTTGACTTTACGGCATAGGAGACTTGGTCATATAGGATTTGATCATCGACCGAGTTAGCGGCCACGATCTCATTCGTGGTTTGCGAAACTCAAAATGGTCAAGGATCTTGTTTGTGCTCCTTGAAGCGCGGCAAAATGGTTCTTTACTTCACATCCTCGATTCACGATGACTATGACAGATGCACGGTCAATCGCTCCATATGGACACAGAGGGACCAAATAGAGTGCGATCGATGGGAGGAAGTGGTGCGTACTTGTCGTGGTCGATGACTTCTCGAGGTATTCTTGGGTGTTTTTCTTAGCCTCGAAGGATGAGACGTTTACTCTTTTTCGTGGTCTTTTTAGTAGGCTTTCTGTTGAGCTCCCGGTGCATTACGAGCAATTGCCGATAATGGCACCGAGTTCAAAATTCCTACTTTGAGAGTTTTGTGGTGAGGCAGTGTAGAGCACGGTTCTCGTCTCCATCGTCCCCCAACAAAATGGCGTTGTGGAGAGGAAGAACCGTACCTTAGTCGAGATGGCGGGGCGATGCTTGATGAGTACTCTACACCTAGGAAGTTTTGGGCTGAGGGAATTGCTACTGCTTGTCATGTTTCTATCAGAGTTTTTCTTCGGGCACTCTTGCATCGCACTTCGTATGAGTTGAGATATGGGCGAAAACCCAGCGTCTCGCATTTTCGTGTGTTTGGTTGCAAGTGTTTTATTCGAAATGCAGGAACCTAGATAAGTTCGAGTCACGATCTTGTGATGGGATCTTTACGGGTTACTCGACTTCTTCTCGTGCCTATAGAGTGCAGGCTGCGAATCTAGTAAATTGTTAGAAACACGTGAGGTGACCTTCGATGAGGCCATCCGGGGACTAGGCACGATATCTTAGGTTCTTTAGAGCGATGCGAGTCCATCTTTGTGGGCGATGAGGAGGATGGAGATGAGGTTGTTTACCCGATCCAGTTCCTTCTCTTCCTCTTGAGGTGCCCTCTTCCACCGCACCTCGAGGAGATCGTACCCTTACCTTACGCTTCTTCCGAAGCTAGTGGCTCTGTCCTATCTCGTGCGCTAATGAGGTAGAGGCCACTTCTTCATCTCACCTGGACCTCCAAGACACATTCAAAGGACCATCCTTGAGCGAGATAATTGGAAATCTCTTTGAGCGAGTCACTCGTTCAAAAGCGGCATGTCTCTATTACGTCTCCATTACGCCTTTGTTGCCTCGTTTGAGCCCAAAGGCGTTTGTCATGCTCTTTACGATGAGTCATGGACTAACGCCATGCACGAGGAATTGGAAAACTTTGAAAGGAACAAGGTCGGTCCTTGTTGAGCCCCCTCAAGGTCACAATATCATTGGGACCAAATGGGTGTTCAAGAACAAGCAAAGTGAAGATGGGTTAGTCATTGAAACAAGGCTAGGTTTGTAGCTCGGGGTACTCTCAAGTTGAGGGTCTAGATTTGAAGAGACCTTTGCCCTCAGAGCTAGACTTGAAGCCATTAGAATCACGCTTGCCTTTGCGACTTCTAAGGGTTTCAAGCTTTACCAAATGGATGTCAAGAGTGCCTTCCTCAATGGCCTTATTGAGGAAGAAGTCTATGTCAGAGCGACCTCCCGTTTCGAGAACCCCAAATACCCTAACCATGTCTGAGCTTTCCAAAGCTTTGTATGGACTCAAGCGAGCTCCCGAGCTTGGTATGAAAGGCTTAAGTCCTATCTGGCGAGCCATGGTTTTGAGATGGGTAAAATTGACAAGACCTTGTTCATTCGCCGTCTTGGCACCGATCTTCCGCTCATCGGATCTACGTGGATGACATTATCTTTAGCGGCTCCTCGCATGCTCGTTCCCGCCTTTAGATGTCATGAGCTCGGAGTTTGAAATGAGCATGATGGGCGAGTTGAGCTTCTTCCTTGGCTTCCAAATCAAGCAGACTCGGGAGGTACCTTTCTTCATCAAGGCAAATACACTCGAGACCTCCGATGCGTTTCGACATGAATGATGGAAAGCCGATATCAACTCCGATGGCATCTACAACCGCTCTGGATCCGGATGAAGACGGCGAACCTGTTGATCAAAAGGAGTTCAGGAGCATGATTGGCTCTCTCTTGTATCTCACGACCTCGAGACCGGACATACATTTCTCTGTGTGTCTTTGTGCTAGGTTTCAGCTTCTCCTCGCGTATCTCACCGTCGGTGCGGCAGAAGCGCATCTTCGGTACCTTGAGCTACCATTGACTATGGCATCCGGTACTCTTCCTCTTCTTGTCTATCTCTTAGAGCCTTCTCCGTGCGCAGACTTTCTTGGTGTAGGATAGATAGGAAGAGCACTTCCGCATTTGCCAATTCATTGGCACTTCTCTTGTCTCTGGTCGTCGAGGAAGCAATCCGGTGTTGCGCAGATCCACTGCAGAGGCCGAATGCGTTCTGTGCGACCGATTCTTCGTAGTCAAGTGCTTTGGATGGTCTCGACCTGCAGGATTTCGGGCTATCTATCATTGCGTTCCACTCTTACGTGATAACACGTCTGCGATTTGCATTGCCAAGAACCCGATGCAACATTCTCGGACCAAGCATATTGATATCGATATCACTTTCTTGAGACCATGTAGAGAAGGGTGACATTGTGCTCGGTTGTGGAGAGTGAGCACCGGTTGGCGATATCTTCACTAAGCCTCTGGGCGGCTCTCGGTTTTACTCTGCGGGAGAGCTTAGGGTGGTTTGTCCTTACGGATTTCTTTGTGGGGAGCGTTGTGCTACTCTTGTATTATATTATATTATATTATATTATATTATACTATCGCTTACTCCTTTCGTTTCATTTCTTTTAATATTTGGTTGAAGTCCTTCGGCATAGGTTAGAGTGTTTCTCTTGCCACATTGCTTTGATGCTACTTCTTGTCTTGTGCTTCTAGGATCTTGCTTATTAGTTGTCTCTTCCTCTCTAAGTAGAGCTTACTCACTTCTTATAGGTTCTAGCAGGGTCGGGCCACCCTTGGGTGAGACAGGGGCGATGTTTGCTCCTTAGTGTTTGTGTAGATCGGCTAATAGTCCTAGAATCATATGGGGTAGATAAGAATCTGTCGGCGATAGTTTTCTCTATATCTTTCTATGCTCTAAAGGACTGCCTTTTCTGTTTTACTTATCAGATTCTCGTTTTGGTTCCTTTGGTTCAGGGGGAGTTATTCTTGATTATTCCATATTCTTAATTGTGTCATATCTCAACTTTGAATTAAAAGATGCATCTCATTCGAAGGGAATCGGATTTTTGTGTATTTCATCAAGCATTGCATAATAATCAAATGGAGCCTTGTTTATTATCCTTTATGATCTGTTTTCACTTTGTACATCTTGCCATAATTTATGCTAAACTGCTAGATCTATCATGACTTTTTATGTGTAGTTTAGTCTTTGCCATGCTAAGGTATTTAAAAATGCTAAACTTGAATTAAAATCTTGTCATGATAGCTCTTGAGACTAGTCTGGTTAAAACTATCCTTTTATGATTTTCGCCATGTCAAGTAGGCTGAGTTGAGTCCTGAATCTCTTTTGAACTTTTGAGTAAGCTATGGCTGTTTGTTAAGAAACATGACTTATCTCTAATCTCTGGTCTAAAAACTTCAAAAGCAAGAATGATCTCTTTTGTGCGAAAAAACTGATCTCACCAAATCTTTCTCATGAGACGGCTTGCCATTGCACTAGGCATGAACTCAGGGGGAGCCTTGGATGACCTAAGATCACCTCCTTAAGTCATTGCTTGGAGTGGTCGCATAAGGCTTGGGATCTAGCACATGGCTAAAAAAATGGTTGAAACTCAGGAGGCAGTTGTGGATGGCACCTAGTCCAGAGCTTGCTTTACTGAGATAAAACCATAAAAAGTCTTAAAAAAAATGTGTGCTAAAATTGCTTATCTTCAAAGAGACCAAGTTACGGATAAAATGAGTCCTTCTTCAACTGATAGCACTCTAAAATGTTCAGTATGAGTCTTCTTGGTTCAACTTAGATTATTTGACATGGCTTGCATCATCTCTGGATATCTTTAGCTAGATTTCAATCTTGACTTATTTGACCTGCTAAAAGATTTGGATCATTAATCAGATTATGGACTCTCTGTCTTAGCTTTTCTATACATCGATTGTCATGATCTTGATAGCATCCTTCTGTGTTATGGCTTGGTGTAATACTCTAATAGTCATTTTGGATAATCTACATGGCTCCTAATGCTTAAAATGAACATCATATAGTCTTTTCCTCCCTTTTCTACATATTGATGATTTTATTGCCAAAGGGGGAGAATGTGTGTGAGAAAAAGCCTTCTGAAGAAAAGCCTTGAGTTTTGTGCGAAAATTGCTCTTTCATCTCATCTCCTTGAGTTTTGTGCGAAAATTGCTCTTTCATCTCATCTCAAGTCTTTCTCTTTTTGTCAACTTGGTCTTGAGCTTAATTCTCTTGTTTAGACCTTGGTTGACTGGAATCTCAAACTCATCTTATGCTTTTTTCTAATTGTCAATATACTCATCAAGGGGAGATTGAGAGACCATGTGAGAGGTCCTCCACTCGAGTGATGAGTATTTGACAAGTGTGTTGATTAGATTGAGAGTTGAGGTTTTCGGTTTGGATTGTTTACGAAATTTGAGTCGAGTGTCGGAACTACATGTGTATGGAGCGGAAGTTCGATAAATCGAACTCTGGCGTTAGAAATAGGATCTTCCGATTTATCCGGTTTTGGTTTGGTGAAGGAAATCGGAACTTCCGCACATGGGGTAGCGGAGTGTCCGATATTACCGACATTGAGTGTTGCTAATCGAATTAAATATTTGGAAAATCGGATGTTAGAAGATCGGAAGTTCCGCATGGTAAGCACGGAACTTCCGATAATTCGACAAATGCGGATGTTAGAAATCGGAACTTCATTGTGGTAAGTGCGGAACTTCCGATTGTGTCGAGCTTGTCGCGAGAAGGTTAAATTGTGATTTTGATTTTGTATGAGTTTGAGTCTTATACAAATATTGATGCTATGATATTGTGCAATGCTATGTGATGTGTTTTTATGCGTGTTGATGCGCAGGCATCAAGATGGAGTCGTGGCGAGACACGTGGACCGGACTAGGCGCGGAGGCGTTGAGGTCGAAGCGGTCGGGATGTGTCAAGACGGCGTGAATCTTGAAGCGGTTGCAGTCGTGCACAACAAGGTGTCGGAGGCTTCGAAAGGTGCGCAAGGCGAAAGGGTCTTTTCGCAGCGGCAAAAGTGGAGGCGGTTCCGTTGGGTGTAGCGGGCTTAATGGGTTGGAGGCCCATTAGCCAAGGCTATAAATAGGGGAGAACCCTGGGGTTAGGGTTAGACCTTTTGATAGAAAATTAGGGTTAGCTCTAGAAAAGGGTGTGTGTTACCTTTTTGAGAGTTTGTTGAGTTGAGAGAGAATGAACTGAAAATCTTATAATCATTCCTCTGTATTTCCTTTGTAATCTTTTGATTTCTATTAATGAATCTCTGAGGTTTTGATTACTTGCTTATGCCTTTCTCTATTCTCTTTCTCGTTCATATTGAATGTTTAGGGTTTTGGCATATCTTTTGAATCGTCTTATGAAATAGCATGAAACTTGATATCTAGATTCGTTTTGATATTGCTAATGTATCCTCAAAGTTTCATGAACTAGGAATCAGAGAATCGTGTCTATTTCGGGTTTTGGTCTTTCTTGCCCCTTCTTCAAGAAATCCGATTTTGGCTTGTTTGTTAAATCCTTGTTTGCGATTCTTCTCCATGAGGTCAAGATGTTGCTTAGGATGATGTCCTGTGAAACTTGACCAGAGAAGAGCATTCAAGATTTAGCACTTTGGATTTTTGGGAAAAACCGAGCGCACTGTTCTTCGGTCAGGACAATCGAACTTCCGATTGTCCACTGTGAATTATCGCAGCGAACTTCCGCACGATCCGGAACTACGGGAGTGCGGAACTACAGCACGGTAGAATCGGACCTTCCGATTTCGATGTAACGATCTGAAGTTTATTTTGATTCTCTGCTTTTGCTTCACTCTTCTTAAGAGATCCGAGTGCTTTGTAGATTTGCTTTAAATACAGAAAGGGAGTTCTTAATTTTATTGCACCATTCACCCCCTCTGTTGCCATTTCGGTCCTTCGAAAAGATTATGGGTTAAACTTTGCTAGTGTTCCTCCGTTGCGTGATAACACTTCGCTATTAATATTGCTAAAAACCCAAAGCAACATTCTAGGACTAAGCACATAGACATTCGCTTTCACTTTCTTAAAGATCATGTTGAAAAAGGTGATATTGTGATGCACTTCGTGAGTCCAAGCTCAATTGGCGATATTCTTACCAAGCCTTTAGATCAAACCGATTTTCCTCCTTAAGAAGCGAGTTAGGGTAATTTATCCTTATGGGTTGGTTTGAGGGGAGTTTGATTTTTTTCTTATCTTTCCTTGTTCTTTTGATCTTTTATTGTTCTTTTTACGAACTTAGTGATCTTTTGAACTTTTTAGGTTTTAGGCTTTTAATTGCATCTCATTGTGTCATATTGCATTCATATGAAAACTCCAACAAGTGGTTACAACAAATGGTATGAAAAATCCAAAAAGATGCATTGTAATATAAGATTTTCTACTTATTTTTAAAAATTGATGAAGCTTTGCCTATTACCCTTTAGAGCTTTTGTATTTCAATTCTTGCTCAATGTCATGTCTAGTTCTTTGACTTGCTAGAATTATCATGCTTTTACATGTGTAGCTAAGTCTTTGCTATATGAGCTAGAACCTTTTAAACAACTCCAACTAAGAAATTGCAATTTGGGGATGTTTTAGCGAGTTGTGCAATTAGTGCTCCTCTTGTGACATTGGCCCTGTCAGAATTGCTTTGTTAGCTCTTTGATCTAAAATTGACCATTACTTGAGCTTTTGTGTTCTTGAGATTCTAAAACTGCTCATGTGAAAAATGAAAATCAAGATTGTCTTATGCTTAAATTGTGCTAAACTATTCTTACGAGACTGCTTGTCAAATGACATGAACTTGGAGATAGTTGGATGAACCAGACGATCTCATGGGGACTGCTTGTCAGAAATGACATGAACCTCAAGATTTGTCGCCCCGGTAGAAGCTTAGAAAGAGTTTGTGGATGGCTCCTAGTCCAGGATCTTCTTTACTAAGATATACCTTTAATCAACTTTTGGTCGAAGCTTAGGATGAGTTTGTGGATGGCTCCTAGTCCAGGATCTTGTAACTAAGTTAGATCATTAGTCAACTTCAATATTCAATGCAAATGAGAAAAATGTTGACAAATGGGCGTTTACAAAATATTGAGCAAAATGATTCAATACGGGACTTGATTGACTCTTAATGTGGTCTTTGTTAGATTTTTGATCTCACTTTGACATTTTGACATGGCCAATTTCACTTTAGGATCCTGTTGATGAACTTGTTTGAATTTGAAGCGTTGCTTAAATTGATCAAATCTATCGCTTTACTTTTGAGCCTTTGTGCTTAGCTTTGATATATATGTCTTACCATGATCTTGCTAGCTACTTGTCGGGCTTGATATCTCGTTTGTGCAATATTAGAGATACTAGCTTGTTCTTTTGGGTAATCTCCAAAGCTTCTTGTAATCAAAAATTGAAAAATACAAAAATTGAAGCCACTCCATTGCACTTCATGCATATTCCTCTTTATGCTTCTTTTGTTTCTGCTTCTTCCTTTATCTATATTTATTATCTCTGGATGAGAGGAAGGCGTGATTCCTTGATGAATCCATTGTCAAAGGGGGAGAAGATGTGTTAAATGAGAAGAGAAGATGTGTTAATAAGAAGATATTTCTTTATTGGGGGAGAAGTTTATACAAAGGGGAGAAACTGAAAATTTGAAATTTGAGGATCATAGTGAGGGGGAGTTCTTGAGTTGCATTCTTATTGTCTTATTGTATATTATGAACTTGAATTGCATTCTTTTATCCTCACAATGATCATAGGTCAATTGAACAATTGTTCTTTCATATGGACCTCATGTGAGATTTTTGACCCTTTTCTGGAAATCAAAGTTTTTATGCTTACTTTTGCCTTGTCTCACATGCCTATACTATTCTGATGCCAGCTTGGTCATTTACATTGCTTTTTCTTGCTTATGGACCAAGTTGTGCCTTTGTGCGAAAACTGCGAGTAAACTCGTTTTCAAACCTCTTACTTACATTTTCTGGATAATTGCCAATGTGTTCATCAAGGGGGAGATTGTGGATTTCATGGGGATATGCTCTAGATCTTAGGATGATGTGACAATTGGCAATGGCGTTTACGGTTTGTAGTTTCACGTGTTTTCGACAAAGCTACAGTATTCGGACGGGCGGTCCGACCGGTCCTTGCATCGATCGTCCGGTCCCAAATCGGTCGGACCGGCCATGGGGCGGTCGGACGGCGGTGACCTAAAAGTGTTCAAAACGAGTGGGCCAAAAATAGGTGTTGTAGGCAAGTGAGGATCCCAATGCACTTGGTCTCATAATTTTTGGAGTCTCGAAGAAGTTCTATTGGTTTAAAGTTTCCGAAGGTTTGGATTTTCAGGTTGAAATTGGCTAAGTCCCAAGGTGGTCCGACAAGCTCACGAGGAGCGGTCCGACCGCCATAGAAGCGATCCGACCGCTCACTGAGCGGTCCGACCGGTATTAACTTGAACGTCGGCCAACCGTGGCGATGTTGTTTTGTTAGGTCAAAGTCATTGGTTTCATGGCATATGATTTGCATGATGCATGTTTTGACTAACATGGGTCAAGTTGTGAAGAACTTGTTCCCGAATCGTGTTTTCTTGTCTTTGGTTGTGCGGTAGCTTGGTGGTCAACGACGGTCAACGGCGAGGAGAATCGGGACTAGACTTGAAGAGTTGAGGTCCAGAACGATCGACGATGCCGGGTGAGGTCAACGACTCAAGCATGACACAAGATGGACAAGGGTGACTTATTGGCGAATCCATGGCGCATGGTGAAGCGGTTTAGGTCAAAGGTTAAAGACGGTAGCTTGCAAGCGCATGCGTGTGTGACCCGTTTGTTAGTGGGCCTTAACGGGAGCCCAATTGAGTCAAACACTAGGAGTCTAGGCCTCCACTATAAATAGGAGGAGGTGGTGGCTGCACCCCTCTCTCTCTCGCCTCTTTGTGTTTCAAACCCTAATTGTCTTTAGGGGAGTTGAGGTGGAGGCTAGGGCTCTCGATGGTTTGTGGTGAATTTCGTGATCTTTGATTGCCCACTGATCCATGATGGTGTGGATGTAATCCAGCTTCAATCACGAAATCAATCTATGCAAGGTTTGCTTGAGATAAGTCTCTTTTCGTTCTTGCTTTCAATTTCGTGTTTTTAGGGCTTTCTTTGATCCACGAGTTTGTGATTGATTCTTTCACGTGAATTAGCTTGCTGTGATATGTGTGAATCTATCTAGCATCATCTTGATCATCAATCACTCACGAACAAGCTTTAGGATCAAGTTTTCGTTCTTGCCCGTTTTAGACCTTCATTTAATCAATTGGCAATTGCTCAAGATCGTTCCAAGAATTATCATAATATTCGATTGGAATAGGTCCTCAATAGCATATAGAAGGTGTGTGCAAAGTTTCATAAAGATTGGAGTTGAGAATCTAAAGTTTCACCTAATTGCAACTTCGTCATCGGGCTGATTTTATCATTGCGGATCGGTTCGAGTCGGCCGGCCGCCGTCATCACCGGTCGACCGATTTTGAGCGGTCCGACCGCCAAACTAACGCCGGTCGGACCGCCCGACAATCGGTCCGAAGCGGTTGGGTACAGTGATCGAGACGCCCGTCTTTGTGAGTTTGCAATCTTAGTTGATTTTATTATTTTGCTTAGGGGGTTTAATTGAATTCAATACTAGTCTTCCGCTGTACTGGTATATTGATCTTCATATCTTTCTAATAGCTACTGGAGTGAAATTGTATTGAGTTCATAATTTGTGAAAAAGTGAGTGTGCTCCTATTCACCCCCTCTAGTCGCCTTTACGGTCCAACAATTTTAATTCAAGTTGAGCATTTTTTTAAATCACCTTAGCATGGCAAAGACTAAACTATACATATAAAGTCATGATAAATCTAGCAGTTTAGCATAAATCATGGCAAGATGTAAAACAGGGAAAACAGATCATAAGGGATAATAGACAGGGCTCCATATGATTATATTACAATGCGTGGATGAAATGCACGAAAATACAGATCCCTTGAAATGAGATGCAACTTTTAATTCAAAGTTGAATTATGACAAATTTAAGAACTAGAAGAACCAAGATGAACTCCCCACAGACCAAAGGAACAAAAGCGAAAGCTGAAGCGAAAGAGAAAAGCGGGTCCTTAGAGCATAGATAAGATATAGAGAATAACAAAACTCAGACTGATTATTATCTACCCCATATGATTCCAGGACTATTAGCTGATCAACTAACCCACTAAGGAGTAACACTGTCCCTGTCTACCCAAGGGTGGCCCGACCCTCACTAGAACCTATGAGAAGTGAGTAAGCTCAACTTAGAGAGAGGAGAAACAGCTAATAAGCAGCATCCTAGAAGCACAAGATAAGAATTAGCAGTCAAAACAACTTGGCAAGAGAAACACTCTAACCTATGCTGGAAGGACTTAGACCCAAAGCACCCAAAAGAAATGCAGCCAGAAAAGAGAAATAGCATAATTAAAATATAATACAGTAGTAAAACCCAAGCTCCCCCTCACAACAGTCCGTAAGGACAAACCACCCCAAGCTCTCCCCGCAGAGCTGAAAACCGAGAGCTGTCCAGAGGCTTGGTGAAGATATCAGCCAACTGGTGTTCACTCTCCACAAACTGGAGCACAATGTCACCCTTCTCTACATGGTCTCGAAGAAAGTGATATCTGATATCAATATGCTTGGTCCGAGAATGTTGCACTGGGTTCTTGGCAATGCAAATCGCTGACGTGTTATCACAAAAGAGTGGAACACGGTCGATTACTAACCCAAAGTCCTGCAAGGTCGAGACCATCCAAAGCACTTGGCTACAGCAACTGGCTGCAGCAACGTACTCGGCCTCTGCAGTGGACTGTGCAACACCGGACTGCTTCCTTGAAGACCAGGAGACAAGAGAAGTGCCAATGAATTGGCAAGTGCCAGAGGTGCTCTTCCTATCTATCCTACAGCCAGCGAAATCTGCATCGGAGAAGGCTCTAAGAGATAGACAAGAAGAGGAAGAGTACCAGATACCATAGTCAATGGTAGCTCGAAGGTACCGAAAGATGAGCTTCACCGCCTGATGGTGAGATACGCGAGGAGAAGCCTGAAACCGAGCACAAAGACATACGGAGAAATGTATGTCTAGTCTCGAGGCTGTGAGGTACAAGAGAGAGCCTATCATGCTTCTGAACTCCTTCTGATCAACTGGCTCACCGTCTTCATCTGGGTCAAGTGAGGCTGTAGAAGCCATTGGAGTTGACACTGGCTTGCCATCACTCATGTCAAAGCGTCTCAGGAGATCACGAGTGTACTTGCCTTGGTGCAGAAAAGTACCTTCCCGAGTCTGTTTGATTTAGAAACCAAGGAAGAAACTCAACTCGCCCATCATGCTCATCTCAAATTCTGAGCTCATGTTGGACCGAAAAGGCGACTAGAGGGGGGGGTGAATAGGAGCACGCTCACTTTTTCCCAAATAATGAATTCAACACAATTTCACTCCAATAGCTATTAGGAAGCTATGAAGATCAATATACCAGTACAGCGGAAGACTAGTATTGAATCCAATTAAATCCCCTAAGCAAAATAACAAAATCAACTAAGATTGCAAAATCTCAAAGCAAGGCGATCGACCTCTGGACCCAGCCGGTTGGACCGATTGCCGGGCGATCGACCATTGTTATCTTGGCGGTCGGACCGCTCCAAAATCGATCTGACCGGTGATAACGGGCGGTCTGACCGGCCGACTCCAGAACCGATCTGCAACAGTAAAATCAGCCCGATGACGAAGTTGCAATTAGGTCAAACTTTTGATTCTCAACTCCAAACTTTATGAAACTTTGCACACACCTTCTCTATGCTATTGAGGACCTATTCCAATCGAATATTATGATAATTCTTGGATAGATCTTGAGCAATTTCCAATTGATTAACAGAAGGTCTAAAACCGGGCAAGAACGAAAACTTGATCCTAATGCTTGTTCGTGAGAGATTGATGATCAAGATGATGCTAGATAGATTCACACATATCACAGCAAGCTAATTCACGTGAAAGAATCAATCACAAACTCGCAGATCAAAGAAAGCCCTAAAATCACGAAATTGAAAGCAAGAACGAAAAGAGACTTATCTCAAGCAAACCTTGCATAGATTAAGAACGTGATTGCTGTTGGATTACACCCACACCATCATGGATCAGTGGTCAATCCAAGATCACGAAATTCTCCTCAAACCATGAAAATCCCTAGCCTCCACCTCAACTCCCCCTAAGCCAATTAGGGTTTGAAAGCAACAAAAGAGGTGAAAAATAGCGAGAGAGAGGGTGCAGCCACCACCTCCTCCTATTTATAGTGGAGGCCTAGAACTCTCTAGGGTTTGACTTAATTGGGCTCCCGTTAAGGCCCACTAACAAACGGGTCACACACGCACGCTTCGCAAAGCGCCGTCTTTAACTTTTGACCTAAACCGCTTCACCATGCACCATGGATTTGCCAATAGGTCACCCTTGTCCATCTTGTGTCATGCTTGAGTCATTGACCTCACCCGGCATCGTCGATCGTTCTGGACCTCAACTCTCCAAGTCTAGTCCCGATCCTCCTCGCCGTTGACCGTCGTTGACCACCAAGCTACCTGCACAACCATAGACAAGCAAACACGAATTCGGGAACAAGTTCTTCACAACTTGACCCATGTTAGTCAAAACATGCATCATGCAAACCATATGCCATGAAACCAATGACTTTGACCTAACAAAACAACATCGCCACGGTTGGCCGACGCGTTCAAGTCAATACCCGGTCGGACCGCTCCATGTGAGCCGGTCGGACCGCTCCTGTGAGCGGTCCGGACCGCCCCTAGGGACTTAGCGAAATTCATGCCACAAATTCAAACCTTCTGGAAATTAAAAACGAATAGAACTTCTTACTAGAGACTCCAAAAATCATGAGACCAAGTGCATTGGGATCCCCTCACTTACCTACAACACCTATTTTTGGCCCAGCTCGTTTTGACCACTTTTAGGTCACAGCCGGTCCGACCGCCGCATATGGCCGGTCCGACCGATTTGGGACCGGTCGGACCGCCATGCTAGGACCGGTCGGACCGCCCCTGTCCAGAATGCCTGTAGCTTTGTCGAAAACTCGTGAAACGACAAACCGTAAACACCATTGCCAATTGTCACATCATCCTAAGATCTGGAGCATATTCCCATGATATCCACAGCTCATGACATCCGAAAACTGAGAGACGAGAGCATGCGAGGAGCCGCCAAAGATAATGTCATCCACATAAATTTGGACGAGCAGAAGATCAGTGCTAAGACGGCGGATGAACAAGGTCCTGTCAATTTTACCCATTTCAAAATCAAGACTCAACAGATAAGACTTAAGTCTTTCATACCAGGCTCGAGGAGCTTGCTTAAGTCCATAAAGAGCTTTTGAAAGCTTGAAGGCATGATTAGGGTACTTGGGGTTTTCGAAACCTGGGGGCTGTCTGACATAGACTTCTTCCTCAATTAGTCCATTGAGAAAGGCACTCTTGACGTCCATCTGGTAAAGCTTGAAACTCTTAGAAGCTGCAAATGCAAGCAATATTGTAATAGCTTCAAGTCTGGCTACAGGGGCAAAAGTCTCCTCAAAATCGAGACCCTCGACCTGGGAGTAACCCTGAGCTACCAGTCTAGCCTTGTTTCGAATGACTACCCCATCTTCGTTTTGCTTGTTCTTGAAAACCCACTTGGTCCCAATGATATTGTGACCTCGAGGGGGCTCAACAAGCGTCCAGACCTTGTTTCTGACAAAGTTCTCCAATTCCTCATGCATGGCATTGATCCATGATTCATCAGAAAGAGCATGACAAACGTCTTTAGGCTCAAATGAGGCAACAAAGGTAGAATGGAGACAGAAAAGAGACATGCCAGTTTTTGAACAAGTGACTCGCTCAAAAAGATCTCCAAGGATCTGCTCTGAATGATGGTCCTTTTGAATGTGTCTAGGAGGTCCAGGGTGAGATGAAGAAGTGACCTCTATCTCATGAGCAGATGAGATAGGGACAGAGCCACTAGCTTCGGAAGCAACAGACGGCAAAGGCTGATCTCCTCGAGGTGCGGTGGAAGAAGGCACCTCAAGAGGAGGAGAAAGAACTGGATCGGGTAGACAACCCTCATCTCCGTCTTCCTCATCGTCCACAAAGATGGACTCGGACTGCTCTAGAGAACCTGAGATATCAGGCCTAGTCCCCGGACTGGCCTCATCGAAGGTCACCTCACAGGTTTCTACCATTTTGCTAGACTCGCAGTTCCAGACTCTATAGGCACGAGAAGAAGTCGAGTAACCCAGAAAGATCCCATCACAAGATCGTGATTCGAACTTATCTAGGTTCCCAGACTTCAGAATAAAACACTTGCAACCAAACACACGAAAATGCGAGACACTGGGCTTTCGCCCATATCTCAACTCATAAGAAGTGCGATGCAAGAGTGCCCTAAGAAAAACTCTGTTTGAGACATGGCATGCAGTGGCAATTGCCTCACCCAAAACTTCCTAGGTGTAGAATATTCATTCAAATTGTCACGCCATCTCGACCAAGGTGCGGTTCTTCCTCTCCACAACGCCATTCTGAGGGACGTGCGGAGAGGAGAACTGTGCTCTACACTGTCTCACCACAAACTCTCAAAGTAGGAATTCTTGAACTCGGTGCCATTATCACTGCGAATTGCTCGTAATACACCGGGAGCTCAGCAAAGCCTACTAAAAGACCACGAAAATGAGTAAGCGTCTCATCCTTGAGGCTAAGAAAAACACCTAAGAGTACCTCGAGAAGTCATCGACCACAACAAGAACATACCACTTCCCTCCTGCCGATGCAGATCGGTGACCACCAATCAGATCCATATGGAGCGATTGTCCCAGTGCATCGGTCATTGTCAATGTATTTGGAGAGTGAGAAGCGGCAATCATCTTGCCGTGCTTAGGCATAGAAGAGCAAACTAGATCTTTGACCATCTTGAGTTTCGCAAACCACGAATGAGATCGTGGCGCTAACTCGGTCAAATGATCAAATCCTATATGACCAAGTCTCCTATGCGGAAGGTCAAATCACGGGATTGAAGCAATTAAACAGGAGAGGATCACCGGAAGACTCGGAAAAATCAGCACGAAAGATCCTCCCATAACGAGAAATCCATAAACGGACTACCCAAGAATAAAAATTTTGCAATTGTTTTTCTTAAAACTCACCTCGAAATCGTCATCGGTGGTGAGAGATCAAAGCGATTATCTTGTAGCTTACTTACTAAGGCAACATCTTTGTAATAAATGAATCATTAATGTGTCACAGACCTTTAGCAATGACGCCCTAAGCGAAGCGTCTCCAAAGGTGATCGTCTCATCACCGAGCACGGGCTAGGAAGAAAACCAACGAGAATCTCCCAATATATGGCGAGAACAACCGAGTCTACAAGCCAAACCTTTCCCTTATCGCGGCGCACTGAGTCAAGCAGTAAAGTCTCGATCTTGGGGTGAATCAACGGTGATTTTGGCACCCAATCTTGAGTAACACATCGAGCAGATGAAGTAGTCAAGCAAGACCGACCTCTATCTACCCTACGCTCTCTGTCACTCAACAAGCGGAAGGTCGTGTGCGGACACTGGCGCTTCTTGAATCCGATTGCTATGGAAGAGCGAGTCGAATTCGCAACATCTTGATCACGCCATGTAGCCATCTCGAAAGGAAAACCGAGATCTACCCTCAAAGCGACAAGTCACGACCAAAGGGAGCATGAGGACGAAAATCGAAAACTTCGGAAAAACCAAGTCCTCGATCTCGCCTAAATCATCACCGTAGCAAACCTAGACCTCATGTTAGTCTTAGGTGCACTCATGGTGCAGGTCGACCACAATGCGCCTAAAGGACTCAACATGATCTCTACGCGATCTTGGCGCTGAAGCAATGATCAACCAAGCGTCCATCCTTCGGATGAAGGTGCAATGATACCGCCTTACGAGAGGTCAAGGCTGCAGTGGAATCACCTTCTCGTCGAGAGATCCTTTGAACAAAACCCACGATTTAAAATTGACTTTCTCGATCCCCGGTCTTAGTTTTGATCACACAGGTGCTATGGTTCTGAGCACGACAGGTGGATGCTTCCTCATATCCTCATGGAAATCATATCCTAGACCCTGATTAAATCTGCAAATCTTAGATTGGTCTAGAATGAGATTGAGCTTCTTCTTGCCTCCTACAAACCTCTCGAGAGTGTTCATAAGATACTGACACTCCTGAAAGAGAGAGGTGCAAGAAGAACAGGGGGAAGAAGGAACAGTATAGGATAAGAGAGCAGAAGAAGAACCAACAGCAGAGGAAAGATTGGCTTGTGCATGCACAGCTGACTCTGGGGGAACAGTCCTACTACTAGCCAGTTGGTTTACGTCGCTAGGCGTCTCTACCAAACCCTCATGATTCTTCCCAGCACACACATTACAAGCAGATGGTTGCTTCTCTAGAAGGTCCTTAGTTAGCTTCACACATTTTTCATTCAGAACAATCAATTCATATTTGAGTTTTTCACAGTTACTGCATGGTGAGCTAACAGGGTCCTTAGAAGCAAATTTGGCCAATTTGTTATTGTCATCAACTAATTCTTGAAACTGTTTGGAGACAGATTCAAGTTCAGCAGTAAGTTTGGGACAGTTCACACATGAAGCAATAGGCTCAAGGAAGAAAGCTTGTAGTTCAGTGATTTTATGGTCTGCCCGTTTTAGATTCATCTTTAGATTATTACAGCTTTCACAAATCTCGGGCAGATCAAGCAACATAGTATAAAGACCTTTAAAAGCATTGTCCTTATCCTCACATGAGGTGCAAGAAGTAGTTTCTACACTAGTCAATAAACTAGGTGCTACCCTACTCATTTCTAGTTCAGTAAGCATACTAGCATTCTCCACCTTAAGCATATCAAGCTCAGAAGTCAGACTACCATGCGAGGTCCTTAATTTCTCCATGTCACCAATCAAAACACAGCTTGTATCACAATCATCACGGGAGGAAGCAGATCTAAGTGAAGTAAGCTCCCGTGATTGTCTATCTACTTCCTTCTCAAGATCACCAACCCTAGCTCTAGATCTAGTATAAAACTTTCCTAGCTTAAGAAATGCATCATTGAGCTGGTCGTAGGAGGGACCTACCTCGTCGGAGTCGCTGTAGACCTCGTTGTCGCTGACGTCGGTCCCGTTGGCCATGAAGCACATGCCGATGAAGTCGTCACCGTCCTTGGGATCTTGATCATCCTTGCCCTCGTCATCGCTCCATCCCTCCACGTCGCTGAAGTTGAGGTCGTCGAAGGCGGTGAGGACGCGATGGAAGAGCTTCTTGGCCTTCCCAAAGTTGCGGAACTTCTTCTTGTCTTGAGCAGGTGCTGAGGGCTTCATGTTGCGGTTTTTGTCGATGTAGTCGTTCTTGTTCGGACCGCCGTAGTCACCTTTGCCCTTCCCCAGCTTGGGGCAGTTTTCTCGGATGTGGTTGGGGCCACCACACTCGAAACAAATCACGGGTCCTCCTCTTCTTCCATCCCTTCTTCTCTTGAAAGCATGGGAAAACTTCCGAGCTAGGAGGGCTAGTTGCTCATCCGCAAGCTGCTCTAACTGATCATCAGTTATGTCACAGAGAGCAGCCAGGGAGAAACCGCAAAGAGAATCAGAAGAAGATCCAGAAGTGGGATCGGTGACTAAGGCCATCGACTGTGACTTCGACCTTCGAGAGACTATGTCAATCTCGTGAGTCTTGAGGCGCGAGTACAGTGCGTCAAGAGTCAAGGTCGAGAGGTCCGTGGTATCCTTGATGGTAGTCACCTTCATCTCCCAAACACGCAAATCAAGAGCTACGAGTATCTGACGAGCATTGTCCGAGTCGGGGTATGTAAGACCGACCGCTCGGAGGTTACTCAAGATCTTGTGAAAACATTTCAAACTTGTTGCACTCTCGCTTGAACTGGTCCTGCCGAACTGTCTTGATCTGAGTGGTGCCCTCATGGTAAGCGTCGAGGGTCACCCAGATGTCGAAAGCCGACGTAAGATGATGGATGCGATCAAACTCGCTTCGGCTCAAACCTTGGATTATAATGTTCCTTGCCTTTGCATTGGCCTCAACATCGGGCATGTTTCCCATATTGATGTTTTCATCGGCAGGAACAGCGAATCTAACCTTGACCTTCCGCCAGATGGCATACCCTTGAGCCTGGATGTATGTTTCCATTCGGCTCTTCCAGAAAGGGTAATCCAGGCCATCAAAGACGGGAGGCTTGGTGGAATTCTTGTCCGTTGCCATGGCTCACAGACCGGTTAAAGATCTATCGAAAAAGAGCTTACCTGGCTCTGATACCAATTGAAGGACCGAAATGGCAACAGAGGGGGGGTGAATGGTGCCTTAAAAATTAAGATCCTCCCCTCTCAAGTGTCCACACAGCAATCCAAAAACTTCTGATACTCAAGAGACGTGAAGTGAATCAAATCCAAAAGGTTTAACCAAAAACTGGACTGTACTGTAGGATATCGGAAGTTCCGATTATACCTAGCGGTAGTTCCGCACTGCGGTAGTTCCGGGTTTCAGTGCGGAAGTTCCGCGTGCGGTAGTTCCGCCTTGGACAATCGGAAGTTCCGATTGTCCTGACCGAAGAACAGTACGCTTGGGGTTTTGCCCAAAAATCTGAAATACTAACTCTTGAATGCTCTTCTCAGGTCAAGTCTCACAGGACATCATCCTAAACAACATCTTGACCTCATGGAGAAGAATCGCAGACAAAGATCCATTAATCAAAGCAAAAACGGATTTCTTGAGTATTAGGCAAGAAAGACCAAACCCACAATTAGCAAGATTCTTAGATTCTTGGCTCATGAAACTTTGAGGATATATTAGCAATATCAATAAGACTCTAGATATCAAGTTTCATGCCATCTCACAAGACGAATCAAAAGTTTCACCAAAACCCTAGATGTTCAACATGAACAGAGAGAATAAAAGAGGCATAAACAAAGAACCAAAACCTCAGGATTTCATTGATAGGAATCACAAGATTACAGAGGAAAACACAGAGGAAAGATTACACAAATTTCAGTTCATCCTCTCCAACTCAACAACCTCTCAAAAAGCAAAAC
Organism: Hsuehochloa calcarea; assembly: GCA_036346395.1. Taxonomy (NCBI): domain Eukaryota; kingdom Viridiplantae; phylum Streptophyta; class Magnoliopsida; order Poales; family Poaceae; genus Hsuehochloa; species Hsuehochloa calcarea. Next base: position 39,398,463 of record CM070598.1, on the reverse strand, counting down.
AACCTCTCCAAAGGCTCTTTAGCTAAAGCTAACCCTAATTTTCTCTCACCAAAAATCTAACCCAACAACCAGGGGTTCACCTCTATTTATAGCCCTTGGCTAACGGGTCTCCAACCCGTTATGCCGGCTAAACCCTAACGGAGCCCGCTTCCACTTGTGCCGCTTTGCGAAATGACCCTTTCGCCTCGCACACCTTCCGGAAGCTCCGCATTCCTTGTTGTTCACGACTACGCAACCGCCTCGAGTGCACGCCGCCGACACGTCTTTACCGTTCGACCTCAGCGCGCTGCGTCTAGTCCGGTCTCCACGTGTCTCGCCACGACTCCACCTTGATGTCCTGCAACCAGTACAAACAAGAAACACATCACATAGCATTGCTCAAGTTAATATAATCATCATTTGCATTTAACTAAAAGAAATTCACAACTCAAAATCAAAACTATGCCTTTCTGCACAGTTCTGCCCACAATCGGAAGTTTCACACTTACCATTGCGGAAGTTCCGATTATCGGACCGTCCGCACTTCCATGGCGGAAGTTCCGATTATCGGACCGTCCGCACTCCCAGGTTGGAAGATCCGATTGTCGTCACAGCAGAATACTCACGTTAGTATTATCGGACATACCGCGTTCCCAGGTGCGAAAGTTTCGATTAACTCAACAGAACACAAACGTCAGGATAATCGGAAGTTCCGATTATCGGAACTTCCGTTTTCCAGAACCGGAAGTTCCGCACTTACAAAAACAAACCAGCAGCAGCGCAAACGCAATGATTTCAATCACAAACTTCTCACCACAGCGTCAAATACTCATCACTCAAACGGGGACCCTACTCACATGGTCTCTCAAACGAGATCGCAAAAGAGACGACCAACACCGTTCCTACAATCCGGTCGAGATAGATTCACGGTTGGCCCCAGACGCAAGAGAAGCTGAAAAAGATTGCCAAGGGTACTACCAAGGTGCGCAAGAAGAAGAAACAAAGAATTATGATTTCTCAACAATTATATAATCATCTTCCATTATTCTCATGTGTTCAGGGTGAGGGAGATGATATCGAGGAGGAAAAAGAAACCCCCCTCATCTTGGTGAGAAAACCTAGGACTGGTACTACTAGTCCTAGTGTAAATATTTCTAAGGTCGGTAGTAGTAAATTGGTTGCTTTTGACATCCTGTTTTCATTTGAGATCGATATTGGACTTTGCTTCAAGTAAGTATTTTAACTTAAACTTGTTTTCTTTTTTATTTTTGCAATGTTTACTTAGATACATGATTTTATCTATATTTAGTCCCCCTACCATCTCTCTTGCTCCAATCACTGAAATTGAAGAATCCAGAGAGGAGCCAATGTCTGTTCCTCCTGTGACTGGGTTAGCACATGCTAGTTTAGAGGAGATGACAATGCATGAGGAGGTTACCGAGGAAGTGGTCAGAGATGCTTCGACCCCCTCAAGACAAACTCCCCACAGAAGCAGTCGAAAAAGTTTCGACTCCTATGGAAGTGGTGGTCGAGAAGATCCCACTAGTTCAAGAAGAAATCAAGCAAACTGAAGTGGTCGTTGACAAGCCTCCGATCACTGAAGTTTCTCTTGTTGAAGATATTTTCAACCAGGGTGCTGGTTAGGATTTAGCCCTTCAGTTTATTGTAGAAGTAAGTAGTGTTTACTTTCTTGAATATATTATGACTGAGCATTTTCATTCTTCTTATTTAAGATTTTTTATCTTGGTGCTGAATCGAAAACTATTCTTTCACCTCCCTCCCCTCAATTCTTTCACTAGTGCCATGGTGGTGTGGAAGCCACCCTCTGGATTTGAAGGTGCTCTGACCAGTTTGAGGGTCGACTAGCCTAGTATAACATAGGATTTTGGATATAGTGAATTGGAGAAAGAAATCAGAGACTTGAATGACAAGGTAATAACCTCTTTTCCTTAGTCTTTTGATTTCTTGATTAATAGCAGAGGAATGACTTCTTACTATTGTATTTGTAGAAAACAACTAAAATACTTTGTCTTTTCAAGACCTTTACTAAGGATATAGAAATAGCAAAGCTGAACGGGTACGTTGAAAAAAAACTCTTAGCCTTTGAATTTTTTATTTCAATTCGGACTTTGCTATTAGCCTTCTTAAAAAAGAAAAACATTATGCTAGTCGGCTCATCCAAAGCTATGAGAACAAGTTGGTCTCTACCAACAACATAGCCAAGGAATTCAAATTCCAATTTGTTCTCAAAGAAAGGAGCCTTAAAGAAAAATAAGAGATCATCAAGGAAGCTGCTTGTCGGAACCCAAATATGCAAATCTGGACCCTCTGTGTATAATGTACTAGTCTAGGATTACGCTAGTGCACACAATATCAACGTAGATGAATATCATTCCACACATGAGGAATATGAGAATAAACAACTAATTTCATTAATAAATAATGGTTATAACCTTATAATCGAGTTTACACTTATTAAGCGATGTAGGGCCGAGCAATAAGTAAAGAGACGGTGGTGGGATAGGCAACCGACTGTGATCAAGACCTAGCGATCAACCTCTTCATGAAATTCCTCAAAAGAAGACGAAGACTCATCCATTGTAGCTGAATGATTGCAGTAAGAATGAGTACTCCAAGTACTCAACAATTTGTACCACATAATGCAATTATAGATGATGGCTTCTTTAAAAGGAAATGACTTCCAGGGCTATTTTGCAAAAAAGAAACCCTTGCATTTGAATACAAATAATAGATTGAAAGTGTAACTTAAAATAAATAAATAATAATAATTTAACAAGCATTCTCACAAAGCTCACGAAGCCTAATCAATTTCTTTCGTACAACCACATGAGTTAAACCAGACAGCTGTCCCTTCCCACTTGTTGTTATAAAAATCTACCCCTCATGTGAAATTCCCGAGTATGTCCATGACCGCGGGCACAACTATTCGAATAGATTGATTAACACTCTACAGAGGTTGTACACTTTACTCACAGGATATAACAAGTGTACCTAGCACAAATCATAACAATACTTTTCTGAAACTTTATCTTGACAATTGACCCTCCCATGTATATATTCCGTCGGCACCTAACCTTACACAATGTGTTGGGCCGACGCACACTGTTGGACCTAGAGACGGCGAACTGCTCACAAATGTGACCCAAATGAAGTAGTACACCTCCATCCTGGCATACAGTCTAACTTACATGCCTGAGTAGGCAATACCAAGATTTTGGAACTTACTAAGTTATGCATGTCCTATAACAGGCATGTGGTCATACAATTTTGGCTCAGTTCAATGGCGCACAAAGCTAAGTCCTTAATTGACCAAGGCGAGACTGCTCAATTCCTATCCTAATTACCAAGATCCATATTTTCCAAACACACAGTCCACCATATCACAATTTTCCACTTGCCTCGGTCTAAATATTTTCCCACCACGTTGGTTAAGTGCAACAAATGCTATCAATGAGTAACAACATACAGCAGACAGACTTTCCACAAAGATGTTCCATAGTCACTTAGTCAAGTTTAGATTTACAACTCAAAATGGTATTAATGACCCGTTGCATGGCTAAGCAGACTAATCATATCTAACCAACCCACGTTGGTGCTATGATAATACCAACTAGTAATTAACCAAACTAGGGTGACAAAAGATCAAGGTAATACAGTTAAGAAGGTGGATATAAACAATTAGGTGTATAGCTAATCCCAAAGTATTTAAAGACTTAAATAATTGAAATAACATGCATGTCGGACCCCGGGCTTTGAATACCCGAAGTTCTCTTGTGTGGACCATACTTGTCCCATGATCAGTGGCTTGTACACACATCCACAATATCGATAATCACATCCATACATTCATACATACAAAATAAAATAAGGTATGGTATATAACTTAAGCGGTTATATTGTTTACAACACAAGGGCCGACCGGCCAAATAAAAGCATAAGAATCAAGAGTAGCAAAGTAACAACGAAAGCAAAATAAGTAATAATTCCAAAATTCTAGTGGCATGCCCGTCTGAACCCTTAGGCAACTGACTAGAGACAAGTCCTAGAAAGACCCATCACCGAACCCACTGGTTCCGGTGCAAAGAAGGCATCGTATGGCGTAGCTTCATCATCTAAATCTGAACAATAATTTAAGCAAGATTGAGTACATTGCGTCCTCAACAAGACTTGTAGTGTATCACAAAGTTTATATACAAGCATGGCTAACAAAGGAGGAGGCTCTAAGCTACAAGTTATTTTCAGCATCAAGCATGTTTTGTTTGCAATATCGATATGTAGTAATTTGCAATGGAAGTTTAAATAGTAGTTAAATAGATAAAAGACAACAATTACATAATCGAATAAACAACAACTCACAACCCTCTTTGGCTGCGAGCACATTTCATTTTCAGCTATAGGCATGACACTCAACTTAACATAAACCAACAAACTGTTTCCCACATTTTCCAACGAAATAGTTTTTATGAAAACCAAGACTATACCTGGCAATGCTACACTTAGCATGCTCACCACCGCAAGCACAACTATTTAAATAGATTTATACTCTGTAGAGGTCTATAACTTTACCCACATCACACGAATTCTCTAGTTTGTTTGGCATCAATCGATACCACCGCTAACTACCTTTGGTAAGCAGTCACGAGTGCAAAACAGGCTATCCTATATGCTTCATCATTTGTTGTAGTCATCACAGATGGGTTCCAAAGGAACTATCGTGATACGTAATTATCTAAAATGTTTGAAAATTGAACCGTCTATGATAATTCACAAACGGTTCTTAAAAATAACCGTATATGATAATCGTATACGTCACAGACGGTTATTGTTAAAAACCATCTGTGAATTGGAAAAATTACAGAGTAAGAAAAATTCCAAGTCACAGACGGTTTTTAATATAAATCGTCTGTGATGAGATATCACAGACGGTTTGTATTAAAAAAAACGTCTGTAAAGTATCACACACGGTTTGTGATAGAAACCGTCTGTGATATGTCATCACAGACGATTTTTGTATGAAACCGTCTGTGATTCGCAACGTGGTACTTCAAAAAAATTTGAACGTGTGCGCGGGAGGCAAAATATTTTGGCGTTGTCCTTATATATTATAGCCACCCCAGTCTTGTCTTCCATCAGTCTCTCCCTCTCCCCTCCCCACACCGAGCTTCAGCGACCACAGTCGATTCCCTGTTGTGGGTCGGCGAGGAGACACAGCCAACGACGATGAGGATGAGGGATGTGGAGGAGCTCCTTGTGTGCCACATGAGGTAGATTGCCGGAAGGTACGTGAACATCCCCAAAATATACACAATTTATTGGTTGTTTATTGTAAAATATGATCTTAATTTTGTGTTACCTAAGGTCAGGGCTCCGCTGGAGGTTTTCGGTCGTCTATCCTTCCTTGCCGATAAGCTTGAATTGAACTCGGATGACATGGAAGAACAGTTGGTGATATACTAGTGAGGTACAGAGAGGAGCTCACAAGACCAATCCAAGAAGCCATTGAGTTCTTCAGGGCCTTGGAGGCACAAATGGTTTCTAGCTAGTTTAACTTTGTAACTTTATTTTTTTTTTGTCCTATTCGGAGAGGATGTTGTGAAACCTTTTGGTTTCCCTTTCCTATAATTGGAATTTAGTTGTCTTGCTAGAGGTTGCATATGGAAACTACTATCCAACAATTGATTGATTTGACTCAAAATCTATTTTTGTTTGCAATAGAAAAACTATCACAAATAGTTCTGAACAAGAACTGTCTATGATTATTATCATCACAAACAGTTCTTATTTATAATTATCACAGATGGTTCTTATTTAGAACTGTTTGTGATAGCTTTTTTCACAGACGGTTAAAAAACCGTCTGTGATGAACTCATGTCATCACAGACATAATAATCAGATGGTTCAGAAACCGTGTGTGATGATGGTTTAGAACCATCGGTGATGACCCATTGTGTTGTAGTGATGTAACACCCCAATCCAACAAAGGGCCTGGAATGCTACTAAATAAACATGATAACCATTTAAACATAAGGCATAGTTCTAAATTTCAGCAGAACCTCCTTTGTATAATTAACTATACCAGAGGTTCCAACAGATGCATATACTATTATCAATATCTCAACATCCAAAGTTCATCAAAGCATTCTCAAATAATCTATTTAGCTAATGCATAAGCAAGCATAATTAAAATTTACCTGATACGTCACGGGGTCCCGATCTTCACGATGTAGGATGATCACCAAATAACTAGCTTCAAAGAAGCCGAGATAACTTCGCAAGCGTGATAACTAGTGCAACTCGATAAATAAAACTCAAGCCAACCACCGTCTTTAACCGCAACTTGAATCGAGGATTCGCCAAACCACACTCTCAAGGAACCAACCAACACAGCCTACAATCAATCGAGAAACCTCGAAGGGAGTAGGAGCACCAATTGGGAGCGGATGAAGCCGCCATGCCTTTGTAATCCCGAAGGAAATCACAAGAGCAAAGGGTAGAGATCAACTCTCAAAGGTTTGTTAGCACACAGGTGAACAAAGGGTTACGTATTTTGTTTATCAAAGTCATGGTTTCTATGAGGCAATGAGGTATTTATACTAGGAACATCCCTCCAAGATAGGTGTAAACACGAAATGAAAAAGATAATATAGACTATGTGAAAGGGCCTCGTGGCTGTTGGAATTCTCTTGCGATCTTGATGTTTTGTCAATAACTCCACCTTGGGAAGTCCAAAAGATGTGCCGTCAGTTGCATTGGAAAGTTAACTTGATAAGCTTTCACACCATGTGCAGCATGCACCACGAAATAATGTAGAATGGTACAGTTTTGCATGGGAAGTTGAACAGCGGCATCTTGTTGACCTTCCGACCAGTCTTCACTAAAGCTGGGCGGCTCTCAAAATGGAAATTCCAAACAGCTCGGCTCTGGTGGCATTGAAAACTAGACTTAATAAGCTTTCCAAAATATCCTCATGGACCTCCATAGCCTTTGGAAATCAAAAGTTATGACTGTTTCTTTCGAACTGCTCACTGGACTGATGCAGTTCGAGTGTGGTCCTTCTCTGTAGTCATCTCTTTGTATGTTCTGTCATCCTTCTTGGTGAACCTAAGCAATAGCAATGTACACGACTTAGGCGTTATATAATTCTCATTGATGTTAAAATGATTCTCACAAAGTAGCGCGTTCACCTCTTGTTGTAGCTTCTTTGCTCGACTACGTGTAATCGGTCCATCAATGACTTGGGCTGGTGTCGATGTAGGTGAGACTTGAGTTGGTGTAGCTTGATTTGGAGGTTGTAACATCTTGCTTGATAGCGTGGTCATATCATCCTCCCCCTTGAAAAGGAGTCGTCCTCGACTCGAAGTGTCTTCACTTGTGAATGGTAAGAGGTCGACAACATTGAAGGTGTTGCTCACACCATAACTTCTTTGGAAGATCTATCTTGTATGCATTATCATTGATCTTCTCGAGAACACGAAATGGACCATCTCCTCGTGGAAACAATTTTGATTTCTTACGATGAGGGAAGCGATCCTTGCGCAAGTGTATCCACACCAAGTCCCCGGCTCGAATAACACTTCCTTCCTATGTTTGTTCATACTTGCGACCTTGCGTCTTGCCTTGAGTTCAATTAGTTCCTTGGTCTTTTCATGTATCTTCTTTACATATGCGACGCTTGGAAGCTTCCATGTTGGTCCTCTCCGCAATAAAAGGGCAACAAATCTATCGGACCAATAGGTTTGAAACCATATACAATTTCAAAAGGACATAAGTTAGTGGTAGAGTGTCTTGCTTACTGTTATAAGTAAACTCCACATGTGGTAAGCATTCTTCCCAAATCTTCAAGTTCTTTTTCACCATTGTTCGCAGACAACATTGATAATGTTCGATTCACCACTTGGTTTGTCCATCGGTTTGAGGGTGACAAGTGGTGGAGAATAGGAGCTTAGTTCCAAGTTTGGCCCATAATGTTTTCCAAAAATAGCTCACGAACTTGACATCTCGATCGACACAATTGTCTGGGCATCCCATGTAGCCTCACAATTTCCACAAAAATAAATTAGCAATATGTGAAGCATCGTCGGTCTTGTTGCAAGGGACAAAATGAGCCATCTTTGAAAATCTATCAACCACAACAAAAATAGAATCCTTTCCTTTACGAGTTCTAGGTAATCCCAAAATAAAGTCCATGCTTATGTCTTCCCAAGGGATATTAGAAGCAGGTAAAGGAATGTATAAGCCATGAGGGTTCGGTTTTGACTTAGCTTTGTGACAGTGGCGATCGCTCCACAAATCGGATGACATCTCTCCTCATCTTGGGCCAATAGAAATGATCACCTAGCAGTTCGTAAGTTTTCTTTTGTCCAAAATGACCTGTTAGTCCACCTCCATGTGATTCCTGTAACAAAAGCAATCTAACCGAAGAATTTGGAACACAAAGCTTGTTTTCTCTAAACAGAAATCCATCATGTATGTGATATTTTTCCCAACCTTTTCCATCTTTACAATGATTATATGGTTCTGAAAATTCAGGATCATTATTATACATACCTTTCAAACATTCAAGACCCAAAACCTTTACCTCGAGTTGGTTCAACAACGCACTCTTTCGAGACAAAGCATCGGCAACAACATTGTCCTTACCTTTCTTATATTTCACAATGTATGGAAATGTTTCGATGAACTCAACCCATTTGGAATGGCGACGGTTCAGCTTAGCTTGACCTCTCAAGTACTTCAAAGCTTCATGATCGGAATGAATAACAAACTCTTTTGGCCATAAATAGTGCTGCCAGGTTTCAAGCACACGCACCAAAGCATACAATTCTTTGTCATACACAGAATAATTCAATTGAGCACCTCCAGTTTTCACTAAAATATACTCTTGGTTTTCCTTGTTGCATTAAAACTCCTCTAACCCAATTCCACTAGCATCACATTCTACTTCAAAAGTTTTAGTGAAATCGGGAAGAACAAATGCGGTGCTTGGTCAAGCGTTTCTTTAATTCTTGAAAAGCATTTTCTGTGAGTTTCCCACTTAAAATCAACCCCTTCTTGGTCAATTCATTCAAAGGAGCGACAATGGTCTGAAATCTCTCACAAACCTTCTATAAAACCAGGCAAGGCCATGAAAACTTCTTACTTGACTTACATTCGTTGGAGTTGGTCAATCCTTGATGGCTTTCACCTTGGTTTCATCCACTTGATTCCTTTTCTGAAACAACAAAACCAAGAAACACAACGTGGTCTGCATAAAAACTGCACTTCTCAAGATTAGCAAATAATTTCTCCTTTGAAGCTCATCCAAAACTTGACTTAATGTGATTCACATGCTCATCAAAAGACTTGCTTTGTAAATTAAGATATCATCAAAGTAGACAACAACAAATTTTCCAATGAAAGCTCTCAAGACATGGTTCATTAATCTCATGAAAGTACTAGGAGCATTAGTCAAACCAAATGGCATAACTAACCATTCATACAACCCAAATTTTGTTTTAAATGCAGTTTTCCATTCATCCCCCGTTTTCATTCTTATTTTATGGTAACCACTTCTCAAATCAATTTTAGTAAAAATTATAGAACCACTCAATTCATCAAGCATGTCATCTAACCGTGGAATAGGATGACGATAGCGAACAGTGATATTATTTATAGCTCTACAGTCAACACACATCCTCCAAGAACCATCTTTCTTAGGTACTAAGATCACAGGAACAGCACAAGGACTTAAGCTTTCACGAACAAAACCTTTGTCAAGAAGTTCTTGTACTTGCCTTTGTATCTCCTTGGTTTCTTTTGGATTGGTTCGGTATGGTGGACGGTTAGGTAGTGCAGCCCCTGGAATGAGATCAATTTGACGCTCAATCCCACGAATTGGAGGTAGTCCGGCTGGTGTTTTTTGGAAAAACATCTTCATAGTCTGTAAAGATGAGACACAACACTAGGAAGAGAGGTGATATCGTTAGGTGAAATTAAAACGTCTTTGCACACAAGTACAAAGAGCACTTGATCTAGGTTGTTCCTTACTTCTCTTAGTTCAGATTTTGTGGCTAGCATAACTAGATGCTCTCCCTCTCCTCTTTTTTTTTCTCTCAAATTTGGCTTGTGGCTCTCACTCACCGAGTTGTGGATGGCACTCATTTTCTTTTGCTCTGCTCCTCTTGTAATCACTGGACCAATTTCAAATTTCTTTTGTAAGTGCTCAGCCATGATTTGTTGGGGTGTCATAGGCTTGAGTACAAACTTCTTCCCTTTCAAATCTAGTGTGTACTGATTTGTTCTCCCACAATGCTGAGTATATCGATCATACTGCCAAGGCCTTCCAAGTAACATGTGACACACAGACATAGGTGCCACATCGCACTCAACGGTGTCAACATATTCACCAATCTTGAATGGAACTTTCACCTTATATCCAATCTTAATATCTCCTGAATCATTCAGCCATTGGACATGATATGGATGAGGATGTCGCTGTAGTTTCAAACCAAGCTTGTCAACCATCTCACGACTGGCAAGATTATGGCAGCTCCGCCATCAATGATCACCTTCACCACTTTATCTTGCACCTTGGCTCTGGTTTGAAAAAGATTATGTCATTGCCCAATTTCAGCTTCTTTCATCCGAACACTCAAGATTTGAGCTACTACAAGAGCAAAGACCGTGCTCAAATTCACATCGATATGTTTCTCATCTTCATGGGCTTCATCAACATACTCTTCCTCAACTTCCTCTTCACTAGTGAATCATATTCTCCATTGTCATTCACAATGATCACACGATTATTTGGACACTCCTTGATTACATGCCCACGGCCTCCACATTTGAAGCATTGAATCCCACTACTCTTGGATGTAGAACCCATCAAGTAGTGGTGGATCTTTCTGGTTTAGAACTCATGCTTGGGGCAGCAGTGTTCTTCCCACTATTAACACCTTGAACATTAGAGCGGAGGCCTCCACTTGAGCTCTTTGCCATTGAGGGTGCAAGAGAAAACTTAAAGATTGACTTGCTTCCTTTAGGCGCAATGACTCGTACCATATGACAAGAACTTGCTACTCTTGGCATCTTCTTTGTAGTTAGCGTTCAGCTTTGGTTGCTGATGTACCAAATCAATAAGATGATGATGCAGGTTGAAACTCAACAATCTATTTGGATATTGCGATGTAACCCACCATAAAGCGTGCAATAGTTTGCTCTTCATCTTCATACACATTGGATCTAATCATAGCCTTCTCCATCTCCTTATAATACTCCTCAACAGAGAAAATTCCTTGCTTGATTCTGCGGTTTATCAAAAGATCACGGCGATAGTGCTTGGCACAAAACAAGTTCTCATTTCTCTCTTCATTTCTTCCCAAGTGGCAATAGGATTTTCTCCATCTTCTTCACGATCATGGAGAAGTTGCTCCCACCAAATCGAGCATATCCTTCAAACTCGGAGATGCCATTGCCAACTTCTTTTCCTCTGCATAATTATGCAGGCGAAAGATCTTGTCCACCTTCAACTCCCAAGTGAAATAAGCTTCAGGATCAGACCCTCCATCAAATTTTGGCATGGTAAACTTCAGTTTTCCAAACCTCTCCTCATGGTTGTCTCCTCTACGATTTGGCCATTAAAGCGATATTGAGAATGATTGTCATCATCCTCATCTTCAAATTCATCATTGTCTTCATTTCTTCGACCTCGAGCTCTTCCTCTACCATGTGCAGCACCTTGGTTCCTCCTTTCTTGTTCTCTTGCTCTTCTAGCAGCAACTCTTCCATCACTATCTCCTCCATCTTCACCATGGTTGCTTGCACCGTCATGAGGTTGGCGACGTCCTCTGATTTCAGCCATAAAGGCCTGAAGATCTTGCGTCAACCGATCTTGCTTATCTTCCAAGCTTTGCTTCAGTTCATTGAATTGTGCCATAGTAACACAATCTTCTAGCTCCACTCCACCCATCTTCCTGTAAGGTTAGCTAAATACGAACAATAGGTATTTGTGGAATATAAAAAATTTGGTGGCTCTCACAACTCACCTCTCTTACCAACCGAAGCTCTTATGAATTCCTTGCTGCGGATTACAGAGAAACAAATGTGTGGTGGTAATAAGAAAGTGATGGAGAGCGAAAACAAGACCAGAGTACCGATTACGATGGATTTTTATGTGGAGCTTGGTGGGGAGTGATACACAAGAAATGCAATCTGAATTCTAGTTGTTGTAAAGTTAAATAACAATCCAAACTAGAAGTTTCCTGCCTAGTGCTGATCACAAGATATGGGAGATATAAATCAATCACACACACACGCAAAGAAATTTCAGAGTTGATGTAAACAAGGAGTATGATTGGAATGCAAGTGTTGCGATCAGATCCAACCAAAATTTTGCACCAAACACAAATAGCAAACTGGTTGTTCCACTTGGCGTGACAAACTTTCAAAGACTTGTGCACTTTAACTCTCGATCTTCAACCTTTCTTTCTCAATTTTTCTCAACTCTTTTTTAAACACTTTCCTTTCTTCTTCTTCTTTTTTGACACACTTTTTTTAATAGAACTTAATACAACGACCGGAGATAACACTAGCACACTTATGATAGAACAAAAACACAACCAAGCAGCCTATAGTTTGATAGGATCAAAGTTAACGCAAAGGATGATATAGGCTATAGATTTTTTTTGTGTGGGATTTTCAGATATATAAAAGAGGCTCAAAGGACACGCAAAGGAAAATGATCAAGAACTAAAACAAAGACTCTAATGGATGAAACTTAACAAAACTCACTGAAATAACAGATTGAAACAAAGGGCTACAACAATTTTTTATAGGCTTTTTGGTGGATAGGACTAAACAAATATATATGTAGCTAAAGGTAAAGAATCCTACCGTGGCAACGAAAGCTCGATACGGATGATACGTCACGGGTCCCGATCTTCACGATGTAGGATGATCACCAAATAACTAGCTTCAAAGAAGCCAAGATAACTTGCCGCAGCGCGATAACTAGTGCAACGACAAATAAAACTCGAAGCCAACCACCGTCTTTAACCGCAACTTTGAATCGAGGATTCGCCCAACCACACTCTCAAGGAACCAACCAACACAGCCTACAATCAATCGAGAAACCTCGAAGGAGTAGGAGCACCAATTGGGAGCGGATGAAGCCGCCATTGCTATAATCCCGCCAAGGAAATCACAAGAGCAAAGGGTAGAGATCAACTCTCAAAGGTTTGTTAGCACACAATTGAACAAAGGGTTCTCGTATTTTGTTTATCAAAGTCTGTGGTTTCTATGAGGCAATGAGGTATTTATACTAGGAACATCCCTCCTAGATAGGTGTAAACACGAAATGAAAAAGATAATATAGACTATGTGAAAGGGCCTCGTGGCTGTTGGAATTCTCTTGCGCAGTCTTGGTGTTTTGTCAATAACTCCACCTTGGGAAGTCCAAAAGATGTGCCGTCAGTTGCGTTGGAAAGTTAACTTGATAAGCTTTCACACCATGTGCAGCATGCACCACGAAATAATGTAGAATGGTACAGTTTTGCATGGGAAGTTGAGCAGTGGCGATGTTGACCTTCTCACCAGTCTTCACTAAAGCTGGGCGGCTCTCAAAATGGAAATTCCAAACAGCTCAGCTCTGGTGGCATTGAAAACTAGACTTAATAAGCTTTCCAAAATGTCCTCATGGACCTCCATAGCCTTTGGAAATCAAAAGTTATGACTGTTTCTTTCGAACTGCTCTGCTGGACTGGTGCAGTTCGAGTGTGGTCCTTCTCTGTAGTCATCTCTTTGTATGTTCTGTCATCCTTCTTGGTGAACCTAAGCAATAGCAATGTACACGACTTAGGCAGTATATAATTCTCATTGATGTTAAAATGATTCTCACAAAGTAGCGCGTTCACCTCTTGTTGTAGCTTCTTTGCTCGACTACGTGTAATCGGTCCATCAATGACTTGGGCTAGTGTCGATGTAGGTGAGACTTGAGTTGGTGTAGCTTGATTTGGAGGGTGTAACATCTTGCTTGATAGCGTGGTCATATCATTACCACTCTCATTATTACAAATAATTCAATGCATTCAAGCATAGCCAAAATTAATCCTTAAACAGTTTGCTTATTATTAAGGTACGATCTAAATGATAATTATCTTTAAAAGAATGTATGGTAGTGAGTGCATCCAAAGCAACCCTACTCCCTCCCATGCATGTCGTTCTTGCAAGTGGTACCTAAAAGCACAACAAAAGCAAGAGGTGAGTCCAAAGACTCAGCAAATATAATAAATGGCATCAACAACATACAAGCATGTAACTCATCAGCTATACTTCACAAAACCACATATCAATCACTTTACACATGCATGCTACGCAATATGCTCAACATGATCTTTTTCCTCCTCTTTCCCTTTTTGCATTTTACCGGTAATGCAAAGTGCGCATCCGTCGATGCACACCCATGCATGTACCATCTGGTACAGGGACCATTGCCCATACTCCACGTGTATGGGGACCTAAGCCCATGTTCTTCAAGCATGGGGACCTTTAGCCCGTCATTAACATGACAGGGATATCAAGAGTTGCTTGGTTATCACATGACCAAGACTTCAATAAACCAATATGATGCGTATGTATGAATTCTCAAAGTAACACAAACATGCATCCTCAACAACATTGCATATGAGTAACCTATCCATAGTCCAAAATCTCATAACCATAGACAAACAACCATGAATAACATGTAATTCATATCTCTAGCAACCATGAACAATACCAATTATGCCATCTTCTCAAACATGAACACACAAGTACTCATAATATATATCGAATCATTGCCATTAAATAATATATATTATATTCATCATTATACTTGCCTTAACCACGAGAGAACGAGGGATGTACGAAGAGTCTTGCCTCAATTGCGATCCACCACGAATAATAATTATAAAACACGCTAAGACACAGTAGCGAATCAAAAAAAATTATATAATAACAACCATGAACTCACAAAAACATCTAACTCGATCCTGTCCCCAAATTCCTAAACGTCGATCTGTCCCCTCGGTGGATAGTCAAATTCAAAAATCTATATCTATTGGTACAGGAGTCCAAATAAGATGTTCTTAGACTTTCTGGAAAGGTAATTAAATTCTCCAACTAAGTCTAGTTGGTGAGCCTTACTGAATCAGCCAAATAATACCCATACCAGGCCAGTTAATAAAACATCAATTTCAAGTCGGGCTCTCTAGACAGAGCACTAAAACCACCATAACTTTTGCTACGCAACTCGAAACGGGGTGAGCTTAGACTTTCTGGAATCAATACAAAAGCATCTACAATAGTCTAGTTGGACAAGTCTACTGATTCGGCTTCCTACTAATTCCTATATTCAGGTAAAGTTTCTATCTCTGCAATATGACAGTCAGCGAAACAGCGGCGGTAAAAATTCCATAACTTTTGATTGCCAACTCTAAAAATTGTGTTCTTTATCAACGTAGAAAGCCTACTGAATCCCCGACAACATTCATTTTGGGTGGCTTTTCTAATTCGGCTTCTACATAATTCATAATAGCCAGACAAGATAATCTGCTAATTCTCGTCAGCTCTCCTGGTCAGTGGCGGTAAAACTTTCATAACTCCTAAACCGTAAGTCCAAATCAGTTGATCTCTGTTCCCAAAGAAATCTAAAACTGAGGGCTACAACTTTCTAGCAGGCGGTCAGATAAGAAAACGTACGAATCTTACCCAAAACTAATGATAAACATCACTGAACAAATCTGATCTACTACCTCCTCTTGGCCGGCCCTCCAACGGTGGTCTCCTCGCCTTTCCTGCAATGGACCGCAGCAAGGATCTTCACCGGGGAGGGAGATGGTGCTGCTGGGGAGGTGGTGGCGCAGGGGAGAGAGGGGTGGCGGCTATGGGGAGGAAGAGAGGGGAAAGGGGGAGGGTGGCTAGGGTTTAGGGGGGAGGTCATCCCCCCTTTGGCCGGCCCCCTCTTGGGCCACATGGGCCGTGGCCCAAGGCCCAGGTTATCCAAATAATGCAGAAAACCCCCTTTTAATTTCAGAATTTTTACTCCTTTCTTTTCCCTCCCTTCTTTCAGCTGATTTTCTAATTACCCGTAATTCCGGGATATTACAAGTGAGTCTAGAGCACGCGTCGAAACCTTTACATCACCTAGTCCTAATGTCGCACTAGCCAAGTGAATGATAGCCCTCACTTTGCCCGGGTTCATCCTTGTCAAGTGAGGCATTCACCGTTGTGTTGACAAGCTTTATGCCCAACACTGTGGTGAAGGGAGCCCCTTTGAGCAATCAAACATGCTCGTACTACTACGGCCTACCAACGTTCAAGGCTTGTTATCGATGACTTAATTAGCTAAGGTCATCCCAAACCGGCACGTGTGCTTGTACGCTTACGCTTAGGTAGGATATACCGGTGTTCAGTCCTTAATTGACCAGGTGAGGATCTCCCCCTATCTACTTGTGAGACTCCTCTCTCACACTTCTCAGAATATAATATAACTCACCCGCGTTGCAAACTTAATTTTTCATTTTATTTTTATACAAAATAACATAGGTAAACCCCTGTGGATCATCATTTCAAAAACTCCCAAACTCATAGTTACTGCCATCCATTTTAGCAAATTTTTGTAAAGACCAATGCTTGACTAAGAAGTTATGCGACATTCGCATTTAAAAAACCCAAGTTGACATCATTGATTGTCTAGACCATACCCTAATGGCTACAACAGTAATGATATCAATATTTCAAGGAGGATCATGCATCGAATAGGATTTACAACTACCGTTGTCCCAAACATAGCAATTTTATATCAAACACACACACATACATAATAGATTTTGCAAAAAGAATTACAATAATTAAAATAGTAGGATCAACATGGATAAAGGGGGTTCTTGCCTTGCTCTGGTTGCTCGGAATACGGGGATGGAATATCATCGCAAAAATTGTCCAAACAATCGTCGTCTAATCAAAAGAGCTGAAAGTAAATTAAATATGGCAAAATAGTTTTTGCATATTCAGGTAGAGCATGCTTTTAGATGAATTTAGGAAAAAGATTCTTCTCATTTGGAGTTTTCATACAAAAAAGTTATTAATGTTTCAATTTGCTTCAGTTTGAATATTTCAGAAAAATAGAAAAGGGTGACGTCAAAAGCGTATTTTCCGAACGTTACGCTTTCCAGCAGAGAAAGTGTTTTCTTCTTTGAGTTCTACCGAGGTTTACGCCTTCTAACAGAGAAAGCATATTTTCCTAAGAACTAAAGGCGGCTTTATCATTTTTTTCAGATTTTTATTAACTTACGTGTGGAGCCTACTTGTCAGTGACTCATTCTTTTGTTTTATTGAATTTATTTATAAAACAAAGGCGATCCCACATGTCATAGACTCATTATTTAATAACTAATATTTAAACCTATTTTTGATTTTAATTATCTGACAGCTAGGGCCCACATGTTAGTCTCTCGGGTTTTAAAACGTGTTTTAAATCTGAGAATATTGCGTGGTCCCACATTTTAGTGACACATTTACTAAAAATGTTTAGAATTAGATTTTTGATTACTTTTTCAACTGGGCCCACCTATAATCGATTTAGTGATTTTAACCACCGTCATTAAGGGCTAACTAATGTTTTAAACGTGTGGGTCCCACTGATAGAGAGAGAGAGAGAGAGATAGGAAGACAACAGAGTTACGCGCATGACTGAGCGCCATGGTGAGCTCGCCGCCGGTGAATGGCGCGATGAGTGGCAACGTAGAGCGGCGTAATGGAAAAAGGGAAGCAGGGCGAAGCTATGGGCGGTGGTGATGACGACAGAGATAGCCAGAGGCGACGTTACATCGACAAGGAGCAGAGGAAACTCTCGGGTCTACGATGTACTTTGCGTAGGAGACGTTCCCCAGTCTAAAGAAGAGGCACACTACACTCAGTGAGTGTAGGCGATGTTAACATGCTAGCGCATGAATACCTAGCGTCATCAGAGGTGAGCCGGTGGCATGAAACAGCAGCGGTGCCATGGGTGGTTACGAGGAATACAATGTAAACTACTCGCTCTCTACAAATTGAAGCACGCATGAGGTTCATAGGCCTACCACGACCACGAGGGTGCATAAGATGAGGCCGGGGAGGGTCTGGAGTGTACCAGAGGTTTCACCACTGAGTTGTGGAACATTCTACAAGCACTTGGAGGATTCTAGACGCCAGTCTACAGAGGCACCAACTGGATGGTGAATGGCCAGAGTCGTGGTATGTTGTGTCGACTGACGATCTTGTAACATCCCAAATTTTCAAGCCTTTTTGAAATTTTCAAAAATAAGAACAACCTGTTGATTTTTATTGAATTTATTAAAGCTTATGTTGAATTTCAAGCAAAAAAAAATTCAAAACTATTTTATTTGATCTATTCAAGTTCCAAAGTATTTTTATAGAATTTTCTTGAATTTATTTATTTATTTTATTTTTCTAAATTTTCTTTATTCCCTTTTCTTTTTTTTTCTCTCCTCCATTTTTTTCTTTTCCCTGGCGCTGGTCATCTTCTTCCCGTGGACTTTGCTCACTTGCTCCTTTTCCTTCCCCATGCCGCCCATCTCCTGGCCGCCCATGCCCTGGCTCAACCACTCCCTCCCACATGCCACTGCACCGGCCACCCCCTACCCATCCCTTTGATCCCGCCGCCTGTCCCTGCCCCATATCCTCCCCCCACTGGCTCCCCATGCCCTGTTGCTTCTCCACCAGAGCGCTTCCCCCTACCACCAGCTCCCAGCGCTGCTACCAACAGCTCCCATCTCCTCACCCCATCTGTTCTTTCTTCTCCCCACCTGCTCTTGTCTCGTCCCCCATCGCGTCGCCCTTGACCCGGCCGAACCGCCCCATGCCTTTGTTGTCGAAGCTTTGCCCCTACGCCTCGTCCTTCCTCTATAAATGGATCACTAGGAACCCTCGTTCCCCTCTTGCTTTATCCTCAACTCTCCCTCTGTCTCTCCTCCTTGTTTTGTCGTGCTTCGAGTTTCGCCTCCGCCTCAAACACCGCCGTTCAAGCCCCTCCACCATCGTGGTCGCCTTCGTTGTCTTCGTAAGCTCGTGTTGAACCCCGAGCTCACCACCTTGCCGTCAAAGCGTCACTAGAGCTCTAGAGTCGCCGCAAGCCAGACCTCGCCACCACCCTTCCTCTCGCCACTGGTCACTCCGTTGAGCCTCGCCGCTGAAACCGTGCACCTTGGGTTTGCCTCGCTCCCCTCTCCCCGTTGCTTCCTTCACCGCCGCTCGTTGTGGCGCGTAGTGTCGGCGAGCCATTGGGACCAAAGATCCCCGCTGCTAGACTTCGCCGTGCTGCCGCTTCAGGCTGTTGTCACAACCTCCTTCCGAATGAGTGGTCAAAACCTCCTTCCGACAGTGTGGCTAATACCTTCTTCCGACCAAGTGGTCGAAACCTCCTTCCGACCGAGTGGTCGAAATCTCCTTCCGACCACCTGTAGTCGAACATCCTTCCAACTAGTTAGTCAAAACCTCCTTCCGACCACCTGTAGTCAAAGCCTCCTTCCGATCAGGTAGTCCAAACCTCCTTCCGACCACCTATAGTCGAAGCCTCCTTCCGACTAGGTAGTCGAAACCTCCTTCCGACCACCTATAGTTGAATCTCCTTACGACTAGGTAGTCAAAACCTAACCTACTTCTGACCACCTGTAGTCGAAATCTCCTTCCGACCAGGTAGTCGAAACCTCCTTCTGACCACCTGTAGTCGAAACCTTCTCCCGCTACAGGCTGTGGTCAAACCTCCCTCCGAGAGCTCGTTCTCCTTCATTCGTGCTTCGATTCAAGTGATTCAAATTTCTAAATTTATCTAAAATTAGTATATTTCATTTGGTTCTAGTTTGGTAATTTTTGGGATTTTATTTGGAATTGTTTTATTTATTTTTCTATTTTCGTATGTATAGATTTCGACGTTTCTGAAGAGCTCTTAGGCCCGACGACCGAGGCTTCTCAACTCTTCAACGAAGGTAAGTCGTAGACCACTAATCATGTTGAACCCATTTTATAAAATTATATTATTTTAAATCAGCATGCATTGCTATTTTTATATTAATGGTTTCGAGAATAGTTAATTACCTAATTGCCATTATGCCTTCTTGAAAATTGTGAATGGCATGTACCCTTGAACGCCATAGTTTGGGTTAATCTTAGTTAGACATATTTAATTACCAACATGGATGCGTATTATGCTTAGCCATGCTTTAGCTATCTGATGGGGTTCATGATCACATGTTCTTAAAGGATTAAACTTGACCTAGTGATATATGGAATTGGTGTGATGCCACTGTTGTGCAACTGTGGTGTGAGGTCACAGTTGTGTCAATTGTGGTGCGATGCCGTTGTATAAAATCTTGTGCAATGGCAAGGGTTGTCATTGGTTTGCGTGAGCAAAATAATTTATACTCGGGCAAGTGATCATGTAGTAAAGGGGGTGCGGGAAGCACATTGCGCAAAGTAAAGTGTGCGAAGCACATGGGATGAGGTAGTCTCGCCTGAGCAATCACTACGGACTTAACTTTGTACACTATTGATCTGGGTCATACTGTACAACCACATGTCCAAGATGGGATGGACCTAGCCAACTAATTAGCAAAGTTTTGGTTCGGTTTTGTTTTGGTTGATTATAGCGCAAGAGGGGGTTTAGAATGACGAAACCTTAGCTAGCTGAACCAAGTCAAAACGGAGATTTGTAAAAGCCTTGTGATAGTCTCTCCTTGATTCACATGTACAAGGAAACATGTATTTTTATCAAGATGATTATCTTTTATGGGTGAAGCTGTACAACCTCTACAGAGTGTTAAAAAATAATTCGAATAGTCGTGTCCCCGATTATGGACAATGCCTGGTGATTTCACACGAGGGGTAGATTTTCATAATAATATTGGAATGGTTTGGTTAGGAAGTTGTAATACCCCGGCCTGCTCGTAGTGTGGCCCATGTGGCCCATGAGGAGTTGTGTGGTGGTATTAGTCCCACATTGCACCTCTGGGTTACCTTTTACACGAAGCGAGGATGAAAGTGTAAGTGAGGTGCTATGTGTGCGCTGGTCCACCCCACGGTGGGCTGGGCATTGAGCCGATTTTGGATCAGGGTGTTACAGTTGGTATCAGAGCGGGCTTTGGATCCATGGTAAACAAAGTATTAAAATGACACACTATGCACAGTAGGTGGGGTTTGAGAAATCCATTGCATCCACATTTCTAGTGATGTGGCTCATTATGTTGTACTGTATCGAATTGCTTCTGTACTATCTTTCTTGTTGTTAATCTATGATATGATGTGATATTCTATATCTATGAATTTATTCTATGATTGTCATGAGATGATCCTATGTATTCATAATTGATTACATTGGTTATGAGTGTTGATAATGGATGTTAAGAAATTGAGATCGTGGTTGTTACTCTGGTATTCACCAGGTTACACCATCGTTCGTAGTATGTGGTTAGGGGAGTAGTTACCTCGAGTACCATAGTTTCAGGTGTTGAGCGTAAATTGCTTTGGAAAATTGTTCTCTTCCTTAATTTCTGAATTTGGCAAATTCTTGTCCGGTGGTGGTTGATGAAT
Source organism: Hsuehochloa calcarea (assembly GCA_036346395.1). Classification (NCBI taxonomy): domain Eukaryota; kingdom Viridiplantae; phylum Streptophyta; class Magnoliopsida; order Poales; family Poaceae; genus Hsuehochloa; species Hsuehochloa calcarea. The sequence continues at coordinate 39,376,863 of CM070598.1, read as the reverse complement.
TTCTCTTGGGTTCATGGTTCATGGTAGTTGATGAGCTTCAATGGGTCTTTAATGGTTCTCTGAAACAAATATTGTTTTTCGACTATTGAGTTGCTTTTACTACTGGTGATCTTCGTCAATTGGCAATATATATTTCTATGGTTGTTCCTTCTTTCTCATTGGAAAAGAGCGACTCATTTACTCGTTTGATAGTTTGGATAATGAGAGTTTTATGTTGGAAGTTCGTTAACATGATAAAGTTTTAGCTCCATGTATTTCTTTTGGATCATTCCGCGTGTTGAAGTTTAATGCATCTCTTTTCTGAAGAAAAGTGTTAAAACCCTTTTGGTGGTGCCTTGTTGTGATTAAGTCGGAGATTGTAATCAAACAAAATAGTTGGCTACGGGTTTCTATTGATCCCTATTTGTTTTTCAAAATAATTCTTATCTTTTTTACTACAGAGCCCTCTTTGCTACTTATAAACGTTATTATTGACAAGATCGTTTTCTTTTATGATAGTCCTATCTTTCTTGTTAATAAAGAAGACCTGGTTATCCGTTTGGTATTTTGGGAGAATGGGAATTATCTTTTACAAAGTTCATTGAAGAAAGTTTTAACTCTGCTCGTTCCTTTTGAAGTAGTTGGAGTGTTGAAGTTTAGAACCTCTATTTGAAAAACTCTATGCTTTTGCCATATTGATATTTCTAACTTTCAAAGTCAATATTTTCTTCTCATTTGGAGTTTGATCCTCTTTTCGTGCGGGTCATGTAGCCTCAACTGTGGACTTCACATATGTTTTCTGAATTAATTGCATAATTGGTTTTCCCCTTGGTCCTATGTTCATTGCGAGTGATAATTGACTTTCTAGCACTACTACAGAACACGTCATCACGGCGGTTCGAACGAATCATCACGACGGTTTCGAACCGTCTATATTTATTCGTCTGTGATAACAGCGATTATCACGACGGTTCAAAACCGTCTGTGATAACCACTTATCACGAGCGGTTTTAAATAAAACCGCTCGTGATAACCACTTATCACGCACGGTTTTTAAATAAAACCGTGCGTGATAACCACTTATCACGAGCGGTTTGTAAATAAAACCGTCAGTGATAAGTGGTTATCACGACGGTTTTATTTAAAACCGTCTGTGATAACCACTTATCACGAGCGGTTTCTAAAGTAAACCGTCTGTGATAAGTGGTTATCACGACGGTTTTATGTTGAAACCGTCGTGGTAATAGCCTTCATGCACGGTTTCAACATAAAACCGCTCGTGGTAATCGGCGACCCTAGCTACATTGTTTCCTCTTTTTGGCCACCTCGGGAATTGCTAGCCATGCCCTCGAAAACAAGCATGTACAAAAAGCAGATACATCGCAGATAATCAATTGTTGACAACTCAAATTGACCATTACTCAAAATAAATTAATAAATAAATTAATAAAGATCGAATTTGTTGAAGTATTTTTGCTATAGTTGTACAATTGGATTACAATTAAGTCAATTGTTTGCGTGACTCTCGGATCGGCGATGGAGTGAAACTCTCCTTTGTTAACTATTTCGTCATGATAAAATTGCATAGCGCCTCGAACTTCCATGAGCTCTTGCAAGCAACGAGTCCATGTAAATCTATTATCAAACCACGCGCTAGGTCAAGAAAAAATGGTAAGGATATATATTTGAATTTACAATTACAAAAAAATTATTTGAGATTGACAAACCTCCTGATTCTTCATCTTAGCACTAATGATTTCTTTGCATATGATGGCAAGCGTAGAATGCACATAGCTCATCATTTTTTTTTGGCGCAAGACTTGCAAAAATAGAATTACATATGTACGTATAGTCGATTGAAGACACATTTTATGAAGTATGATATATATAGGATTATTGTGTTGTAGCGCATCGGAAATTTAGTCTGTGTGTGTTAGTTGGTATTGGATCCATCAGTATCTTCCTTGTTGGCTAACATAGGAGATGAGCGAACTACATAATTGAAAAAGTTATCCTCGGGCATTTCAAGCGAAGGAAGACTACAATAGAGTTATGTATGAAGGAAATGATCATACTTGTCGAGTATTGCTTGCGAGAATCTTTGAAGTCGTGATCGTTTCGACTAGGGAATCAAGATATATCACGTTGTTCCTCTTGGGTATAATGACTAAAAGGATCGATGGTACCTACTCATGTATGTCGCTATAACTATTAAACCTAAGTACAAATGAAATTTGAATAGCAAATAGTGAAGCACTTACCCACGGTTGTAGGGCACGAAGATGTAGTCCTTGCGATTACGAAGAAGCAATGCCGTCGTTATATAGTTCTCGGCGAAGGTCGCGTCGCTTGGATGGTTTGCATAGATACCACGTGTGGGTCGAGGAAACCCACTCGTTCTCGCCTTCGGGCATTTTTCATCATGTATCTATACATAAGCAATGAGTTGCGATATTTATCGGTATTACATGAATGTGGAACTTGATTGTACACACTTACGATGTCAACATCGTAGAAGCGGCGTCGAGGGCTTGAAATTGAATAGGTTGAATAAGTCGTTGAAGCCCACCACGAAGTTGCCCGGCCCGTTGAAGAAATGCTCATCCTTGTATGCGACGGTGATTCCAGTATCGCACCCCTTCTTTGCGGTATTCCGCAAGTACCAGGCATGCATAGCCTGACAAGCAAATCCAGCGTGGGCTAATTGTGCGTTAGGGCACAACGGTTTTCCGATGGAGTACTTCCCGTGCTTCTGGGACTTGGGAGGCGGCTTAATGTTCGTCGATGTCGATTTGGCCTTCACGATTGGCAGCGTCTTCCTGCGAGACGACTTCGGGAACCGATCTGATAGCACGCTTTTGTTGTTCCTTCGGCGTCTTCTCCACGGGAAACGATGAGGTGGACTTCTGAGGAGAAATATGAGGTGGAGTCATGGAGGGTTCCGTTGGAGAGGAATGGTCCTGTCGAGATTGCGGCATCTTCTGGGTCGGGGCGATGTCCTTCTTGGGCCATCGGATAAAGCGTACGGCATCCCCTAGTGTTGTGATCTCTTCGTTCGGGCGAATGTCGGCGGGGCGGCCATGAAATGTTGATGTACCATGTCCACCTCCACCCTTGCGTAACCATGCGCCACACGGACACCGTCTTTGCCTTGCTCCTTCTGGTATGGATGCACCATCCCCGCCAAACCTCAATAGGAATGGACCCAACTAACCTCGGTTGGAGCTTGCGGCCGTCGGCTCCTACAAAGCGATCGCAATTAGCTAAGGCGTCCTATAGGTCTATCTTTGGTGCATTCCATAGATGTACATTACCTTGATGCGGTCTATCGGTAATTGGTGGTCGTCACGTTCAAAATTATGCGTGGGCGCGACACTACTCCGATGTCGAGGAGGACTGGTTCCCGCAATAGCGAGGCGCTTGCGGCCAGTTGCGGAGTACTTGATTGATTGATCCGCAAACTTGCTATCATCCTGAAATTACGCCTTAGCGGTTCCAAGCGATTGTCGTACTCGGCCTTGGATCTCTTCCTACTTCTATACATGAAGTAGTCGTCAGCGAATCCATGTACCCAAGGTACGTTAACCCCTTGCCTCGCGTGCGACCCGGTGCTCCTTGTTTCCTAGGGCCGTAGATAGTATATCCTTCTCCTGTGTTCTTGGAAGGAGCCTTGGAAGTTTGGGCAATCAATTCACGCTGCAAGAGGTCATCATGTTATTATAGTCACTATTAAGTTATGGACTTGTAAACAAGTAGGTAGTTCGACATATTTACCACACGTTGGGACACTTCCTGGTCCGCCGGGTTTGGGAAAGTGACGCTGCCATCAGACGAGACTTTTGCCCTCGCTTTTAACCAGGTACGGGAACGCGGGTGTGTGATATCAGGAAATAGATTCTCCTCCTCCGCCTCCCATTGCGCGGATTTAGCCGCGTACCAGTGTGCCGAGTGCGTGGGGTGAGTGTTTCGTGCCTGGATTGCTTTGTGCGCCGCACTTTGCTCCTTAAATTCATCCGTCGTCTTCATAGCCACAAAGGCGTTCCATGTTTCCCGCGTCAAGAATGGAAACTTCGTGAAGGGCGTCTCACTCTTGTTCACGTACTGCGTGACAAGAACGCTCTTGAAGGTCCTCCACGCGTGACACATGGAGAGCAAGGCATGCCGTTCGACGCGATTCATGTGTGTTTCTGGGATAGTGAACCTGCTTGAAAGGTCTTCCCACAGCACGCGTCTCTGATCTTTTGTCAGAGACTTCCACTTTGGTATGGTGATAGGGACCTTTTCCCTTGCAAGTATCCCGCAGATGGTCCGGAATCTCGCCGCTGATGCCGGGGGACTCATAGGGACCCCAACGTCACTGACCTCCGTGATGGTCAGTCGGCCAGCAGGCAATTTCGATATTCCTCTACCATCTCGCTTACGTATCTGCGACGTCGGTGACGGCGGCGAAGACGGCGCCTCTGCCATGTCCGGCGTCGGTGACGGCGGCGAAGACGGTGCCTCTGCCATCTCGCTTACTTGCTATCTATATAAGTTACGTACGCAATTATTACATAGTATATAATATATGGGAAATTGCACAAAAACACAAACACAAACACTGGAAAAAAAACTGTGATTAGCCAAGTTACGTACCAATTTTGTCATTTTCATGGCAGACATTTAACAATAATACGACATAAATGCTATTAAATTTCAAGCTGGACTATGGCAGGTAAATCATAAATGCCTATATTATATTTAATATATGGGATTGTACACGTTAGTATCTTAGATGTTGCTAATTAGAAAGTTTCAAATAAAGTGTGCTCACTCATGTCATGGCTCTAAAAAACTGGTTACTAGAGTTATTATATTCAAATAGTAAAACTGCATATTAAACTCCACCGTACTGCCAAATTAAGCCTAACACTAATTTTTTGTATTACTACTCTCTTTTAAGTCATCATCTTTTTTTTGCTAAAGCTACCAGAAATGGTGATGGTATATGTTCCTCGCGACCTATATTGATGTTTGTTACTCCATAAGTCATCATCTTTTAAGTCATATCCAACTACCATCTATACAATTGCCAGATCACTAACAGGGCATTATTAGCAATATCCAAACAATACAAATTGACAGATTCTACGACACAACAACTCGATTGACAGATCACTAACAGGGCATTATTAGCAATATCAACACAGAAGCTCTTCATTGCCAGATGCACAAATCTCAATTTTGAGTTTACCAAAAGTGATACTGATGAACAATAATTATCAACAACACTCAATATTGGGGAGCAAAGCACGACTATCACCAATCAAGCTACCCACTAAACTGGAGAGCACAAATTAAATCACAAATCCCTACTCATCATCAACAAGTATACTTATGGTCCTTTAACAAAATATCAACCATCAAAAACAATCACAGGTAATAATTCAATCCATGCGCAAAACCAAAGATTAGTCATTACATACAACAACCATTGTTCAATAATCAACAATCGAAGACAACACAGGTGATTCAATATATACATGATCTTCTACAAATGACAGATTATACTAATCACTACTAATCAAAATACTGGACTGGAAGAGCTATAATCGACACAAGCAACCGTTCTGAAGAACAGAGTTTGGCACACACTAATACCAGCTGACAACATACAAAAATAACCATCTAATACCACAATCAACAATTGAATTCAAGCTCAGCAAAGATAGGAAGACTAGCAGCCAACATTCGGACATCATTGTTGCTGTCTGTTTTCGGATAATCGGAGGAGCGGTCGGCCGACAGGGGCAGGGGAGGAGGCTCGGCCAAGGCGAGAGCGACCGAGGAGAAACCACAGAGAACTGAGGGAGAAGGGGGTGTGGGGGGGCCGGTCCAACTGGGTGTGGCCGGTCCACCGGTAGAGGCGATGGGGGGCTCGGGCGGTGGCGGCGGCGAGGGTGGTCGGTATTGGGGCATCGGTGGCGGCAGCGGCTTTGGAGTGAGGGGGGTGGTGCGGCCGGGGCGGCACTGAGCGGGGAGTTGGCGGGTGCGATGGCCATCCAAGGGCAATGGAGACCGGAGAGCACTGGTGGGCAGTGGAGCACTGGTGCACGCCATACGCCATACTACAAAGCAGAGAAGCAGATACCTGGATCTGGAGGGTGGAAGCGCAGCGGAGAGGGCGACGCTGCGAGCAGGTGGGGAGGAGGGGCGCCGGGGTCGGGGGAGGAGGGGCGCCGGGGTCGGGGAGGCGGCGCAGAGGACGTTCAGAGACGATAGGGTTAGATCAAAACCCTATCGTCTCTGAAGCTTATATAGTCAACACACATCACAGACGGTTCTAGAGGAACCGTGCAGGATGCGCAGACATCACGAGCGGTTCCTCTCTAGAAATGCGTGATGCGTAACATCACGAGCGGTTGCTCGGGAAACCGTGCGTGATATTTACGCATCATGACGCATTTCCTCTAGAACCGCTCAGATGTTTAAGCATCACTGAGCGGTTCGGGAAACCGTCAGTGATATTTACGCATCACGCAGCGGTTCTAGCGAACCGCTCGTGATGTAAACATCACGAGCGGTTTCCCACGAACCGTCTGTGATATTCACGCATCCTGCAGCGGTTCTAGAGGGAACCGTCTGTGATTTCGCCAGGAACATCTAATTCACGCACTACACTAATGCTAAAACCTTGGGCACATGAATAAACCTTGGGCACATGATTTCGCCAGAAATAGTGCTAAGTTATATGTCATCATTTTTAGTTAAGGGGTCACATGAATAAACCTTGGGCACTTCACTAATGCTTTAGTGAGCATATTATACATAAAGCAGCGCAAATATTTCGTAAGCGCAGCTTTTGGATGAACTTCAAGATGGTGTTTTTAGCATTAGTTAATTATAATGTAAAGCCCAAAAGTTTAGCAAGATTTAAAGCATGCTAGGCAAAAAAAAGGAAAAAGGAATGACAACAAGAATTCCAAAAGCTACACTAATATCTCAACGGAAAAGTTATTGGCATATCGTGCAATAGTCAACAAGAATTCCTCCTAAAATAGACTCCTTACCAATCTAGAATATTTGGACCTTGCCAAGAATAATCTCACGGCACCATGAATATCCACATTGACATCAATATTAAAGATCACAAGTCCATAACACATTAACACATGACAATGGAATAAATAAATTAATTACAATGGAGTAATTAAATTCTTAATTAAAATCTGACCCTTCATGATGATCGACGCGATATAGCTAGCTTCCTCACGGGTTCTTCCTCGAGCTCGATGCCGTCTCCGAAAGGTGGCAACTCGTCAAATTGATTGTATTCTTCCTCGTCCACTACATTCTCAACTCCGACAATCCTCCTTTTTCCATGAAGAACTACGTGGCGCTTCTTATTTGCCGGGTCGGTTACATAGAAGACTTGAACAACTTGGTTGCCAAGACGAATGGTTCGTCTTTGTATCCGACACGTTCGAGGTCCACGGTAGTGACGCCGCATTTGTCGACCTTCACCGTGGGAGATGGACCCAACGGCACCAAATAGGGGATCTTGAAAAGCACGTAGTCGATCTCCCATATCTCCTCTATTTGCCCATAGTACGAGCTCCTCAGCCCATCAGTACTGAATGCATCTATGCGGACACCGCTGTTCTGCACTGTGCTCTTCCTATCCTGAGCTGCCGTATAAAATGTGTACCCATTTATGTCGTATCCTTGCCATGTGACAATTGTAAACTGTGGCCCTCTTGCCAACCATAGCGGCAGATCATCACTTGATGACCTCCGAGTGATTCGCACCTTTAACCATTCGTTGAGCCGCGGTTGTGCTCTCTCGTGATCCAAACCTCCGACCGTCTCGGATTACATTGGCGTACCATGTCTTTGTGCTCGTCGATGTACGGGGACACTTGGGTCATGTGTTGCAAGACCGTGAAATGGGCTTGGCGTGCGTATCGGATCGGGAGTGATTGATTTCCTTCCGATGGTCCGATACCATCCAGTCTCCCCTCATGACGAGATAGAGGCACACCAATCGGATCCACGAGCCATGTAGTCGACGCAGAACTCAATGACCTCTTCCGTTGCATAACCTTCGATGATCTTGCCTCGGTCGAGATCGATTCCGTCACGTAGGACTTGAGAATTCCCATGTACCTCTCGAGCGGGTACATATGGCGTAGAAACACAGGGCGCATATCTTTATCTCTTTCACAAGGTGAACAATGAGATGGACCATGATATCGAAAAATGACGGAGGGAAATACATCTCAAGATGACACGAGTCGTCACTACCTCGGCTGCAGAGCATCTAGTCCTTGGGGATCGATGACCTTCGAGCAATTGAGTTGAAGAAATAACACGACCTCAAGATTGCCACTCGGACCTTGTTCGGCAAGATACTCCTAATTGCAACAGAAGCATTTGTGTCATCGACACCACGACAATCATGCGACTTCATACCAATTAATTTCAAATCTTGCATAGAAACAAGTTTCTTAATGTTAGCGGAGTAACCAGACGGGACTTTCACACCGCAAGCTCGCACGATTCATTTCTCTCGGCCTTGGGCCAGTGTAGCAAGTCGGGGAAGGTGCGTTCGTCTGTATCGGTCTCTTTCGGTGCTAACTCGGTCCTTATGTTCATATCGACCAAGTCACGCCGCATGTTAACACCATCCTTTGTTTTGCCACTAATGTTCAAAGAAGAGACCAATCAAGCTATCACATACATTCTTCTCTCGTGCATAACGTCGATGCGATGGCGAACTTCTAAGTACTCCCAATAAGGCAAGTCCCAAAAATTGACCGCTTCTTCCGATGTTCTTCTCACGGGTTCTTAATTTACGTCCCTTCCCAAGCACAACATCGATATCCTTAACCATATCATAGACCTCTTTCCCACTAAAAGCCCTTGAAGTCGAACCGTCTTCCTTATTTCCGTCGAATTGTTTCTTCATCTTGCGGTATGGGTGACTCCTCGGAAGGAACCTACGGTGGCGATATACACGATTTTTGCGAGTTGTTCACCATACACTCTCAGTAGCATCTAAGCGGTCGCGACGAGCTTTGGCTCCTTTTGTATCGGCTTGACGAGTTACCAAGGGCGTGAAAATCATTGATGGTGCGAGAACAACATGGCGCGTAAAGTGAAGTTCTCTCGTTTATACGCATCCCATACTGCACCCTTCGTTCCACGGTGTCACAAGATCTTCCAAAGCAATGGTGCTAGGTACACATCAATATCATTCCCGTGTTGCTTCGCCCTTGGATAAGTAGTGACATCAAAATGTACTTCCGCTTCATCTGAGCCAAGGAGGAAGGTTGTACATACATAGATTCACGGGCCAAAGCTATGTCGGTTGCTCATGTTACCGAAAGGATTCATTCCATCCGTACTCAACCCTAACCTTATGTTCCTCGGTTCACTTTTGAACTCTTGAAGCTCCGATCGAAGTTTCTCCACCGAGCGTAATCGCAGGTGTCTTAGCTTTCCATCTCTCTTACGCTCCTCCGAGTGCCAACGCAGCAATCTTGCCTCCTTTGGGTTCGCAAATAAACGCTTCAAGCGTGGGATTATAGGTAGATACCACAACATCTTAGCAGGAGGTCCTTGCTTCACCTTAGCGATATTTTGACGCTTGTATCGGGATGCTTTGCACACGGACAATAATGCATGTCTGCATACTCTTTACTAGAGGATACAATCGTTCGGACATGCATGTATTCTTTCTACTTCCATTCCCAATGGGCAAATAACCTTCTTTGCTTGATAGGTGGTCTTTGGGCAACACGTTTCCCTCCTAAGGATGTCCGCTAGGAGACCTAACAACGCCGTGAAACTCTTATCGGACCAACTATTGCTTGCCTTCAATTTCAGCGGCTCAAGCACGGTTGACAACCTTGTGTATTCCGCTTGCGGCCGGGGAACAAAGGTCTCACCGAGTCCTCCCTTAAGCCCTCGAATTTACAAAACACTCTCTCACTGTAGTTCTCTTACGCATCGCGTAGCATCCGATCCAGTTGTCATCGTGCCCCTATCCTCATCAAAAGCACGATCCACATCCGCAAATCGTTGACTTCCTCGGCGATGTCGTCATTATTAACTTCTGGTATAATCTGCTCTTCACCGTGACTGGTCCAACATGTATACCCTTTTTTGAAACCCCTTCGAATCAAGTGCGCTTCGATCTGCGCGCGTTGTTAAACATCTTGATTACGCAATCAATGCACGGACGAGACATAAAATTTATCCTTCTTCAACATATCACCGCTCGTGGCTCTTCTAAAAGCAACCACGCCATTAATGTAATCTTGACTCACACGGTTCACACCGTACATCCAGTTTCGATCCATCTACAATACGCATGTAACAAATTAGTGTCAAATTGATTAGCGATTAATTTATAGCAAACGAAAATGTGCAATATAAACTCATTCTCCAACATTTGTATCTAAGGTTATTGAAAGAAAACTCTTCACTAGTTATGTACCACACGCGGTGGCATAGCGTAGCCATGCCTACGGCCACAACCATGATCCCTACCTCTCGACACGATATCTATCTCAATTGAACAATCATGCAACCCAAATATAGGCATCACCTCATACAACACTTATTAACCTAAAATACCGAACCAGTAAATGCAATATTGCTTGACCCAAATCCCACCTTCGTGAAGTACCGTGTGTAAATTTATTTTTAAGCCAATTAATTATCCTAACTCAAATTTTAGTGATTATTAGACCTAATTCAATTTTATAAAGTTACCACTCCTAAGTCAAATTTTAGTTCATTAGTTATAAGGTTTCAAAACTAAGATTTGCGGGGCTAATATTATTTATTCCAACATTGACGGTGCAAGATCATGTGCTCATACCAAGATAGAGGAGGAGCCGCAGGTGGAGGAGCTAGGGCGGGGAAGTGGCGCTGGAGCGGTGACACACAAAGCAGTGAGGAGCTAGGGCGAGGAAGTGGCGCAGTTGGAGGAGCTAGGGGCAGGAAGTGGCGCTGGAGCGGTAGACACAAAGCAGATGAGGAGCTAGAGGCGGAAGTGGCGCGAGTTGGAGGAGCTAGGGCGGGAAGTGGCGCTGGAGCGGTATACAGCAGATGAGGAGCTAGGGCGGGGAAGGACTACACAGCAGCAGCAGATCTGCGCAGAGGATGTCTCGGCTCAATTTATATGAAGCACAGAAAATCACGCAGCGGTTCTATTTGAGCCGCTGCGTGATGGGCAATATCACGACGGTTCTTCAAATAGAACCGTGCAGGATAGTTACATGCATTTCTATTTGAGAACCGTCGTGGTATCCTGACGTTACGAAAATAGAACTGCTCAGTAACATCCTGACGGTTCTATTTCCGGAACCGTCAGGATATCGCTGCAGTTCTCAAATAGAACCGTCAGTAACATCCTGACATTTCTATTTGAGAACCGCTCGTGATAATGCCATCACGCAGCGGTTCTATTTCGTAACCGCCTGCGTGATGGGCCCGCCGCGTAAAGATAGCCTGACAGACCCAACACAGACGGTTCCAAAGGAACCGTCTGTGATGGGCCGTCTGCTATAGCCTCTTTTGTAGTAGTGTAGTTGGCGAAAACCGTTTTCATGTGCCTCTTCTTTTGAGAAAGACTCTTTTCGCATGGGTCTTTCGAGGTGTTTTCTAATTGTTGTGAGATTGATGTTAATACTGGTAGTAAATTGATCGCCTATATTGATATCGCTTAAATTAGAATACTTCATGTTTATTTTTCGTGATCTTTTTAGTGCTCATGAATATTCTGGTAGCTAAAATTATTTTAAATAAAATGGTGTATGGGAATGTCCTATTGCTTCTTAAGAGTTTTATGTGATTTAGTCTTAAAGGCTCTTTGGTTTGAGTTCGCAAAGTGAGGTTGCAATCAAAGAAGTTTTTTTTTATTTCTTTAAGAAGAAATTAATCCGTTTGCTTTCCGTGAAATCCTGTTAATGAAAATGTTTCGATATTTGTGGCTGAGATCATTTGGATCTCATGTTTCATGAGTAGATGAACTGTTCCGAGCAAATTTCGCGTGTTGAAGAATTTTGTTGATTCTTAAGTAGTTCTGTGGGTTGGACTAAAGAACTTATCTTGCTCGTTGTGGCAAAGTGTTGTTAGTTCAACGACTAATTGTTGTGTTAAGGGAAAGAGTGTAGTAGAAGTATTTGAGAATTTGAGTCAAGTTTTGTAACTTGTGGATATTTGAATCATGCCTAAACTTTCTGCTCTTTCCGCTCAAGAGATGTCGAGTTTCAATCGTAATGTCATTTTCTTATTGGTTGTTACTTGTTAATTCCTTTTTGAGAGATGTGTGCCCTCAGCTGTGAACTCAACTTTTATTTTCCAAGATCCTCGTTACCATATTATTTCTTTTGGTTTCGTGCTCGCTATGAGGAGCAACGTTTTCCTGTGTGACGAAACTTGTCCTTGTTCGCCTCTTTCTTTTGAGAAAGAATCAACAGTTTTGTGTTGCAAAGTTTTACAAAGCGTAAAGTGACAACTGTTTGGTGGTGGTTAAGTAATGGTAGTGGTGAGATTTTGCTACCAAGCTATTGGATGAGTAGTAGAAGATGAATTAGTTTTGATCTGTACCTCTTGGAGGAAACTTGATTCACATGGAATGGTTGGTTTCGAAGTAAATCTGAATAGTGTTACGACTGAGTAGAACCTATGGTATAGTGAAATTCCAGAATTTCAGTTCATGTTGAGAGGTCGGGGATTATCGAAGGTATGGAAACCTTAATTAATTTTATAGAGTAACGCAATTGGATAGTATTGCGAGATTGTGTGGGTGATTTCTGATGATGTCAATTGGTGATTATGTTAGAATTGTGGGAATGTTAGAGATTTAATCCGATGATTTTACGATCTGTTATAAGAGAAATTTATTGTAGAGGTCTTGGAGGTTAAACCTGGGCTTTGCATTTTTTATGCTAGACCTTTGGTCACACAATGATTGTTTATAGAGAAAGTGGAATAATGGAGTTTCCTGAGTGGTGGAATGATCATTGATATAACCCTTCTAATGTAGTACATGAACGTGCGTATTAAGGATTTTAGTTGTCGTTCTTGAAAATTGGAGGTAATGTGATTGCGTGGGACCTATTTTGTGGTGCTTTGGGTGCCTTCTATCAAATTAATTTTGTTAGTAGAATGAGTTGCCTAGAGTATTCGGTGGATTCAATAGAGCCTCTCCACAATGGTGTGGACGATGTATTTCAGTTTGAGCATAATTTAAGGATGTTTAATTAAGAGATTTAAGCTCATGTGGTATGCGATGAATTCGAATTCCAAGGTTCGAGAGAAGTTTTATTTCCTAAAAGAGAAACTGAGAAAAAGGATGTTTCCTCGGATAGTGAAGCGTTTTCTTGATTCTCGTTTGAGTTTTGTGTTGTTGACTGGTGTCTTCCGCAATTTGGGTTGGCGCTGTGTTGGCATATTTGATTCTTTCCAATTCAGACAAACCAAAAGAAGTATTTTGGTTGGGCATTCGAGTGATTTCTCCTTGGACTGTCGTGGTGTTCATTCGTAAACTGCCTATTTAGAAAATGGATTTATTTTCGTGATGAATTGTCAAATTTGGGATTTAACCTTTTTAGTGGAGAGTAAGCATTGCGTGGATGCGATGAGGACTCTCTATTTCCAGTTGGATTCTCTTCGTTTTCGACAGTTGTAGAAATTAGGAAGTTGGCATATCGTTTTGACCGTTTCAGGTACATACGCGAAGTACGCAACGTCTGGCGTGTTCTGGTGCTGAGTGATCAGCTGAGCTATTCAAAATTTGAGATTTAGTTAAATACGTTGACCATCGAGTAAGGTCTTACCTTCGATCCTCCTCTGATGAGTAAACCTAGAAAGTTCAGGTTGAGTGTTAGGTTAGACGTCATTTTACGTCTTTGTGTTGTGGTTTCTCTAGTCCAAGAGAGAGGCACTTGGGAGCTAGAGTCTCACATGCGCGAGCAGTATCCAGACCTGTTTGCTTCTGGTACGTGTTAAATTCGTTGATTCCAATTCCATGGCAATTCATTCTTGTGTTCTTTCGTCGGTGATAATTCGGATCGAATTCTGTTAAGGGGGGTAGAATGTAATATCTCAAAAGTGAATCGGTTTTTCGGAAGAAGTCTCGGGAGAGGGAGTGAAACAAAAATACAAAATTATCTTTTTTATCAGGGGGTTTTCAATATTTTTTCGGCAACCTGGGCCTAGGCCGCAGCCCAGGAGGGTCCATGAGCGGGGCCGGCCATGAGGGGGTGTCTCTCCCCTAAACCTTAGCCCCACCCCCCTCTCTCCCCCCTCCTCCTTGGTGCGCCGCCCCTTGTCCCTCTCCCCTTCCCCAGCGCCTCCACCACCCTCTCTGGTCCAGCACCTCGCCGGGGACACGTCGGGTAAGTTCATTTCCAAGGGTAAGTACCCGAGCTCCATTAGAGTGCTGTTATATTTTCGTCGATCTGTTGCACAAAGATCCAGAATCTGTAGCTGTTCTTGTGCGTCTGTTTTCGTGCAGTTAGAGGCCGAATTGGGAAATCTCGTCTCTTAGAAAATTGTAGTGCTCATTCATAGCTTTCCATAGGGGCAAAGATCCCTCGATTTGGAGTTACAGTTTAGAAGTTATGATAGTTTATTTGCGACTGTCCAGAAGGGCTGACAAGAATTAGCAGTCACATTGTCTGGCCAATATGACTTACTTAGAGACCGAATCAGAAAGTTCATCCAACACGAATTTTGTAGGTAATCTAGTAAGCTTTCCAGATTAGTAAAGGACACTATTTTTAGTGGTGTCAATCAAAAGTTATGAATTTTATACTACCGCTGCATTTCTGAATGACAGATTGAAGGAATAGAAACTTCACATGATCATTATATTTATTACAGATGCAGAATCAGAGGATGTTGCCAACTAGATTGTCGTAGTAAGTTTTGTCGTGTTTCCAGAGAGTTCCGAGTTACGGTTTGGGAGATATGATGAATTCTTTCCTGCTGTCCTGAAAACATGACGTGAATTAACTATCAACTTGTCTATTAAGTTATGGCTAAGTTAAGGGCAGAACAGGGTTTCCATCTAACTAGGTTGTTGTAGAATATTTTATAGTCTTTCTGTATTGATAAAGAACACTCAATTTGGATTTGTAGAACAAAAGATATGATTATTTCTCTACTGCTATGTGGTTCTGTTAGACAGATTGGATGTTCGACTTTCATTGCATTGTTAGCCTAGGTTTTTGGCCGAATTTGAAGATTCCGCCAACTAGACTTTTGTGGAGGATATCGTTATCTTTCCACATAATCTGATAACACTCCATTTCAAGTCTCGGAGCAAAAGTTGTGTTGCTTTTAGCACTGCTGTCCAGTTTACTGTCCTGCTAGACTGTCGGTTTAATTGGGTAGATCTACTATGTGTACCTTGGGTTTAGAATTCTGCGACTAAGCGTTTTGAGTAGCGTCCTTTTCATGTTGTTACTTATTTAAGTAATTAATTTGTGTAGGAGAAGGGAATTCGAGATTAGTTGCTTTGTCCTTACCTCCTAACGCGTCGCAGTTCGAAAGGCAAATACAATTGATTTATCTTGTTTGTTGTTTGTTCCACTTGATTGATGAATGTGAAATGGATAATTTCGGTATTCCTTGTTTCATTTCATAGTTGACATACCATGAATCTTCAATAATAAGACTATGTTCATTATTTCGTTCGATCCTTCGTTCCTATTCTCCCACGGGAGTGGGTAGTGAAGTCCCATAATTTCAATATGGGTAAGTACATGGTAATTCTTTATGTTGATAAATGATGAGTGCTTGTGTTCATACTGTTATTTCTATGATCCATGATTACTTTCAATGCTTCATGTTCCTTTCATATCCGTTAATCCATGTTGAAAGAGATGATATCTTTCATCATTCATGTTTCATTCCATTCATTCATTTGTTCATGTTTCTTCCACGGGAGTGGAAAATAAAGACCCATCAATCCCAGTATGGGCATGTAAAACCCACCATTCCAATGTGGGCAGATTTGGACACCCGTATGAAACATTCTTCATACGGGATTTAGATCCCCGTATTCTGTTAAATGCGGGCTTAAGTGAACACCGACGGGTGTGATACTAGATATACCGGTATATGAATGAGTGCGGTCCTTTCATTTCATTCATTCCATTCATTCATATGTTCCTGTCAGTTCTATGTTCATATTCTCAATGACACTGTATTGTTCATGTTCAATGCAGTTCAAATTATTCTTTGTATCTGGTGATTAGTTGTTGGTTGGGAAGTGAACGGAGTGTTCACTAGTTGTTTCAAAGAACTTGTTTACTTATGTACTTAATCTTTTAAATTATGCTCTTTAATCTATTTAATGTATTTACTGTCAATACCGCTTTCTGCAAAATAGCCATAAAGCTATCCTTGTCAAGCCTCGCATGATGTAACGTCCCCAAAATCCTTAAGTTGGTTTAGTAGAGTATCTCCTGTTCATGTGTGTAATTTTTGGAATAATTTTAAACATTTTTTATTAATATTAAAGTTCGCTCGGAATTTAAAACCGATGTTGAAATCAAGTTTCCATTTGAAACCAAAAGTGTGTTCATAAAAGTTTCTGGAAATAATTTCTTAAAATACTATATTATTTATATCAAATTAATATAATTTTTCCTAAATTGTTCAAAGTCAAACTAATCTCACCAAAATTCAAACCAACTTTCAATGGTAGTTCTAAAAATGAATTAATTCTAAGAATTGGTGCACGAAAAGTACCTAAACAAAATTTTCCTAGTTTCTACTTGAGACTTACAGCACCCACAAAAATTTTCAGTATTTTACGAATTTATTTGTTTTATTTAAAGCCTCAGTCAAACATGTTGTTATTTCGTCAAATCTGGAATTTAAAACCTAGCACTGTTCTTCTGGCTCGAGTCTTGCACTGTTCCAACCCGAGCATTTGGTCCAACCCAACCGCTTCGCCGAACCGGACACACAGGACTCTGGCCCGAGCCACACCGTATTGCAGCGACCGAGCCCAACACAACGCGGTCCGACCTAACCGTCTTCGCCCGCACCCGTTCACTCGGAGTCGCTGCCAGCGGGCCCCACCATGCTAGTGCCATCTTCTTCCTCAGGCAGGCGTGAGCTGAGCTTGGGCGCCACGTGCCGCGCGAGCCCTGCGTTGCCCTGTCAACGGGGTTGGCGCACCGCCCTCAGCTACCACTCTCGATCGATGATTCCACCTGCGTTTGAAAACTCCAGCGCCTCATCGCAGAAATGGTGTTGCAAATGTCTAGCAATACCTAAACCAGCGCAGACTAGAGTAGACGCATGGCTCCTTCGTTCAAATAGCACTACGCGTTTAACGATGATCAGTTGATGAGGCATACGTTTACATTTTCAGAAAAAGAAGAGACATACGTACATTACGGATTCGGGGATAATTTTTAGCTTCCGCTTGATGGCTCCGTTCATGACGACTCCAATCGAGCCGCCTATGGAATGTTTGGTGTTGAGGTACATCGAGTACTTGGCCTCCGGCTCACTGGCCTGTGCTGACACCGCAAGCGGGTCCACCCCGGAGTCGAGCAAGAAATTGTAGTAATCTTGCCCATTTCACCATCCAAACACCGTGAGATAGATGTGATTATGCGAAGCATGGGAGGAGACCCACAGAATCGATCTGGGGTGACTGAAACCTACGACGTTGCCGCTGTTCTCGTCGATCCAGTCCATCATGCTACCGTATGTTCTCTGCGCCACCGCGATCTGCTGCTGCACTGCTCTTGCTTGCCTGCGACACGCAGGGAAAAAAAGAAGAGATGAGGGATCCCTCAGTGCAGGAACATGTTTTTTCGCCATGGTATGTACTGTTGGATCGAGGAGCAGAGAGAGAGAGAGAGAGACCGCAAAGGGACGAAAGCTGCCCGTACATGAGCTGCAACGATCACATCGCTGTACGACTGCGAAGGGACGAAAGCATCGCGTTGTGCTCCGTCCGATGGACAATATAATGGTGGTGTGATGGCTCACAGTGATGTCCTCCGGCGACATGAAGCTGTCTCCCAGAGCGACGCCGCCGAGCGTCAGCGCGAGCTGCCCAGCCCTGACGACCTGTACGCCGAGCACTGCGGCGTACTTGCGCCGTAGGAGGACTCGGCGACGAGGAACAGCGGGCTGCTCCTCAGGGTGGGCAACTCCCCGGTGGTGAGTGTTGATATTGTGATCTGAATTATTTAATATGAAAGAGTTCGAATTAGTTTTTATATTAGTGGATAAGTATCCAACTTATACTCTACGATCTTTACTATTATATATACCTCTGGTAAGTCGCACAGGGAGAGTAGCCACCTCATTGTAATTCCGTGTAATTTGTAAATATTTTACATATAGTGATCATCGCCGGCTGGCGTCTGTGATTTTTTCCCGTAAAGTTTTTTATGTAAAAATTCATATATCACTTTTTTCTCTATTTTTTTAATCAGTGGTATCAGAACAAAAAGATTAGAGTTAGAGAGATTAAAAAAAAAATATAGCATATCCAATCTCCGCACCGGAGTCAAGCGGCGCGCTTCCTTCAGCTCCTCGTTCCGTTCACCCGCGCGTCTGTTCGCCTCAGTCCATGCAACAACATCCACAGGTGCTACCTCTGTTTGTGCGCGTCATCTGACGTTTGCGTCGCGCGGAACGGAGGAAGCCTCAACAGGCAAGCATTAATCAGTAGGCAAACCAATAGCTGTGTCGTACTCCAAAGCACAGCAGCACAACCATCGGATTTTTTTGCGTCTTTTAATCAAAAGCAAGACCTCAAGTCTTCATTGGTCCCAAAGAAAGGTGGTTCACGTGAAGTCTTAGTCCAGCCACTTTAAAGCCTTGTTTTTTTTTTTTTGTGTTCTCTACTTGGTCTACTCAAGAAGCGTACCAGAGACTAGAAGATCGTTGATTTATGTACATGAAATGTGTACCAAAGGGTCATGATTTTTAGTAGATTTACACAGATCAGTACTAGTAAATTTTAGATTTATTCCTCGTAGTGACTTTGAAGTATGATCTTCCACTCCTGGTTCGAAATACAAGATTTTCGCTGTGGCAAGTTAAGATGGGGGTTGTGTTAGCACAGATGGATTCGGATGATGCATTGGAAGATTTTGAGAAATAACCTATCGAATGGACCGCAGATGAGAAGCGCAAAGTGTTGGGATACGCGGCAAGGCTACGATAGCACAAACAAAATTTTACCGCGCAACCAAGGAACCACCGCAAGTAATAGATCACGAGATTACCGCTAGACGCGCTGACTCATAGCGGAAGTAGAGTCGTTGTAGCGAGTTGATGTAGTCGTAGTCGTACTCACGACGCGTCTCCTCCTTCGAGTAGTCGTACTCGATGCGCGTCTGCTTCTTCGATTGGTCGTACCCACCACGCGACTTCTTCCCGACTCCGGTGATCAACACAAGTCGCAGATCGTCCTAGTGCTGATGCTTCGCAACAACACCTCCGAGGTATCCACACGTACGGGGCAGGATCACCACGCACCAGAGTGCTAGCTCCGGTAGCGAGGTTAAGAGGGCGTGGCTATTAGGGTTTCGGAAGTTCTTTTAAAGATCATCATTTTCCTTCCTTACCCCATGCCACCGCCCATCTTTATATAGGCATCCATGATGGGTCTCGTACCTGAGGCCCATTAGGAACTCGTGGCCTATACGAATTTGGATCACCATCCAAAACAGATCCTTGCCCTTTAAGTGTGCGACCCCACAGGTTCATGTGTAATCGGTTATGACTCTGAAACTCTTTTCCGGTTACTAGTCGTTAGCGGTACCTAGCAGCACATAACGATTCCCAAATACACATAGAATAAATCGGACGAACCTTGATGTAATATGATCTATGATCAGGTCCTCATCACTTACGACCAGGTTGTAATTGGTCACGACCAATTCGTAACTCCTTACGACCAGGTTCTTACCATTCTGTGATTACGTTTGACCAGTCTACGACCAGCACGTATCTCCATACGACTAGTCCGTAACTGATCAAATTAAGCGACCTACTCATGCATTCTCTCTTTGCCTCACGATGTCTGGTTGAACTCCAGGTGAGATTGTGGATTTCATAGGGATATGTTCCAGATCTTAGGATGATGTGACAATTGGCAATGGCGTTTACGGTTTGTCGTTTCACGTGTTTTCAACAAAGTTACACGCTTACTGGACAGGGGCGGTCCGACCGGTCCTTGCACGGCGGTCCGACCGGTCCCAAATAGGTCGGAGCGGCCATATGGGGCGGTCGGACCGGTGGTGACCAAAGTGGTCAAAACGAGCTGGGCCAAAAATAGGTGTTGTAGGCAAGTGAGGGGATCCCAATGCACTTGGTCTCATAATTTTTGGAGTCTCCAGTAAAAAGTTCTATTGGTTTAAAGTTTCCGAAGGTTTGGATTTTGGGGTTGAAATTGGCTAAGTCCCAAGGGCGGTCCGACCGGCTCACGAGGAGCGGTCCGACCGCTCACTGGAGCGGTCGGGCTGTAATAACTTGAACGTCGGCCAACTTCGTGGCGATGTTGTTTTATTAGGTCAAAGTCATTGGTTTTATGGCATATGATTTGCATGATGCATGTTTTGACTAACATGGGTCAAGTTGTGAAGAACTTATTCCCAAATTCGTGTTTGCTTGTGCGTGGTTGTGCAGTTGCTTGGTGGTCAACGACGGTTAACGGCGAGGAGGATCGGGACTAGACTTGGAGAGTTGAGGTCGAGCGATCGGCGATGCGGGTGAGTCAACGACTCAAGCGTGACACAAGATGGACAAGGGTGACCTATTGGCAAATCCATGGTGCATGGTGAAGCGGTTTAGGTCAAAAGGTTAAAGACGGCGCTTTGCGAAGCGTGCGTGTGTGACCCGTTTGTTAGTGGGCCTTAACGGGAGCCCAATTGAGTCAAACCCTAGAGAGTTCTAGGCCTCCACTATAAATAGGAGGAGGTGGTGGCTGCACCCCTCTCTCTCGCTGTTTTTCACCTCTTTTGTTGCTTGCAAAACTCTAATTGGTTTAGGGGGAGTTGAGGTGGAGGCTAGGGCTTTTCATGGTTTGAGGAGAATTTCGTGATCTTTGATTGTCCACTGATCCATGATGGTGTGGATGTAATCGAGCATCAATCACGAAATCAATCTATGCAAGGTTTGCTTGAGATAAGTCTCTTTTCGTTCTTGCTTTCAATTTCGTGTTTTTAGGGCTTTCTTTGATCCGCGAGTTTGTGATTGATTCTTTCACGTGAATTAGCTTGCTGTGATATGTGTGAATCTATCTAGCATCATCTTGATCATCAATCTCTCACGAACAAGCTTTAGGATCAAGTTTTCGTTCTTGCCCGGTTTTAGACCTTCTGTTAATCAATTGGCAATTGCTCAAGATCGTTCCAAGAATTATCATAATATTCGATTGGAATAGGTCCTCAATAGCATATAGAAGGTGTGTGCAAAGTTTCATTAAGATGGGAGTTGAGAATCAAAAGTTTGACCTAATTGCAACTTCGTCATCGGTGATTTTATTGTTGCGGATCGGTTCGAGTCGGCGGTCGGACCGCCATCATCACCGGTCGATCGATTTTGAGCGGTCCGACCGCCCAAGACTGCTAATGATCGACCGCCCGCAATCGGACCGACCGGTTGGGTCCAGCCGGTCGACCGCCCGTCTTTGTGAGTTCTTGCAATCTTAGTTGATTTTGTGATTTTACTTAGGGATTTAATTGGATTCAATACTAGTCTTCCATTTGATTGGTATATTGATCTTCATAGCTTCATCATAGCTATTGGAGTGAAATTGTGTTGAATTCATTATTTGGGAAAAAGTGAGCGTGCTCCTATTCACCCCCCCCCCCTCTAGTCGCCTTTTCGGTCCAACAAGTGGTATCAGAGCCCGGTTAGTTCACTCTTGATCTTAACCGGTCACTGAACTTTGGCGATGGATAAGTTTTCTACTAAACCGCATATCTTCGATGGGCACAACTATGCCTATTGGAAGAATCGTATGCGCGTCTTTCTTGAGAGCGAGGGACAAGCTATTTGGGATGTTGTTAGAGCCCCGCTGGTTATTCCTGAAATTGCTACACCTTACGCAACTCTTTTGGCTAACAACAATAAGGCTAAGAATCTTTTATATGGTGCACTTGGTAGACAAGAATATGATAGAATTTGCAATCTTTCAACTGCGCATGAAATTTGGAACACTCTCGAAACATATCATGAGGGTTCGTCCCAAATCAAAAAGGTGCGCCAAACAGTTTACAAGCGTGAATACAATAAATTCGAGATGCGTCCTGGAGAGAGCATCGATGACATTTTCAGTCACTTTAATAAAGTAATTAATCAAATGAAAGCTGTTGATATTGAATATTCTCAATCTGAAAATGCCACCCATCTCTTGGCTGCAATCAACACCAAGGAGTGGGAGATGAAGGCTACTGCTATAGAGGAAAATGTTGATCTTTCAAGTCTTACTTTAGAATTGCTTTATAGTAAACTCAAGACTCATGAAATTAAAAGAGTTGATCATCCCAAGAAAGATAATTTAGCTTTGGTAGCAGATCCTCTCAAAAAGGCTTTTGATGACTCTTTTGAATCTTCTTCTGGATTTTCATTTGCTTGTTTATCTGCTATTCATGAAGAGGAGCTTGAAAGTATTCCTGAAACAGAGTTAGCTCTTCTAGCTAAAAAATTCACACGGGCCTACAATAATGTGAGAAACAAAAAAAGAGGTGGTCCGGTGACATGCTATGAATGTGGTGAGCTCAATCATATCCGGGCAAATTGCCCCAAGCTGAAAGGTAAGAGCAATCATAAGGAAGGAAAGCCATCTTGGAAGAAGCCTCCTTTCAACAAATCAAGGTATGAGGCTAATAAGCTTGTGAAGGTCGCCACCGGTCCTTGCCGCTTTGAGGATCAATCCTTGAGCGATGTGGATACCGGGAGTGAGGAGGACAAGGAGGAGGAGATACCTCAAGGCAAAAAGAAAGGGATGGCCAAAGACTTTACTGGCATGTGCTTCATGGCTGACACGGACGACATTGATGATAATGAAGTATCTTTTTCTTATGATGAGCTTTCTGCTAAATATGATTCTATAGTTGAGCAATTGCTTAGTCAAGATGAACCACTAGAATTTGTCATGACAAAAAATAAGAAATTAGAGTCAAAAATTAGCAAACTGAAAGTAGAGCTTAAAAATGCTAAGACTCTTGAACCTGATGAATGTTTATCTTGTCATGCTATGCATTCAGAAATTACCAAGTTACAATCTGCTCATAATATTTCTGTACAACAACTTGAGAATGCTAGATCTGAACTAAATGAAATTAAAAGTGCTCCTTGTGAAAAATGTTTAGAATCTAGTAAATTGATTGCTTTTGATGTATTTGATTCTAGCCCTTGCACTTCATGTTTAGAAAAGAACGTGAAATCAAAGATATCTTAGAAGTCGCTAGAGTCAAATATGCTAAGCTTAAGGACGATATTAAAAATACTACTTGTGCTTCATGTTCCACTCTTAAGCTTGAAATTGCTTTGTATAAGGAGAAATCTATGAATAATACTTGTGATGCTTGTGTTAACTTGAGAAAAGAAAATGCTTACCTTCATGATACATTAGAGAAAGTTTCTAAAGGTAAGAAACAATTAAACATGATTCTTGACAAGTCTAAAACTCCTTATAAGAAGCAAGGTTTAGGATTCAATTCTTTTCAAGACAATTCAAACCCAAAAGTCATTCAAGTCTTGGAAAAAGGTTAATTGAATTCAAAACCCAACCTTGCAAAAATATCTTTTAAATCTGCAGGTTTTGCCCAACCTTGTATTAATTCAAATGGTGCTTCTTCTAGTGGTACCAAGTACCATTGCACTTATTGCAAGAAAGGTGGGCATTTGATTGAATTCTGTTGGTGTAGGTTAAAAAATGATAGGAAAAATTTTGATAGAATTTCATTCATGCAACCTAGAGCTTCTATGAGACATGGTAACACTGAAAAGAATAAACCTGGATTAGGATTTTTCTCTCATGCAAATCATTATGTTTCTAGATATCCTAATTCTAATGTTTATCAGACTAGCGGTCCGATCACCGGGTGGTCACCGGTCGACGACGTTTTGGTCGCGGTCCGATCGACCAAAGACAACACGGCCGAACCGCCCATGGACAGTTTAAGTCTCATGTTAATTTAAACATTGCTCATAACCGAATGTTAGATGAAATCAAGGATAGTACTTCTGGTTTGTATACTCCTTGCAGACGTGTGTCTCAGTACTGGATTCCTAAATCTTGTTTATCTAACCCCAGTATTGAGACACATCGTTCTTTTGTTCCTTGATTTTCAGGACTACCGTGGAAAGGGGAAGAACACGTGGTTCGTCGACTCCGGGTGTTCACGCCACATGACCGGAAACTCAAAATGGTTCACCTCTTTCACGCGGGCAACAGGTGATGACTTCATCACCTTTGGAGATGATACACAAGGGCGAATTGAAGGAACATGATCAATTAGGGTGAACAACAAATTCATTCTAAAGGATGTCGCTCTTGTGGACAAGCTTAGGTATAATCTCCTTTCATTTCTCGACTTCTTGATGATGGTTATGAGACTGCTTTTAAGAAAATGCTTGTCGTGTGCTTGATTCTACTTGGTGAGCTTGTGTTTGGAATCTCTAGAGTTGGTAGAATTTTTGAACTGATTTTTCGAATCTCTTCGGATCTCTTAAATGTTTGCTTACATCTTCTTGATTTACGGCTTTGGCACCGACGTTTGGGGCACATTGGTTTTGATCATCGACACGAGTTAGCAACCTTGATCTCATGAGAGGTTTGCCCAAACTCAAAGTCACAAGGATGTTTGATGCGCCTTGTAGGCATGGCAAACAAGTTGCCGCCTCACACCCTTTTGTGACTATGGTTATGACTGACGGACCAGGATAGTTGCTTCATATGGATACTATTGGTCCTGCTAGAGTCCGGTCAGTCGGTGGAAAATGGTATATTCTTGTCATAGTCGATGATCTTTCTAGATATACTTGGGTGTTCTTTCTTACTTCAAAAGATGAAGCTTTTGGTTATTTTCATGACCTTGTTCTTCGTTTGGCTTCTGAGCTTCCTGGTGCTTTGAGAGCGATTCGCAGTGATAATGGCACGGAGTTCAAAAATACTTCTTTTGCTTCTTTTTGTCTTTGCGTGGTATTGAGCATCGCTTCTCCTCTCCACACGTCCCTCAACAAAATGGCGTGGTGGAAAGGAAGAATAGGACCTTGGTCGAAATGGCTAGGACGATGCTAGATGAGTATAGCACACCGAGGAGATTTTGGGCCGAAGCTATTGCTCTCGCTTGCCATATTGCAAATCGTGTCTTTTGAGACCTTCTTTAGGCAAGACTCCTTATGAGCTTCGTTTTGGTAGAAAACCCTCTGCTTCGCATTTTGAGTTTTTGGATCAAAATATTTTATTCTTAAGACAGCAACTTAGATAAATTTGAATCAAGAACTTTTGATGGGTTATTTCGGGTTATCCCGCTCATTCGAGGGTTTTCGGTTTTTAATATTGAGACTAACATTATTCAGAGACTTGTAATGTCACTTTTGATGAGACTAGCCCAGAGCTAGATCTATTGCTCTGAGATGATTCACAGTGACAGAGAGCATTTTTGTGGAGGAAGATGAGGACGGCTAATATCATTCCTTCATCTGCACATCTTGAAGCGCCCATATTGATACAAGAACACGCTACGCCTACTTCACCTTCGCTGAGGCTCTGCTTGCATCTTCATCATCAGCAGATACTGCGGAGGTCGAAGAAACAGTATCTCACCCGGCGCCCACTTCGCATTCAGAGACAAAGATCCTCCTAATGATAATAGGTAATCTACATGAGCGAGTCACTCGCTCGGTATAATGATCCAAATCTCTACTCTCATTCGGCTTTTGTTGCTTCTTTTGAACCCCGCGATATATCACATGCTTTATCTGATTCTAGCTGGGTAAATGCCATGCATGAGGAGTTAGAAAATTTTGAAAGAAACAAAGTTTGGAACCTAGTAGAACCCCCTAGTGGTCATAATGTTATAGGAACCCATTGGGTGTTTAAGAATAAACAAGGTGATGATGGTTCTGTGGTTAGAAACAAGGCCAGATTGGTAGCTCAGGGTTTCAGCCAAGTTGAGGGGTTAGATTTTGATGAGACATTTGCTCCTGTTGCTAGACTAGAAGCCATTCGTATTCTGCTTGCATTTGCTGCATCAAAAGGTTTTAAATTATATCAGATGGATGTTAAAAGTGCTTTTTTAAATGGTTTCATAGATGAGAAAGTGTATGTTAAGCAACCCCCTGGTTTTGAGGATCCTAAATATCCAAATCGTGTTTTCAAGCTATCTAAAGCATTGTATGGTCTTAAACAAGCCCCTAGAGCCTGGTATGATAGACTTAAGACCTTCTTGCTTAAAAATAATTTTGAGATGGGTAAAGTGGATAAAACTCTATTCATTCTTAGGCGTGGCAATGACTTCCGGCTTGCTCAAATTTACGTGGATGATATTATTTTTGGTGGTTCCTCTAATGCTCTTGTTTCCACTTTTCCGACACTATGTCCGTGGAATTTGAGATGAGTATGATGGGAGAGCTTAATTACTTTTGGGACTTCAAATCAAGCAATGCAAGGAAGGAACTTTCATCCATCGACGAAGTACACTAAAGATCTACTCAAACGCTTCAACATGGGTGATCGCAAGCCAATTTCCACTCCCATGGCAACTTCGATTTTTGGATCCGGATGAGGAAGGAGAAGTCGTGGATCAACGCGAGTACCGCAAAGATGATCGGCACCTTCTCAGATTTGATGACCTCGAGACCGGACATTCACTTCACGGTATGCCTTTGTGCAAGATTTCAGCGTCTCCGAGAACTTCCCATCGCCAAGCCGTTAAGCGCATATTCGGTATTTACACTCTACCCTCTTATATGGCATTTGGTATTCATGCTCTTCACTTTGTCCATTAGGGTTTTTCATTCGATTTTGCGGGTCATCTGGTTAGATAGGAAGAGTACCTCGTGCACTGTCACTTCCTAGGCACTTCTCTTGTATCTTGGTCCTCTAGGAAGCGGTCTTACATTGCACAATCCATCTTTGAAGCGGAGTATGTAGTCAGCTAGCTCTTTGTCAGAGCTGATTTTGTGGATGACGTCCACTTTGAAAGATTATGGGTTAAACTTTGCTAGTGTTCCTCTTTTACGTGATAACACTACGCTATTAATATTGCTAAAACCCGATGCAACATTCTAGGACTAAGCACATAGACATTCGCTTTCACTTCCTTAAAGATCATGTTGAAAAAGGTGATATTGTGATGCACTTCGTAGAGTCCAAGCTCAATTGGCGATATTCTTACCAAGCCTTTAGATCAAACCGATTTTCCTCCTTAAGAAGCGAGTTAGGGTAATTTATCCTTACGGGTTGGTTTGAGGGGGAGTTTGTTTTTTTTCTTATCTTTCCTTGTTCTTTTGATCTTTTATTGTTCTTTTTCTGAACTTAGTGATCTTTTCGAACTTTTTAGGTTTTTAGGCTTTTTTAATTGCATCTTATTGTGTCATATTGCATTCATATGAAAACTCCAACAAGTGGTTACAACAAATGGTATGAAAAATCCAAAAGATGCATTGTAATATAAGATTTTACCTTATTTTAAAAAAATTGATGAAGCTTTGTCTATTACCCTTTAGAGCTTTTGTGTTTCAATTCTTGCTCAATGTCATGTCTAGTTCTTTGACTTGCTAGAATTATCATGCTTTTACATGTGTAGCTAAGTCTTTGCTATATGAGCTAGAACCTTTTAAACAACTCAAACTAAGAAATTGCAATTTGTGGATGTTTTAGCGAGTTGCGCAATTAGTGCTCCTCTTGTGACATTGGCCCTCGTAATTGCTTTGTTAGCTCTTTGATCTAAAATTGACCATTACTTGAGCTTTTGTGTTCTTGAGATTCTAAACTGCTCATGTGAAAAATGAAAATCAAGATTGTCTTATGCTTAAATTGTGCCAAACTATTCTTACGAGGCCGCTTGTCAAATGACATGAACTTGGAGATAGTTTGATGAACCGAACGATCTCATGGGGATTGCTTGTCGAAATGACATGAACCTCAAGATTTGTCGCCTTGTAGAAGCTTAGAAAGAGTTTGTGGATGGCTCCTAGTCCAAGATCTTCTTTACTAAGATATACCTTTAATCAACTTGTGGTGAAGCTTAGGATGAGTTTGTGGATGGCTCCTAGTCCAGATCTTATCACTAAGTTAGATCATTAGTCAACTTCAATATTCAATGCAAATGAGAAAAATGTTGACAAATGGGCGTTTACAAAATATTGAGCAAAATGATTCAATACGGGACTTGATTGACTCTTAATGTGGTCTTTGTTAGATTTTTGATCTCACTTTGACATTTTGACATGGCCAATTTCACTTTAGGATCCTGTTGATGAACTTCTTTGAATTTGAAGCGTTGCTTAAATTGATCAAATCTCGCTTTAGTTTTGAGCCTTTGTGCTTAGCTTTGATATATATGTCTTACCATGATCTTGCTAGCGCTGTCAGGCTTGATATGCTGTTTGTGCAATATTAGAGATACTAGCTTGTTCTTTTGGGTAATCTCCAAAGCTTCTTGTAATCAAAATTGAAAAATACAAAAATTGAAGCCACTCCATTGCACTTCATGCATATTCCTCTTTATGCTTCTTTTATTTCTGCTTCTTCCTTTATTCTATATTTATTATCTCTGGATGAGAGGAAGGCGTGATTCCTTGATGAATCCATTGTCAAAGGGGGAGAAGATGTGTTAAATGAGAAGAGAAGATGTATTAATAAGAAGATATTTCTTTATTGGGGGAGAAGTTTATACAAAGGGGAGAAACTGAAAATTTGAAAATTGAGGATCATAGTGAGGGGGAGTTCTTGAGTTGCATTCTTATTGTCTTATTGAATATTCTGAACTTGAATTGCATTCTTTTATACTCACAATGATCATAGGTCAATTGAACAATTGTTCTTTCATATGGACCTGATGTGAGAATTTTGACCCTTTTCTGGAAATCAAAGTTTTTATGCTTTCTTTTGCCTTGTCTCACATGCCTATACTATTCTGATGCCAGCTTGGTCATTTTCATTGCTTTTTCTTGCTTATGGACCAAGTTGTGCCTTTGTACGAAAACTGCGAGTAAACTCGTTTTCAAACCTCTTACTTACATTTTCTGGATAATTGCCAATGTGTTCATCAAAGGGGAGATTGTGAATTTTATGGGGATATGTTTCAGATCTTAGGATGATGTGACAATTTGCAATGGCGTTTACGGTTTGTCGTTTCACGTGTTTTCGACAAAGTTACAGGCTTACTGGACAGGGGCGGTCCAACCGGTCCCAAATCGGTCGGACCGGCCATGTGGGGCGGTCGGACCGGTGGTGACCAAAGTGGTCAAAACGAGCTGGGCCAAAAATAGGTGTTGTAGGCAAGTGATGGGATCCCAATGCACTTGGTCTCATGATTTTTGGAGTCTCCAGTAAAAAGTTCTATTGGTTTAAAGTTTCCAGAAGGTTTCGGATTTTCAGGGGTTGAAATTCGGCTAAGTCCCAAGGGGCGGTCCGACCGGCTCACAGGGAGCGGTCCGACCGGCCAAGGGGCGGTCCGACCGGCTCACCTGGAGCGGTCAGACCGGTAATAACTTGAACGTCGGCCAACTTCGTGGCGATGTTGTTTTATTAGGTCAAAGTCATTGGTTTCATGGCATATGATTTGCATGATGCATGTTTTGACTAACATGGGTCAAGTTGTGAAGAACTTGTTCCCAAATTCGTGTTTGCTTGTCTGTGGTTGTGCAGGTTGCTTGGTGGTCAACGACGGTCAACGGCGAGGAGGATCGGGACTAGACTTGGAGAGTTGAGGTCCAGAACGATCGATGATGCCGGGTGAGGTCAACGACTCAAGCGTGACACAAGATGGACAAGGGTGATCTATTGGCAAATCCATGGTGCATGGTGAAGCGGTTTAGGTCAAAAGGTTAAAGACGGCGCTGCGGCGCGTGCGTGTGTGACCCGCTTGTTAGTGGGCCTTAACGGAGCCCAATTGAGTCAAACCCTAGAGAGTTCTAGGCCTCCACTATAAATAGGAGGAGGTGGTGGCACCCTCTCTCTCTCGCTGTTTTTCACCTCTTTTGTTGCTTGCAAAACCCTAATTGGTTTAGGGGGAGTTGAGGTGGAGGCTAGGGCTTTTCATGGTTTGAGGAGAATTTCGTGATCTTTGATTGTCCATCGATCCATGATGGTGTGGATGTAATCCAAAGATCAATCACGAAATCAATCTATGCAAGGTTTGCTTGAGATAAGTCTCTTTTCGTTCTTGCTTTCAATTTCGTGTTTTTAGGGCTTTCTTTGATCCGCGAGTTTGTGATTGATTCTTTCACGTGAATTAGCTTGCTGTGATATGTGTGAATCTATCTAGCATCATCTTGATCATCAATCTCTCACGAACAAGCTTTAGGATCAAGTTTTCGTTCTTGCCCGGTTTTAGACCTTCTGTTAATCAATTGGCAATTGCTCAAGATCGTTCCAAGAATTATCATAATATTCGATTGGAATAGGTCCTCAATAGCATATAGAAGGTGTGTGCAAAGTTTCATTAAGATGGGAGTTGAGAATCAAAAGTTTGACCTAATTGCAACTTCGTCATCGGCCGATTTTATCGCTGCGGATCGGTTCGAGTCGGCGGTCGACCGCCATCATCACCGGTCAGACCGATTTTGGAGCGGTCCGACCGCCGGCACAACAGCGGTCAGACCGCCCGGCAATCGGACCGACCGGTTGGGTCCAGCGGTCAGACCGCCCGTGCTGTGAGTTCTTGCAATCTTAGTTGATTTTGTGATTTTACTTAGGGGATTTAATTGGATTCAATACTAGTCTTCCGCTGTACTGGTATATTGATCTTCATAGCTTCATCATAGCTATTGGAGTGAAATTGTGTTGAATTCATTATTTGGGAAAAAGTGAGCGTGCTGCTATTCACCTTTTCGGTCCAACAGAGATGATGTGTTATCCATGGACTGTTCAATACTTTCTCGATAACATCATGTGGTCGACACTTCGACCACTAGTGGTATGGCCATGCACTTTCTTTATCCGATCACCACGAGGGGTCTAGAGACATCTCTCCTGTTATGTTAGGAGGGGCAAATCCCATCTCGACCAGTCACATCCCTCCGCATGTTTCATAGCATACCCGAAAGCTACCTTTATAACTACCCAGTTACGGAGTAGCGTTTGGCAACCCCTAAGAGTGATATTACACATGTAGGAAACCATGCTGATCTCAGGTCTAAGGATTATACATCATCATTACTTGAGACCAACTAATGACACAAAGATTCATAACAATCTCAATAGTGTCTCAATGATGGGTCTATCAACACCATGTTCTCTAACATGTGTTCACATTATTGATTCGATATCTCCATATCTATGACCAGTGAAACCAGGTCATCAATAAATACATATGCTAGTCACATAGTCACTGGTATTCCGACCAGTGACCTCCGACCAGGGATACATTTAGAATGACATCATATAAGTTAAAGAGTTCCACCAACAATTCACGTACTTATTGATCTATAGCAAATGATTCATTCAAGGAACATGGTAACATATTATCAAATTCATGAACATAATGAAATATCATCATCTCTATGATTGCCTCTAGGGCATATTTTCAACACAAAGATCGTAAGGTTTTATCTCATATTCACCTTCATTTTATCAAATGATATTTTGTTGGATGTTTTGAAGCAAAAGACACTCGCTGCTTTATGGCTGAAGCTGGAATAAATTTGCATGACAAAAGATCTGACCAGTAAGATGCATCTCAAGTAGAAATTATACCCCCACAAATTGCAAGAAGGAGGATCTGTGATTGATCATCTTTCGGTATTTAAGTTGATCGTTACCGACCTAGAGTCGATGGAGGTAAAATATGATGATAAGGATTTAGGTCTTATTCTTTTGTGTTCACTGCCTAATTCTTTTTCAAATTTCAGAGATATCATATTATATAGTAGAGATACTCTCACTCTTAATGAAGTTTATGAAGCTTTACATGCAAAGAAAATGATGAAACATATGGTACCTTCTGAAAATTCAAGCTCACAAGCAGAAGGCTTGTTTATTCGTGGTAGGCAAAAGGAGAAGAACTCAAACGATGGATCTCGAGGTAAAAGTTCGAATGGCTACAAAAACGGGTCGAAATCAAGAGGTAGATACAAGTCATGCAAATATTACAAGAAAAGTAGGCACGACATCTCTGAATGCTGGAAGCTACAAAATAAAGAAAAGAGAGTTGCATATTATAAGCCAAAAGGTAAACCAGATGATGAAGATAAAGCCCCCCTTGTTGCTGATGATAGTCATAATGTAGAAATTCTTGTTGGTTTTGCTGGATGTGCTAAGACCAATGATGAATGGATTCTTGATTCTACATGTACCTTTCATATGTGTCCTAATAGGGACTGGTTTGCCACCTATGAACCTATTGAAGGTGGTACTGTGTTGATGGGTGATAACTCATATTGTAAGGTTGCAGGACTTGGTTCAGTTTAGATCAAGATGTTTGATGGTATTGTCATAACTTTGATAGATGTGAGGCACATTCCAGATTTGAAAACATATCTCATCTCTTTGAGTACTCTTGATAATAAAGGGTACAAGTATTCTGGTGAAGGTGGAGTTTTAAAGGTATCAAAAGGCTCTCTTATTGTGATGAAAGCTGATATTAAAACTGCCAATATGTACCATATGCGAGGTACTACAATATCAGGTATTGTTGCTGTAATTTCAAGTTCATTATCTGATTTCGATGCTACTAATCTTTGGCATATGCGCCTTAGGCATATGAGTGAACTTGGTTTGACATAATTGAGCAAGAGAAGACTTCTTGATGGACATAGCATCGGCAAGTTCAAATTTTGTGAGCATTGTGTGTTTGGCAAACACAAGAGAGTGAGATTCAATACTTCAGTTCATACTACAGAAGGTATTTTAGATTATGTGCATTCTGATTTATAGGGGCCATCTACCAAGACATCGCTAGGAGGTGCTAGCTATATATTAAGAATTATTGATGATTACTCTAGAAGAGTGTGACCTTATTTTTTGAAGCATAAATCAGAAGCATTTTCAGCATTTAAAGAGTGGAAGACTATAATTGAAAGGCAAACTGAAAAGAATGTAAAGAAACTTCGCACTGATAATAGGATGTAATTCTGTTTAATGAATTTGAATCATATTGCAAGACTGAAGATATTGTCAGGCACTACACCGTTCCTCATACTCCTCAACAAAACGGTGTAACTAAGCGTATGAACAGAACCATCATTTCCAAGGCCTGTTGCATGTTGTCTAATGCAGGTTTGCATAAGCATTTTTGGGCTGAAACCGCTTCCACTGCTCGCTATCTTATTAATAGATCACCCTCTATTGCAATTAAAAAGAAGACTCCAATTGAGGTATGGTCTGGTTCCCCAGCAAATTATTCATAAATTGAAAGTTTTTTGTTGTACTGCTTATGCTCATGTTGATAATGGAAAATTAGAACCTAGAGCTATTAAGTGCATCTTTCTTGGTTATAAATCTGGTGTTAAAGGATATAAGTTGTGGAATCCTGAAACACGTAAGGTTGTGATTAGCAGAAATATTATTTTTAATGAATCTACTATGCTTCATGATAAACTGCCTACTAATGTTCCTGTTGAGAGTGAGCAGAATTCAAGTATTCAGGTGGATCATCTTATTGGTTCAGATAACACATCAGATAAGGAAAATATTTGTTGTTCATGATGCATCTATTATTGAAAATCCTCCTATTTGTGAGTAGTCACAACAACAGTCTATTGTAGTTGACAGACCTAGGAGGGAGATTAATCCACCCAAGAGGTTGATTGAAGAAGCTAATATTGTTGCTTATACTTTGAGTGTGGCAGAATAAATTGAAGGTAATGCAGAACCTTCATCATACTCTGAGGCTATGGATTCCATTGATTGTAATAAGTGGATAACTGCTATGCATGATGAGATAGAGTTACTTGAAAAGAATGGCACTTGGGA
The DNA here is from genome assembly GCA_036346395.1 of Hsuehochloa calcarea. Taxonomy (NCBI): domain Eukaryota; kingdom Viridiplantae; phylum Streptophyta; class Magnoliopsida; order Poales; family Poaceae; genus Hsuehochloa; species Hsuehochloa calcarea. Next base: position 39,342,746 of record CM070598.1, on the reverse strand, counting down.
GTTAGTGAAATTGCCAAAGGAAATGAAGCATATTCATTGCAAGTGAGTTTTCAAAAAAAGGAAGGTATTTCTTCTACTAAACCAGTAAGGTATAAAGCAAAGTTGGTTGCTAAAGGTTATAGTCAGATTCCAGGTATTGACTTTAATGATATCTTTTCCCCAGTAGTGAAGCATAGTTCTATTCGCACTTTACTCAATATTGTTGCTATGCATGATTATGAACTAGAGTAATTAGATGTTAAAAATACATTCTTGCATGGAGAGTTAGAAGAAGACATTTAGATGGACCAACCTGAGGATTTTGTTATTCCTAGAAAAGAACATCTTGTTTGTAGATTAAAGAAATCTCTTTTCGGTTTGAAGCAATCTCCTGGACAATGGTACAAGAGATTTGACTCATTTATGCTCTCTCATAAATTTAAGCGATCTGATTATGATAGCTGTGTTTATTTAAAGACTGTCAATTGTTCAGCTATTTATTTGCTTCTCTATGTTGATGATATGTTGATTGCTACAAAAGATAAGTCGAAAATAGCAAAACTGAAAGCACAATTGAGTCATGAATTTGAAATAAAAGACTTAGGTGCAATAAAGAAAATTCTTAGCATGTAGATTATTAGAAAGAGAAAATTTGGCAAGTTATACCTTAGTCAAAAAAGGTTATATTGAGAAGGTCATTCGCCGTTTTAATATGCATAATGCAAAACCAGTGGGTACTCCATTAGTTTCGCATTTCATATTATCTTCAGCTTTATGTCCTGAGTTAAATTATGATATCGAGTACATGTCTAGAGTTACATATTCCAGTGCAGTTGGTTCTCTTATATATGCCATGGTTTTGTTCTCGTCCTGATTTATCTCATGCACTGAGTGTTGTTAGTAGATACATTGCTAATCCTGGAAAAGAGTATTGGAAAACAGTTCAATGGATTTTCAGATATTTACATGGTAATTCTAATGCTCGTTTGCAGTTTGAAAATTCTAGAGATGAACTTGTTGGTTATGTTGACTCTGATTATGTTGACGATTTGGACAAGAGGAAATCTCTCACAGATGATTTCATCATTGATGGTTGTGCTGTTAGTTGGAAGGCAAGTTTGTAACCTACTGTTGCTTTATCTACTACTGAAGCAGAATATATGGTTATTTCTGATGCTTGTAAAGAAGCTATTTGGTTGAGAGGTTTGTACACTTAGCTTTGTAGAGATAATTCTTACACTACAATATTTTGTGATAGTCAAAGTGTAATACCCTGAAAAATAATATTAATAATCGCGTCGTAAAGGTCGGAGAGTAATTAATTAAATAGTAACAATAAGTAATTAATTATTAACCTCTTAAGGGCCTGGGTGTAATTAAATAAAAAAGATTTTGTGAAAAAAAAATAGATTTTCGGAATTTTTAGAGCTATAAATGGATTACGGATTTTTTTTAGGAACCCTAATAGCCATTTAGCCTTCCAGCCGCCGTCAGCCGATTTCTTTTCTTCTGTTGCCCCTGTGCGCGGCCAGTGCGTTGCTGCTGCGATTCTCCTGTGCGCGTGGCTTCTGGCGAGCAACTGCTGCGCTGCGCCGTCTTTTCTTCCAAATACCGCTGCCGATCCCTTCTGCTGCTTTGCCCGCTCGCGTGCGATCTCGATTCCGAGCCGCTGCTGAAGCCATCTAACTGCCATGCGGCTGGAAGCGGTAGCTGGCCGATCTGTGGCGTGGACGCTGCGTTGTCGCCGCTGAAGCTCGCCCTCAGGCGTGGGCGCCCAAATTGCTTTTATCGCCCACATGCATGTACCTACCGATTAGGTAGGTAACAAGGTGGTGATTAATTTGCTTATCTTTGAACTTTTAACGTGATTAGTTTTAGTTTTGGCTTTAGGCCGAATTATTATTTGACCAGCGCCGTGAAGTGCATGCATAGGATTAGTGAAAACTAATTGGTTTTTTTTTAGATTAGCTAGAGATGTTATAGAATTTCCTAATCCTTGGTTGTTTAGTACTTCTGATTAGTATGCTGTTATATTGTACGATTTATTCGGATACCTTAATGGCAAATTTTGGAAATGTCATCTACTAGTTAATTGTAGATAATTTCGATATCTTTCTATAGCATATTTTATCATGTCAATCGGACTAGTAGATTTCTAGATATGATGTTCGAAAGGCCGCTGTTTTTAGGGTTACCGTCGTTCGGCGCTGTTTTGGTAGATTGGTTATTAAAAATAGTAAATATCCTAATTAGAGTTTTTGATCTACATGAAAGTTGTAGATAATTGTCTAATGATTCTGTAGGATCTAAGAACGCGTATTTTGGTTGAGTAAAACAGAAGTTATGAAATTTGGAAGACCGCTGTTCCGAAGCGGACAGACCGGCTTTCGGAGCTAAATACGGAGGGTTAGATGATTTAATTAGAAGTCTTCGTAATCTAAGAAAATGTGGATAATTTTATAAAGAATCCAGGATGGGGTGGTTTGTGGTGATCGGACTTTTGAGTCAAAAGTTACGCTCTTTTTAGTAACCGGACAGCTATGGGTAACTATTCGCACCGCGTAACGTAGTATATTTGGGGACGTGTAGGAGCGATGTATATTGATTGTTATTCTTATGATGCTGTAGCTTGTATTGAGATGTGTGTATTTAATGTAGGAGAAGCGTCGTACTTGTTGCCATCTTCGAGTCAAATTGTGCGTCGCAACTAGTAAAGGCAAGTGCATGGTAGACAGCGATCAATGATCGATCACTGTTTTCTTTATCTTCTATTACCATTATTGTTGTGCTTTTATTTTGTTTAATTGCAAGCAATGGAATGGTATGGATTTATATTGTTAATGGACATGATGAAAAGTTGGATATGATGTTTATGATGGAGTTTGCATGTTTGCATACATAAGCATCTTTGCATATGAGAAGGTGATCATGATGATCACAACTCCACGGGAGTGGAGGAGGTCCCCGATCCTTTTGGAGGAACGGGCTTGAGAGTGAATGTTGTCGCGAGCATTCACTCACGCTATACCGGTATACGCGAAAAGAAGTGCATGTGGACATATAGATTAGAGTTGCACTGATATTTGAGATTGATGAATGAGAATGTGAATGGAAGTGCATGTGATGATAATGAAGTTATTGAATCTCATGTTGATACATTATTGTTCGTTGTATATGATGTGTTTGTTTGAGTCGTGGACTCACCCTTGCTCTATTGTTGTTTTTAGGTGATCTTGAGGATGCCGAATCGAGAGCGAGTAGAGCACATGGACATCACATGATCATTCGTCATGATAATCTTTTCATTCAATATTGGTTTACACTTGGACATGTTAATTATTGAATAATGTTTAGGATATCATTTGGACTAGACTATTTGCTTTAATCATTTGGATTCATTGGTTGATGCGATATTGGACTGTTTACCTGATTTTATTCCACTTGATTACTTATTATCGTTTGAACCAAAATTATGCATGTTCGTTTGTGATCTTTAGATATGATTATCATTGTTTTCTTGCTGTAATTTTATAGTGTGTCAATATTTATTAGATGAAAGAGTAGTGTGGTGGCATTCTAGGCTCTGTGTTGGAAAAAGTTACAGCTTGGTATCAGAGCGGGCTTTAGGTCCATGGTGAATAGATTAACAACTTAGGCAAACTAAAATTGTTAAAATTTGTTTTAGTATTAGTAAATCAACTAAAATTTGCTAATGGTTAACTAACCTAAAATTTGACACACTAGTGCACAGTAGGTTAGAGAGAGGTACGAATATAGTTTTTACGCTTCCGTTATGTTATTTATTGATGGATGAGTTTATTTTGAGCTTTGAGCTCATTGTGTATTGTTGATTGTGGTTGATAGCTATGCCGAGGGGTAGAGGACGTGGTCGTGGTGGCCGCGGTCGTGGAGGTCGTGTTCGCGGCGAGGTTCCGTGGAGTCACCTCCTGTGGCGCTTGAGTCGATGAGTCGAGGGGTTGCCGCTGACCCGCCTCGGTTGTGGTCCAAGATGAGACCCCGCTTTCTTTGAGAGAGTTGGTGGGAGAGATCCGTGCTCTTCGTCAACAGCGCGGCGCACCTTCTGTCGCGGCATCTGTTGTTGCTCTGCCGCACATCCACCGATTCTCGAGGCGCGGATGTCACTTCGAGTGGATGGGGTTGAGGTTTGATTCGTTTGACTGGTCGGGCACACCGGTCGAGCAAATGGACCGGTTGCGCTACATGGAGAGGCGCTTTGGAGCTTTGGAGATGTCTTCACTTGGAGGGTCCGTTTGTAGCCTTTCACCAAAGGGCAAGTCGATATTTGGTGGGAGGGCGTGTTGTCTTCAAGGACCGCCACTCAAGGGCCATCACTTGGGAGGACTTTGTTGATCGGTTCAAGGGAAGTTCTACCCTATTCTTTTGTTGAGAAGATGGAGGTTGCCTTGACGACCTTTGCTCGGGGAAGAGGTCTATTGCTTGAGTATGAGGTGAGTTCAACAACTTGGTTCGCCGTTCCTTCATGAGCGAACGATGATCTTCAGAAGGCCAAGAGGTTCCGTCGGGGTCTCAATTCTGAGTACCGACATGTGTTGGGAGCTACTCCACTCTGTGACTACAGCTCTGTTGTGGAGCAAGCTAGGGGCATGGAGTTGGAGATGCAGCTCACAAAGGCGACAAGCCTCTGGTGGATCGTAGTTTCGGTGGTGACCAAAAAGGAGCTCTAGTGAGGAAGTGGGTCTGCTTCGTGACCGCTTTCAAGAAATTCAAGGGAGGACCGCAGTCTTTCAAGTCTAAGCACTCGAGGCCGTTCTCTTCTTCGGCGCCTCGTCCTTTTGCAGGTACTCCAGCTCTTCGTCCTGTCCCAGGGCAGGGTATGCTTTGCTTTAAGTGCGGTGATGGACACCGTCTCGCTGAGTGCACTTGGACGGGAGATTGCCGTCGCTGTGGCCGGCCGGGTCACAAGGAGCGGGTGTGTCGCCGAACCCGCTTAGCGTGATCAAGTGGGAGCCCGTGCCATCTTCTTCTTCTTGATGGGTCCCGCCGAGGATCTTTCCGATGATGATCGCTCCTCCGATGCCATTTCCTTCACTTGGGCGCCTCGGCGAGGTACTCATCGGCGGCCGCCACCTTCGCGCCGCTTCCAGTCAGACGACCACTTTACCGCACCGCCACAGAGATTGTTGGGGCTCGCCGCCGCCGTCGTCTTCTTTCGCCATGGCGCCACCGAGTGTACGCCATGCCCACAATGAGTCCGCGGTCGTCCCGACGTGGTGACAGTACTTTGCTTGTGGATTCGCTTGATGCTTTAGTCCTTTTGATTCGGGGCTACCTTTTCGTTTGTTTCGTCGGCGTTTGCTAGGAGAGCGAACTTGAGTATCTGATGGATTTCTCGACCGGTGTTGGTTAGTTCTCCGGGGTATTATTGCTAGTTCTCTGCTTGTCCCGGTGTTCTATTGTTATTGATGGAGAGGAGTTCACGGCGAATTTGATAGTTATTCAAATGGAGCCGTTCGATGTCATCTTGGGTATGGATTGGTTGCACTCTTATCGAGCCGTGATATCTTGTTTCAGAGAATGCGGTCTGCATGCGAGACCTCGTGCGGGAGACTTTGACTTTTCAGGAGTGCGCCTCGCGCTCTCTTCGATGTTGGTTGGACTGTTCGGGTCGTGCGTGAAAATGGCGGACTTCTTTTAGCTCTTCCGAGAAACCGAGTGTGGCTTCGCAGATTGAGGAGATTCCGTGGTCGTGATTACCCGGATGTGTTTCCTACCGAGCTTCCGGTTTGCCACTGCGCGAGACGTGGAGTTTCGCATTGATCTTGTTCCGTTTTCGTCCCATCTCGATGTCTCCATATCGATTAGCACGTCCGCTTCGGGACGAGTTGAAGAAGCAATTGGATGAATTGTTGGCTAAAGGTTTGATCAGCGTAGTGTATCGCCGTGGGGAGCTCTGCTCATTCACGAGAAGAAGGATGGGAGTTGGCGCATGTGTATTGATTACCGCGCACTTAATGCGATCACAATCAAGAACAAATATCCATTGCCCGCATTGAGGACTTGTTTGATCGATTGAATGGAGCTCAAGTGTTCTCCAAGATTGATCTCGATCGGTATAATCAAATCCGGTGCGTGAGCGAGATATAGAGAAGACCGCTTTCTCCACGGTATGGGCATTATGAGTATAAAGTTATGTCTTTTGGATTGACTAATGCACCTGCCATTTTTATGGAAACCATGAACAACATGTTGCACGAGTATCTAGATGACTTCGTGGTGGTGTTCATTGATGATATTCTTATCTATTCCAAGACCAATGAGGATCATGAGCGTCATTTGAGGCTGGTTTTAGATACTTTGAGAGACCACAAGTTCTATGCTAAGTTGAAGAAGTGTGAGTTCTGGATTTCAGAAGTGGGTTTTCTGGGTCATGTGATTAACCCTCAGGGTATTGCTGTTGATCCTAGCAAGGTCTCTACAGTGGTGGATTGGAAGAGGCCGACGAATGTGAAGGAGGTGAGGAGTTTCTTGGGTTTGGCTGGTTATTATCGGCGTTTTGTGCAGGATTTCTCTATCATTGCCAAGCCGATGTCTCACCTACTCAAAAGGTGTGAGATTCCAGTGGATGATGAGTGTGGCGCTAGCCACGCATTTTGAAGGACAGTTGGTGACCTCTCCTATTCTCACTCTTCCCGAGCCGGAAGCGGTTCACGATCTTTTCAGATCGTCTCGAGTGGGTCTTGGCTGTGTTCTCATGCAAGACGGTAAGGTGATTGCTTATGCGTCGAGGCAGTTAAAGAAGCACGAGCAGAATTATCCCACTCATGATTTGGAGTTGGCTGCGGTTGTTTTTGCTCTCAAGATTTGGAGGCATTATCTATACGGTGAGCCTTGTGATATTTTCACAGATCACAAGAGTCTCAAGTATATCTTCACTCAGAAGGATCTGAATTTGAGGCAAAGGAGGTGGTTGGAGTTGATCAAAGATTACGATCTTACTATTCAGTATCATCCAGGCAAGGCCAATGTAGTTGCTGATGCTCTTAGTCGCAAGGCGACTCCCGCTACTCTAGATTGCCTTATTGCTGATTTTGATCGCATGGGTATATCCTATTGTTATGCGGGCACATCACATGTTGAGACTCAGTTGATTCTGGAGTCAGCTATTCCAGACCGTGTGCGGGAAGCACAGCAGAGTGACCGGTTACTACAGGAGGTTAGGAAGCGTCTGGATGAGGGTAAAGAGGGTGATTTCAGTATGGATGATTCTGGTACTTTGAGGTTTAAAGGCCGTCTTTGTGTGCCACAAAAGGCGGAGGTCAAGGATGATATTTTGAGGGAGGCACATCGCACTCCATACACCGTTCATCCTGGAGAGACTAAGATGTATCGAGATTTGAAACAGAATTTTTGGTGGAAAAGAATGAAGGTGGACATTGCTAATTATGTGGCTTCTTATGGTGTTTGTCAGCAAGTGAAAGCTGAGCACAAGCGTCCTGCAGGGTTGTTGCAACCTTTGGAGGTACCCCAGTGGCCTTGGGACGATATCTCTATGGACTTTGTGGTGGCGTTACCTCGTTCGCCGCGAGGGAAGGATGCAGTTTGGGTAGTGGTGGATCGATTCAGCAAGTCTGCACACTTCATTCCTATTCGCACGACTAATTCAGCGAGTGATCTAGCTCCTATTTATGTGCGTGAGATAGTAAGACTGCATGGTGTGCCAAAGACCATCGTTTCTGACAGAGACGCGAAGTTTGTCTCCAAGTTCTGGGAGAGTCTGCAGAGTGCATTGGGCGCACAGCTTCGCCTTAGTACTGCGTTTCACCCATTGCATGATGGGCAATGAGCGGACCATTCAGACTTTGGAGGACATGTTGCGATCTTGTGTTCTATCTTGGAAGGGTAGTTGGGAGGACCAGTTGCCACTTGCAGAGTTTGCTTATAATAATAGTTACCATTCCAGTATTAGAGCCGCGCCATTTGAGGTTCTCTATGGGCGGAAGTGCAGATCACCGCTTTGTTGGGATGCAGTTGGAGAGAAGGCAATTTTGGGTCCGGATTGGATTCAGAAGACCGTTGAGCGTGTGGCCATGGTGAGGCGTAATCATTAGCGCTCGAGTAGAGCGAAAAGCTATGCTGATTTGAGGAGGCGTGACTTGGAGTTTGCGGTGGGTGACCAGGTGCTCTTGAGAGTGTCTCCCACTAAAGGTATTGTCCGATTCGGTACCAAAGGAAAGCTTAGCCCGAGGTACATTGGACCGTTCCCGATTATTGCAAGAATTGGGAAGTTAGCCTACCGCTTGGATCTTCCTGAGTCCATGCGTGGAGTTCATAATGTGTTTCACGTCTCGATGCTGAGAAAGTTTTTGAGAGATCCAGAGCATAAGATTTCTTTAGAGCCACTGACTATTGAGCAAGACCTCACAGTTGAGTCGTGTCCGGCGCGCATTCTGGAGAGGTCGGAGCGAGTGCTGAGGCACAAGACGTTGGTATACGTCAAGGTGCTGTGGACGCATCAGTCCGAGAGAGAGGCGACTTGGGAGTTGGAGTCTCGCATGCACGAGCTATACCCAGAGTTGTTCACGTCGGGTACGTGTTGTTTTGTTGTTTAATTTCAGCTGTGGAGTTTTTATTTGAGTAGAACGGCGATTAGAATTCGGGGTCGAATTCCGTTAAGGGGGGTAGAATGTAATACCCTGAAAAATAATATTAATAATCGCGTCGTAAAGGTCGGAGAGTAATTAATTAAATAGTAACAATAAGTAATTAATTATTAACCTCTTAAGGGCCTGGGTGTAATTAAATAAAAAAGATTTTGTGAAAAAAAAATAGATTTTCGGAATTTTTAGAGCTATAAATGGATTACGGATTTTTTTTTAGGAACCCTAATAGCCATTTAGCCTTCCAGCCGCCGTCAGCCGATTTCTTTTCTTCTGTTGCCTTTGTCTTGCGGCGCGTGCGTTCTTCTTCGCGATTCTCTGTGCTTGGCGTGGCTTCGGCGAGCAATCTAACTGCACTTGCTGCCGTTTTTTCTTCCACTACCGCGCCGATCCCCTTCTGCTCTTTGCCGCTCCGCGTGGCGATCTGCTGAGCTGCTGCCGAAGCCATCTGGCTGCGCATGGCTGAAGCAGCGGCGCCGATCATGCGCGTGGGCGCTGCGATTCTTCGCCTGCCGAAGCTCGCCCCTCAACGGACGCGTGGGCCTTGGCGTTGCTTTATCGCCCACATGCATGTACCGGCTGATTAGGTAGGTAACAGTGTGGTGATTAATTTGCTTACTGCTGAACTTTTAACGTGATTAGTTTTAGTTTTGGCTTTAGGCCGAATTATTATTTGACCAGCGCCGTGAAGTGCATGCATAGGATTAGTGAAAACTAATTGGTTTTTTTTTAGATTAGCTAGAGATGTTATAGAATTTCCTAATCCTTGGTTGTTTAGTACTTCTGATTAGTATGCTGTTATATTGTACGATTTATTCGGATACCTTAATGGCAAATTTTGGAAATGTCATCTACTAGTTAATTGTAGATAATTTCGATATCTTTCTATAGCATATTTTATCATGTCAATCGGACTAGTAGATTTCTAGATATGATGTTCGAAAGGCCGCTGTTTTTAGGGTTACCGTCGTTCGGCGCTGTTTTGGTAGATTGGTTATTAAAAATAGTAAATATCCTAATTAGAGTTTTTGATCTACATGAAAGTTGTAGATAATTGTCTAATGATTCTGTAGGATCTGAGAACGCGTATTTTGGTTGAGTAAAACAGAAGTTATGAAATTTGGAAGACCGCTGTTCCGAAGCGGACAGACCGGCTTTCGGAGCTAAATACGGAGGGTTAGATGATTTAATTAGAAGTCTTCGTAATCTAAGAAAATGTGGATAATTTTATAAAGAATCCAGGATGGGGTGGTTTGTGGTGATCGGACTTTTGAGTCAAAAGTTACGCTCTTTTTAGTAACCGGACAGCTTTGGGTAACTATTCGGTACCGGCGTAACGCGGTATATTTGGGGACGTGTAGGAGCGATGTATATTGATTGTTATTCTTATGATGCTGTAGCTTGTATTGAGATGTGTGTATTTAATGTAGGAGAAGCGTCGTACTTGTTGCCATCTTCGAGTCAAATTGTGCGTCGCAACTAGTAAAGGCAAGTGCATGGTGAGCGATCAATGATCGATCAACGCTTTTCTTTATCTTCTATTACCATTATTGTTGTGCTTTTATTTTGTTTAATTGCAAGCAATGGAATGGTATGGATTTATATTGTTAATGGACATGATGAAAAGTTGGATATGATGTTTATGATGGAGTTTGCATGTTTGCATACATAAGCATCTTTGCATATGAGAAGGTGATCATGATGATCACAACTCCACGGGAGTGGAGGAGGTCCCCGATCCTTTTGGAGGAACGGGCTTGAGAGTGAATGTTGTCGCGAGCATTCACTCACGCTATACTGATATCTGAAAAGAAGTGCATGTGGACATATAGATTAGAGTTGCACTGATATTTGAGATTGATGAATGAGAATGTGAATGGAAGTGCATGTGATGATAATGAAGTTATTGAATGCTGTTGATACATTATTGTTCGTTGTATATGATGTGTTTGCTGAGTCGTGGACTCACCCTTGCTCTATTGTTGTTTTTAGGTGATCTTCGAGGATGCCGTAACTGAGAGCGAGTAGAGCACATGGACATCACATGATCATTCGTCATGATAATCTTTTCATTCAATATTGGTTTACACTTGGACATGTTAATTATTGAATAATGTTTAGGATATCATTTGGACTAGACTATTTGCTTTAATCATTTGGATTCATTGGTTGATGCGATATTGGACTGTTTACCTGATTTTATTCCACTTGATTACTTATTATCGTTTGAACCAAAATTATGCATGTTCGTTTGTGATCTTTAGATATGATTATCATTGTTTTCTTGCTGTAATTTTATAGTGTGTCAATATTTATTAGATGAAAGAGTAGTGTGGTGGCATTCTAGGCTCTGTGTTGGGCTGGGGTGTTACACAAAGTGCTATATGCCTTACAAAGGATCAAATGTTCCGTAAGAGAACAAAGCACATTGATGTGAGATATTACTTTATTCGAGGTGTTATTGCTCAAGGTGATTTCAAGGTGTGCAAGATAAGTACTCATGATAATCCAGCTGATATGATGATAAAACCAGTTGCTGTTACTAAGTTTGAGCTTTGCTCAAACTTAGTTGGTATTACAGTTTAGTCCTAGAGAGTAATTGACGTGTGATGATTTTTATTTTATTGTGGAGATATTTTGGTGATTGATGATTCTTCATTATGCTACAAGAGAAAATTTATCTCAAGGTGGAGATTGTTGATATTGTGATCCGAATTATCTAATATGGAAGAGTCCGAATCAGTTTTTATATTAGTGGATAAGTATCCAACTTGGACTTACGTCCTTTACCTCTATATATACTTTTTGTAAGCCGCACGAGGAGAGTAGCCACCTCATTGTAATCCTGTGTAATTTATAAACACTCCATATATAGTGATCATCGTCGGTTAGTATCTGTGATTTTTTTCCCGCAAAGGATTTTCATGTAAAAATTCATATTTCGCTTTTGTCTCTGTTTTTCTAACAGTGAGAGCCTTTAGGAGTGCGACCATGTCCGCCGCCGCCTGCGTGTCGGTCGTCACGAGCAGCTTCTTCTCGTTGCCCTCCACGTGGCTGAACCCGGCCCCGGCGGGGTTGTCCTGAGACATCAGAAATTTTTAAGTTTCAGACAAATAAAGAACCGGATCAGCACAAGAATAAAACAGAGTCTAAACAGGGCATGCATGGAAGAGACAAGAACAAAGAACATCCTCTGCGTCTGACGGATCACGAAGATGAGGTCGGCCTTCTGCAGCCAAGTCGAGTTGCGTGGCTTCAGGTTGACGTCCAGCGGCCCGACCTCCAGGAAGTTGCCGATCCCGACGCCGGAAGATCCCTGGGATAGTGACGAAAAGGGTACTATATCTAGTCAAATGCTGAACAACTGAGCAAGGCATCTCAACCCGAGCTTAGAGTCTGAAGAGAACGAGGACGAGAGACGACAGTACCGGGCCGCCCTGCAGCCAGAGGACGGTCGGCCATGGCTTCGCCGGCGTCCACGCCCTCTGCGAGCTCTTGTAGTACCACCAGAACAGGTGAGCCTCTGCAGTTAACGCGTGAGCCACAGTTGGAAGATGAGCAAAGGTACGCATGCAAAGTGACTCAAAAGTTGGAAGTTAAAAATACTCGGCCGGACTTCCACGTATCCCCACTTCTCCATGCCATCTGCGGTCCCGGACGTGACAGAGGCAGCGTCGGCGCGGAGGCAGAAGAGGACCAGGGAGAGCAGAGCAAGGCCAGTGGACCTCTCCATTTGTTGAACTCGTAAAAGAAAGAACTCTTTTAACAGGACTGGATCAAGAGCTCCTTCTACCCTGTGGTTTGCATCACCCAAAGTGGTGTGCGTGCAACTGTATAAACTAGCAGCCTCTGATGTGACAGGAGCTGAAAAAACTGGGGTAGTAACACCTCCATCTCTGTGCTCGGAACTATTAGAGCAGTTGCACAAGTTTAGGGTTATTGGAGTCTTGGAGATCAGGAGATGTGCTGGCTGGCGTGCAATTGGCAATGCGAGAATCGGTTGGTGATTTCGTCGAGGAAGAGGCTTCAGCCCAGTGTAGATAATTGGGGTAAACTGCGCTATCTACCCGCTATCTATGGGTACAAAGGTTAGTTGATTTGTGGAAGATGCATGAGAGGAACTTTGTCAAACAAAAGGGGGGCAAACGAGTGATGAAGAAGCATCCGTGGGATGTGTGAAAAGGGAGTAAAATATAGTGGTTTCTGGAAATGTTGCTACGGTGCATTAACTAACCAGTGGACCAAAGGTAAATAACCTGTTGATAGATAGTGCATTCCATGGATGCTTCTTCTGTCTTTGTTAGTTTGATTTTTGAGTGCAGCAAGCAATTAGTTAACTGTTGCAGTCAAACAATGGGAGTAAAATTTTGATAATAACCAGCACAATTTTGAAGCATAATCCACAAGAGATAGAACTTTTTTCATTTACAACAGTTCAAAATGTTGCAGTGCTATACATTGTACTTTATTTCTGGAGCAATATTTTCTTTAGATAAGGTGGAACGTGCCAAACAGAAGCAACCAGTGGAAGCGCCAATGCAATAGATAAGGTGCTTGAGTTTAGTCCTCCTTTTCCTATGATCAAAATTAAAATAGTTTTTTTTTGTTGGGTTTGAGTGTGATATAAATTGAGTTTGAGCGTGATACGAATTTCGTTTCCTACTCCAACTCAAAATTCTACTCCTACACAGAATCTTTTATTTAGCACTATAACTATATCTCTGTAGTCCACAGGGAAGAAAAATAGCTTCATTGTAAACATCTGCTCATATAGTAATATTGGCTTTGTACACCCATAGTTTTTCTGAAATGGTTTTCCATGTAAAATTTGTATCTCCTGAAAAGGTTTTAATTATTTTTTGACTGCAAAATATCAAACTACGGTATTACTATTTGTGAACATAGATAGTGCTTTTAACATGGAGAGTCAATTAGAGACATGCTTTCCAAACACATCACTGCTATTTGTCATGAATTCCATTGATGTTTAGTTATGATATTACAACCTTTTTTGTGTGCTTCATTCAAGAATACTAAATTGTGCTCGTGTTTCCTGTGCCAACTTTGCCGCCCTCTCATAGTTCTGCAGATCACAGAGGAGAATTAACTGGCTGGAGATTGTGTTATGCTACCGATCATGCTCAGTGCAATGCAAGGCTGATCAACTGGCACCTGTAAAATAATTGACAATCCCAAAATAATTCAGTTTTTGGCGTGACAATTTTACACGTTTACACGAGTAATAACAACAATTAGTACAACTTACAAAGTGTCCAGCTCCAAGTATCCAGTAGAAGTGCAGGTTTTTGTATGATCTGACAAAGGCCTTGGTGGCTTTGGTAGGGCCACAGTACAGAGGCTGCCTTGGCAAGCTCAAGAAGTTCTTCAGTCCATCCCATCTGAAACATGTAATGAAAGTGAGGAATTCGGAGACACTTCCTCTACCATGGCATGAGGGAGAAAGTAAAACTCTTACTTGAGCTTCTGCACCCATGCTTCTGCGCCGATCGTCGAGCAGATCACATCGAGCTGGTTCAGATGAAGGAAATTAGTACTCGAAGGTACTGAATATTTAGTCACCAAGCATTGAGGAGTGAGGACTAGAACGAGAATGCAGGGTTGGAATCTGATCATCACCTGTCCGTTGTACACTGTCACATGCACACCATGTGCAAGCAATTCATCAACCTGTAATAACAGAAGGCACAGTTACTTAAAACACAGCAGAATCGCACCAAATGGCCAAAATGCTCAGATGATTTGAATAACAATGCATGAGATTTCAGAAACCGCTCGTGCATGCTTGCCTCGTCGATCCTTGGCTTCATGAAATCATTGATGAGCGCGCGGTAGACCGGGTAGTTGATCCCGTGCCACCTGCAGTTGGAAGAAATATTATTCTTCGTTGCAAAAAAGATGGATTTTTCGCAGACAGGTAGTAAAGATATATATTGCTGCTGCTGCATTTTCTGAATGCGATGGCTAGCTCACTGGTGGTCCTTGGGGATGATCTTGAGCTTCTCCTTGACGACGCCGTTCAGGACGCCCTCGACGGTGTTGTTGGAGCCCGACGTCGTCGCCTTGCTGGCCAGGTACTCCGAGTACCTTGTCAGTTGCAGATTGCTCGCCGACGAGTTCGCCGGCGAGGGGGCCACCGGGTCCATCGCACGGTCTAGCAAGAAGTTGTACAGGTCCTGCACGCGCGCGATCGAGGATCAAGATCAACACCCCACCTGCTGCTGTTGAATTCAGAGCGCAAGTGCTGCTGCGCATTTGAGCTGAAGCCTTGACGGCGTATTTGCTTGCCTACCGCGTGGTTGCTGTTGTCGCCGATGGAAATGTACATGTCGTTCCAGGCCACCTGCGCGCTGGCGAGCTGCCCTGCCGCGATCAGCGCCTTCACCGTCTCCGCTCTCCTGAACATCAACTCCTCATTAACAATTAATTTATCGCTTTTGCTAGACCCCATCGCTCATATTTAAAAAAAAAATATAGTCACTATAATTACACAGTACTAAATCTAAATTACACTAACGAGTGATGTGCACAGTTTCACTGTAACTTTTAGTTCTATTTATTTTTACATTTGTAGAGTTCACCTTATTTACTTTTATCTAGTTTAAATTTTTTAAATTTTGTTTTTTTATTTATAGGGTTCATCTAAATTTACTTTTGTCTTATTTGAATTTTTTTGTTTTGTATTTTTAGGGTTCACCTAGATATAATTTTGTCTAGTTTAGTTTTTTTTTTTTTGTATTTGTGGAGTTCATATAGATTTACTTTTATCTAGTTTAGATTTTTTGTTTTTTGTTTTGTATTTGTAGAGTTCATATAGATTTACTTTTATCTTGTTTAGATTTTTTTTGTTTTGTTTTTGTATTTGTAGAGTTTAACTATATTTACTTTTGTCTAGTTTAGAATTTTTTTGATAAAAAAACAGAAGATGTAGGATGGTGATCCAATGGCTTAAAAAAAATGATCGGAATTGCTAAACAACTGTCGCATATTTTTTTTTGAGAGAAAACAGTCGATTTTATGACCTTACAATTTTGTTTGGAGATTCGTGCTTCGGTCGGCAACATCGTCTTCTCCGGAGATTTGCTAAATAACATTCGACTGTTTTCTTTTGTCAAAATAGTCGAATTTTCTTCCGTCCGATATGCTATGAGATTTTCACTTCTTCTTCTACGATGAATTGGGTCCGAATTTATTATAAATTTTTTTTCGGACCTCAACGGGTTCACCATATTGCCGTATTTTGTTGGTATAGAATTTTATTTTTCGTCTTTATTTTTAATAAATATCTCAAAGTATATGTTAGATTTCGAACCATGTGATGGAAATATGAGTTATTAAGACTTTCAATAATAATTACTGTGATCAAGAAAAAAAATTATATACCTAATTTTTTGTAATTTATGTATAATAAAATGGTAAATGAACTAAAATATAATATAACTATTTTGAGTTGACAAAACAGTCGAATGTTATATAGTTGAGTTTTTAGTAGTTTTCAATCACCTCGGTTGTAGTCGGCCCCTTAATTTATTTATATAGGTGTAGTGTTCGTTCTTTCGTACAACGCTCTAAGCAAATAGACAAGTCGGTGAGATTGTTTAAGCCGGAAGGGTTACTTGTTTGCGTCGTCGGCGCCATTGCTGTCCAGCCTCGATATGTCCCGGAGAAGCGGTCCGTACGAAAGCTGCACCCGGAAAACAAGGTGAAAATACTGATCAGCTTAACAAACATTATACTGTAGAAAGTAAGGGTCACGGTGTGCAAATATCGATCGTTCGTGTACCGTGAAATCCTCCGGCGAGATCCAGCTATCGCCGAGCGCCACACCTGCATATGCGGAACAAGAACAAGTCAGTACTGACATCAATCAGCAACTGTTTCATGCTTCCGTCTTCTATCCATGACTGAACATTGTCGCTACCTCCGAGCGTGAGGTTGAGCTCGCCGGCCCTGATGGACCTGACGACGGACACGCCGAGCGTGGTAGCGTACTTGCCGCCGTAGGACTCGGCGACGAGGAACAGCGGGCTGCTCTGCACGGAGGGCAGCTCGCCGACGAGCGCCTTGAGGACCGTCGTCATGTCCGCCGCCGCCTGCCAGTCGGTCGTCACGAGCAGGCTGTCGTCCTCCACGTAGCTGTACCCCACTCCCACAGGGTTGTCCTGCATGCATGCCGCCATGAGCATGCAAAGTTTTTAAGGAGTCTACGTCTGTACGTGCAGTATATATGAACCTGCAGATCTATCAGCAGAGCACGGACGGAATTACCACGAAGATGAGATCGGCCTTCTGGAGCCACGTCGAGTTGCGCGGGTTCATGTCGGCGTCCAGCGGCCCGATCTCCACGAAGTTGCCGGCCCCGATCCCCGACGCGCCCTGTCACGAGAGAGAGAGAGAACGCATGAGCTAGCCGAGTGCTGCAACTCTGAATTTCTGAAGCTAGAATTGAGATGATCGGTCGAGGAGCTAGGCATTACGCGTACCGGGCCACCCTGCAGCCAGAGCACGGTAGGCCATGGCTTCTCCGGCGAGCTGCTTGCTCTCTGGGGGCTCTTGTAGTACCACCAGAACAGGTGCGCCCCTGCAACAGCAGCGTCGACAACAAGCCAAAGAGTTTATAATAATGCAACGCACAAGCAAACTGATCGGTGGTTAGGGAAGAGCGGTGAGTATCATGAGTGTATGTTACTTGGCCGGACTTGGACGTATCCCCACCGCTCCATTCCATCGTCGGTTCCGGCGGTGATCGCCGAGACGACGATGGTGCGGGCGCACAGCAGAGAGGCACAAACGAGGGAGAAGAAGCACAGAGAAAGGCCCATTTTGAAGACGGCCGCGTTTTCTGCAGTCTTGTGCCTTTTTTGCAGAGTACGCTTGGGCAAGCAACTACGATTATGGTATTAAATAGGCGGCGTACCTACGTGAAAAATGCCCGACTTTTCGTTCGGTTTTCATTGTTCCAACTTGATGGTCTTGTTCCTTTCTGTTATCTGCGTTTTAACAATTCCAAGAAGAAAAGATGCCCAGTTTCCGGTGGTTTGCTTGAAGCATGGTTCGTATGGATCTATCACGTGCCACTTGTTGGGTTCTTAGAGCACGTACTGTGCAGATACTTAGAAAAGTGCATATTTTTTGTCACATATGATAGATAAGGTGTTTATATTGTAGCATCGATGTTTAAATAGGCACTAGTGCTTAACAGATGCTTATGTATATAACTGTATCTAATTAATAGATAATACAATATCTAAGCACCTACAAAAAGAGATGCTTGCATTAGAGAAAATGAAATATCATTAGGTGCTTAATGACGTGGCTATATTATTTATCTTTAAGCACTTATGTATAAACATCTTACATTGCACATGCCCTTATGGCTGGCAGTTGAAAACAGATAGAGAGAGCAAGAGAGAGAGAGATTATCCGGTGAGAATATTTTGGGGAAGCTAAATTATAACATCCCAAAATTTACATTTTTAGCAATACATAGCGAAAATAAACGAGAAAGTAATTTTGAGCTTATTCTATATAGAAATTTACAGAAAAATCACAGAGCATATCCAATCCTGGAAAATTTACATATGAAACTAGACATTGTCAAAAACTCTCACAAAAATTATCATAAAGTTTGGACCATATTGGGTAGGTTTACAAATTCACCAATGAATCAGCCAGTTTTGGAAAAATCATAAACGAATTCAAATTTCCCTCTTACTCTTTGGGCCGAAACTGTGTCGGCCCAAAACTCCCTTGCTCAACTCCAGCCCGCGCCAACGTGCTCGCTCTCCCTCGCTGATGTGTGGGTATCACTTGTCAACACCCTTCGTCCACCTTACCCTCGCCCTCGCCCGCCAGCGTGCCAGTGTGCGCCTTCGCCCACTCCACCCACTAGCCCGTAGATTTCCTCGCTGCCCACCATTTTCGTGCCTCACCTACTTCCATCACCTCCGCCTGGCTTTGCTCATGCTAACCATCTCCTTAATGACGCCCAATCCCCCGCTCTGGCGGAGATGCCGAAGGCGGGAGCGCGAGTTCTCCCAGCGGCCGTTTTTCTCATTGACCATCTCTTATTCTACTCGCTGCTACTTAAGCCCCTGAGTATGTCACCATCTCTCTAGCTCGCCCGTTGTTCCCTCTCATGCTTTCTTCGAGATTCTAGCTCTCTGAATCGCCAAGAATGAGTGTGTCGTTCTCGACACTGGCGAGCAAGCTCCACAACGCCATCTTCTCTAGTGAGTTTCCTTGTCCTCGCCAACAGCATCATCACGTTCCCCTTCCCTCACTGATGCTCCTTCCTTGCTTAATGTAGCTTCGGGAACCCTGTAGCGTGGAAGCGCCATCGTCTTCTTCACCTCCAGCACGCACTTCGCTTCGGAACTTGGCGTTCCTGGCGTTCTGGTGGGTTTGAACCACACCTGATCGCGTCATTCTGTGTCCCATAGTACACTAACGCTTCTCCCTCGGTTGATGATGATTCAAATGCAGGGAATCCCCCGAATCGACCATCTTCACCATTTCCGGTCATCGCAACTCTTTTCAAGTTTGCTCCCACTTCGGTGAGTCTTGGTCGATTCCTTCTATCCCTACCATCCTTAGTGTACATGCAAACTAATGCGCTTGTAGCATCTCCATCCTCGTAGCACGCCGTCAATGAGATCTTCCTTTGCGCCGCCGCTGCTCAACATCGCCAAGTCGTTCTGGTCATACCCCGATGCCGTCAAGGACCTTGGTGAGCTTCTAGTAGTCCCCTAGAGTTTTTGCGTGTATTAGATCGAAGGATTAGCTAGTGTAGCATACACTTCGTCGTAGCTGGTCATGGTGCCACTGCAGGAAGCCTTGTTGCTGCTACTCCGGTGACCATTGGTCCCCGAGCCGCTGTGTGTAGCATCGTAGTTGCCTCCTGGAGCTAATGCGCACCTCCTTTTACCACCGATTTGCCTCAATCGAGAAAACCACCTTGAGCCCAAGGAGCTTCGCCGCTCATGTCCGGCGTACGTAGCACCACCTCCGGCCATCTCTCCAGCCTCCATCACCACACGGTGGCATCATCGTTGAGAGAGGAAACCATTTTGCCCATCCCCGAGCCATGCGCGCCCAACTTCTCCCTTCCTCTGTCTCACTGTTAGTGGGACCCACATGTTTAAGCGATGATTAGCGCTTAACAACAGTACTTAAAGGTACCAAGTCAACGACAAGTGAGACAAGTCAAAATGATAATAAAAAATATAATTTCAAATGCATTCAGTGAATGAGTCACCGACATGTGGGACCATGCACTATTCCCGATTTTAAAACATGTTTTAAAATTGAGAGACTGACATGTGGACCTTACCCGTCAGTTAATTAAAATCGAAAAAAATGAAAAGCCGCCTTTAGTTCTGAGGAAAATACGTTTAATCTCTTAGTTTTGGTTAGGTGTTCATCTATGAGCTAGTCTTAGTTTCAGTCTTAGCACTCACATCACTAACCAGCTGTATCTCTTCCAACAAACTGATGTTAGCAAACTAACTTCATTATCTATTTTAATCTCTATACTCAAATATATACATGTATATCATAATTTCATGGATTCGCAAAAAACTCATAATTTCTCTTAAGCTATAGAAAATATATTTTTTAATCAATTGTTATGTTGAGGTAAAAGGAAAACCGCATTGTATCAGGTTAATTATTCGGGGTTGTCTATTTATAAAGTGACTAAATTTTTCTAAAACATAAATCTCATTTTTTACCTATTGAATCAACATCGAATATATATCACAGCAATCTCTATACAGACCCAATGGTCAGAAAAAAAACTAACTAACACTTAAAAAAGTTTCGGACGACTTAGAATTAGCAAACCAAATCGTAGTTATATACTTATATTCTACCGCTATTTTGAAGAAAAAATATATATCGCAATGCGTGGCACTTCGCTAGTCATGCAAAGAAAATGAGATGCACGTGGCCACTAGCTAAGTGTTGGGAGTCAACAGTCAAACACTTACGACGCTCGCGCTCTTGAAGTTGATCAAATCCATTAGCTCCCTCCACGACTCCTGCGAGGCGGCGAGCTGCCCCACCGCGATCTGCTCCTTCACCGTCTCTGCCTTCCTGCGATCAGAATTCACGCGCGCACGTGATCGGAGAGCTCTTTTGGTTTAAAGCCCTGAGAAGCAAGAATCGAGAAAGAGGGATATAGTCGTAGATCAGCCTGCAGGCCGGTGCTTACTTCTTTGCGTCGTCGCCGGCGTTGTCGTCCAGCCTCGACACGTCCAGGAGCAGCGGCGCGTACGAGAGCTGCATCCAAAGCAGTACTCATTTCAACCACTGAAAGATCCAAGAAATGGTCACCGCTGCAACTGCAAGGCCATTTTCTCACCGTGAAATCCTCGGGCGAGATCCAACTATCCCCGAGCGCGACACCTGCCGGGAAACAAAAGAGACTTAGCAACACACAAGATAGAATTGCTGATTCTTCCTTGTTTGATTGAGGGGAAACCAATCTTTACCTCCGAGCGTGAGCTTGAGGTCGCTGGCGTGGGTGGCCCTAGCGACGGAGACGCCGAGAGTGGCGGCGTACTTGCCGCCGTAGGACTCGGCGACGAGGAAGAGCGGGCTGGCCTGCAGGGTGGGCACCTCCTTGGCGAGCGCCTTGAGGAGCGTGGTGGCGTCCGTGGCCGCCTGCCAGTCGGTCGTCACCAGCAGGCTCGGGTCCTCCGCGTAGCTGTACCCGACGCCCACCGGGTTGTCCTGCCGCCATTAACATCACACGTCAACTTACATATATACATAGCAGGCAAGGAAGAAAAAACAGAGAGATGGAATTTAAGAGGAAGTAGAATTCTGTCTGACGGACCACGAAGATGAGGTCAGCCTTCTGCAGCCACGTTGAGTTGCGCGGCTTCAGGTTGACGTCCAGCGGCCCAACCTCCAGGAAGTTGCCGAGACCGACTCCCGACGATCCCTGATCGAGAAAAAGAAGAAGATGACAACGACGACGACGACGACGATGCCATGATCAGTTATTGTGAATGCAGAGAAGTAGACGCTGTGAGAGGGAGGAGGAGAACAGACGACAGTACCGGGCCGCCCTGCAGCCAGAGGACGGTCGGCCATGGCTTGGACGGCGTCGACACCCTCTGCGGGCTCTTGTAGTACCACCAGAACAGGTGAGCCTCTGCAACGCATCAACGGCAACACGAAAGTGTTCTCCTGAGAAAGACGAGCAAAGAGAAATAATGCACAATGATTGGCAGGCGACAGGGAGCGTCACTGTACTTGGCCGGACTTCGACGTATCCCCACAGCTCCGTGCCGTCGGGGGTGCCGGTGGTGACCGGCGCGGCGGAAGTGGTGCGGAGCAGAGAGAGGCAGAGGATGTAGAGCAGAGCAAGGGGATAGCAGGACCTGTCCATTTCGAGGAGGCAAGCGATCGAGGAAGGAGGCAGTAGCTTGCTAGTGCGAGTGTCAGTGTATCACTGTGGGCAGTAACAGCTAGCTTAAATAGACGTGCGCCTCGCCATCCTGCCCGTTGCCCCACGGATACGCTGAGGTACAAATTAACAAACGCGGGAGCAAATAATCTTCAGTGAATTTGCTCGTAACTTTACGAGACATAATATCTGACCAGCGACAAGCAGGGTGGCTTGCTGCATGCTCTCCATTATAGCATAAGTATAATAGGTTGACCACTCTCCATTATGTATGTATCATATAGCTGCATGCTCTTAACTCTTTTTCAAAATATTTGCATGCACATGTACCTATATTAATATCAAGCAATACATGGATTATGTGCAACAAAATTATCTTTTTAGTTTAGATGGTATTATAGCACCTTGCTCATGTATACACCGATGCACCATAGGTGACCTACCTTGAACTTATCTTCTCTTGCGTCGGTTGCCCTACCGAACCGTGTGTCTTCCATCTTTTCTCCCTGCCACAATTTTTTCGCTTCAACCTCCAACAGCAAACCCATTTCTTGATCGATATCTCTCAACTGCTACCATTTCCAAGGCAATACTCTACCACATAGTTATCTTCTACTTATCTCAAATTATCGCTTAATGATGACCGTTGTGTCATCTACATCTACACATATATACGTGCAAATATCGTCAATCCCTGCCGAGACACCCGTCACACTCTCTCTAGTGGCCCCAAGTCTTTTCCTTACCGTTGCGCTATCTCTACTCTGAGCTCTTTGCTCCTTTATTTCTGTACGCCTATGCTTCTATTCGTAGGATGCATGCATGTATATACACATGCACGATGTCTTCTTCTCCTATGTCGGTCGCTCCTCTTCATCAACATTGTCCAACTCAACAATGCGGCTTCCTCACTAACTGCAATGATCTCCCATCTTCACTGATGTTGGTAAGTCTGCATTAGTCGTTGTCTAACGATAGCGAGAATCTTCTCGCCATCGTCGGTGATGGCATGCTCCTAGCTACCCGATGATCACATATCGTCGATAGCTTATCTTTAATCCAAAGCTTCATATCCTCTCTGCTATGTATTCTCTATTATCGAGTTTCTTTGGCCATTGACTTCTTCAATAACGTCGATGCATACCATTCATCGTCACAACACTTGGCTCCTTTTACTTCGGTCGTTCTCTTCAACGGCTACAGCGAGTAGTACAATATTGTACTTGTTAAACAGCTAAGGTGAGCAGTATGGAATTGTTCTCATCTTTGTCGCTGCTACCTCGGCTATTTGCTTCCTTGTGGATCAATATCTTCTTCTAGGACAGATCAATGTTTTCTTGTAGGACAGATCGACGTCATTGCACTCTTTCGTAGTTATTATAACTTATATTTAATTTATTCAAAATTTTAGTTATTAAGAGATTTTACTTTGTAATTCGTATGAAAACCAAATTATAAATTTTCTTTTATTTGTTGTACCTAATTTTAATTATTTTTGTTGGAATTCGTAAACTAACCCAATTGTTAATTTTTATTTAATTTTTATGCCCAATTACAGTTATTTATATATTTTACGTAGGAATTCGTATCAAAATCAAAATTCTAATTTTATTTTATTTTTATTCCAAAATCAATTTATTTTTTGGTGAAATTCGTGTACTAATACAATTTCTATTTTTGGTTTATTTGTTTCTCGAGTTATATTTATTTAGGAATTTACTTAGGTATTTGTGTGGAATTCAAATTGATGATGTTTATTGGTGATTTTATTTTGTAATTTGTATCGAAATCAATTTGCTAATTTTTATTTTTTTTATTTCGAATTCTAGTTATTTTTGTTGGAATTAGTATACTATTCCAATTACTTTTTCTAAAAAAAATTATTCCAAATTATGTTTATCTAGTGATTTTATTTAGGAATTCGTATCAAAAGTAAATTACTAATTTTATTTTATTTTTATTACAAATGTTGGATATTTTTACATTGTACTTGAGATGGACTCTTATTTCTATATTGTACTTGAGATGAACTCTTTTGTTTAATGTAGATAGCTATAATCTGGACGCACCACGATCAATGGTGTAGATGTTTTTCTTTTTTCATCGATTAACGTGGGAATTTCTAGCCCTTAGGTGGCTTGTTTTTCTATCGCTTTAATAATATAATAGATTTTGAGCAAATAATTTCGTGCCCAGAATTCATCACTAGCTCCTTTTATTGGGGGCAAGAAAGAGAATTGCATTGTACGCCAATATCTTTTCTCTGGTCTCTAGATCTGCTTTTAGCATGGACCCTTTTCTGGGGGAGAAGAGAACTTACATGCATCATGTGTATTTTTCCTTTGGGTTATCTAGATAAATACCACCGCAAAGTTGTAAGTTTTAAGATATGACACTGTAAAGTTTTTTCTTCGAGAAATACCACTGCTAACATGTAAAAATTAGAAATATACCATTATATTTTTTTAAGACCAAAATGTCCCTCCTCCTTCCTCCCCGTTCTGCACCTCCACCACCAATATCTAAAAGCCTATACAACCTCAGGGACAGTAGCTCGAGCAGGATGATGCCGAAGGCTAACACATTGAGCTTGGGCGTGCCATGCGTGACCACGATGTGGCGCTGAGTTGCGTGTTCATACTGCTATCAGTCGACCGCATAGATGAAAAAGAAAACCAGTGCATCGCCCGTGGGAGGGAAACTGATTCCCTTCCGTCGCTTCGCGATCTTCCGAACTCGTTCTTTCATGCGACTATTGTAATACCCCAAAATTTAATCGGGTAATTAGGAATTCAGCCGGGAGAAGAAAAGGCAATAAAGGAAGAGAAAATACCTGAAAAGAAAGGGGGATTTCTGCTTTTATTTAACAACTTGGGCATGGGCCGCGGCCCAGGAGGGGCCCAAGTGTGGCCGGCCATAAGGGGGGTTCCCACCCCCCAAAACCCTAATCCCCTCCCCCTCTCCCCATTCCTCCCACTTGAGCCGCCGGCCTCCCTTACCCTGTGCGCCGCCACCACCTCTCCCCTGCACCTCCATCTCCACCACAGCACCTTCTCCCTCCCCGGTGAAGCCCGTTGCTGCGGTCCATTGGAAGGAAGGCAAGGAGGCGATTTTTGGAGGGCCGATCAAGGAGAGATAGCAGATCAGATTTGTTCGGCGCTGTTGCTCGTCAGTTTTGGGTAATAATCGTACGTTTTCTGATCTGTCCACCTCTTAGAAAGTTGTAGCTCTCAGTTTTAGCTTTCTTTTGGATTTGAGATCACTTGATTTTGACTCACGGTTTAGGAGTTATGGTAGTTTTACCGCGACTGTCCAGGAGATCTGACGAGAATTGACAGATTGTCTTGTCTGGAAATTTTGAATTTTTTTGAGGCCGAATTAGAAAAGCCACCCAAAACTAATATTGTAGAGAATTCAGTACAATTTCCAAGATGATAAAGAACACAATTTTTAGAGTTGGCAATAAAAAGTTATGGAATTTTTACCATCGCTGTTTCCCCGACTGTCAGATTGCAGAGACAGAAAACTTAGAAAAACGTTACCTGAATATAAGAATTCGTAGGAGGCCGAATCAGGAGACTTGTCCAACTAGACTATTGTAGCTGGTTTTGTCGTGATTCCATAGAGACCGAGATCACCCCGTTCCGAGTTGCATAGCAAAAGTTATGGCGGTTTTAGTGCTCTGTCCAGAGAACCCAACGTGAAATTGATGTTTTATTAATTGGCTTGGTAGGGGTATTACTTGGCTGATTCAGTAAGGCTCACCAACTAGACCTATTTGGAGAATTTAATTACCTTTCCAGAAAGTCTAAGAACATCTTATTTGGACCCCTGTACTAATAGATATGGATTTTTGAAGTTGACTGTCCACCGAGGGGACAGATCGACGTTTAGGAATTTGGGGACGGGATCGAGTTAGAAGTTTTGCAAGTCCATGGTTGTTGTTATATAGTTTGTTTTGGTCCTCTAGTGTATCTTAGCGTGTGTTATAATTATTATTTAGGTGGTGGACTGGTACCGGGAGCAGCACTTTCTGTACATCCCTCGTTCTCTCGTGGTTAAGGCAAATATAATGATGAATATAATATGTATTATTGAATGGCAATGTTTGGTATATATTATGCGTACTTGTGTGTTCATGTTTGTGATGATGATGACATAATTGGTATTGTTCATGGTTGTTTGAGATATGAATCACGTGTTATTCATGGTTGATGGTCTATGGTTATGAGATTTTGGAGTACGAATAGGTTATTCATATGAATGTTGTTGTGGATTCATATTTGTATTACTTTGAGAATTCATACATATGCATTATGTTGGGTTACCGAAGTCTTGGTCATGTGAGGACCAAGCAACTCTTGAGGTCCCCGTCATAATAATGACGGGCTAAAGGTTCCCATGCTTGAAGAACATGGGCTCAGGTCCCCATACACGTGGAGTATAGGCAAAGGTCCCTGTACCAGATGTTACAGGCATGGGTGTGCATCGACGGATGCACACTTTGCATTATCAGTA
This sequence comes from Hsuehochloa calcarea, assembly GCA_036346395.1. Taxonomy (NCBI): domain Eukaryota; kingdom Viridiplantae; phylum Streptophyta; class Magnoliopsida; order Poales; family Poaceae; genus Hsuehochloa; species Hsuehochloa calcarea. The sequence continues at coordinate 39,316,175 of CM070598.1, read as the reverse complement.
AAATGCAAAAAAAAGGAAGAGAAAGAGAAAGACCATGTTGAGCATATTGCATAGCATACATGTGTAAAGTGATTGTTATGTGATTTTGTGAAGTATAGTTGAGGAGTTACATGCTTGTATGTTGTTGATGTCCTTTATTATATTTGCTGAGTCTTTGGACTCACCTCTTGCTTTTGTTGTGCTTTTAGGTACCACTTGCAAGTTCGACCTGCATGGGAGGGAGTAGAATTGCTTTGGATGCACTCACTACCACACAATCTTTTAAATATGATTATCATATAGGTCGTACCTTAATAATAAGCAAACTGTTTAAGGATTAATTTTGGTTATGCCTGAATGCATTGGGTTATTTGTAATAATGAGAATGGTAAGTGTTAGTTATGCTTGTTTATGTTTTAGCTGAATAGATTATTTATGAATGCTTTGATGAACTTTGGATGCTGAGATATTGATGATAATATATGCATCTGTTGGAACCTCCGGTATACCTAGTTATACAAAGAAGGTTCTGCCGAAATTTAGAACTATGCCTTATATTTTTTGTTTATCATGTTTATTTAGTAGCATTCCAGGCCCCTGATGGGTTGGGGGTGTTACAACTATAAAACCCGACGCGTCGCTCTCATTCTCCACCCCAAAACCATCCCGCTCGGCGTAGAGAGACATAGAGGATCAAGCTGTCGAGAGCTAGCATGATCGGCAGAAATTAGTTCCGATTTCACTGTCGATTTGAGAGTGCTTGGAGCAGTATTTAGCGACTGTATTAGTAGAGAAAGCTCGACATCAATTGAAGATCTTCTAGAGCATGTAATTTTTCTCATATGCATTATGATTATTAACTGTGTAATTAGTGTTAAATTAGTTAGTCGTAATTAATTAGTCGTTGTTAGTAAGTTTTAATTAAAAGTTGTAATTAATTAGCTATAATTAATTATCCATAATTAATTAGTCCTAACTAGTTAGTTGTAATTAATTAGCCCAAAATAGTGGTATTAATTAGTCATAATTAATTTATTTGTACTTAATTAGGCATAATTAATTTAGTCAAAATTAATTTAGTTGTAATTAATTTTATCAAAATTAATTAGTCATAATTAATTAGTTGTAATTAATTGATAATATATAATTTAGTCATAATTAATTTATTTGTACTTAGTCAGGCATAATTAATTTAGTCAAAATTAATTTAGCTGCAATTGATTTCATCAAAATTAATTAGTCATAATTAATTAGTTGTAATTAATTAATAATATATAATTTAGTCATAATTAATTAGTGATAATTAATTTAGTCGTAAATAATTTAGTTATAATTAAATAGTCGTAGTTACTTTGTAGTAATTAATTTAGTCCTAATTAACTCACTATAATTAATTAGTTAGTTAGTCGTAATTAATTAGTCATAATTAATTTAGTAGTTTTTTTTACTATGAACTGATTACCCAGAAGTCGTTATTTTTGTTAGGTAGGGAAGTGTAGTTATTTTGGGGAGGTAGGAAAATGTAGACTAAATAGTGCGACCAGTTTATTTGATTGTGTACAATAAAGAATGGTGAATTGCTCATAACATATGTGTTGGATTGTTGTGGCTATAGATAATGTCCAATATGCAAGACTTTCTTGTGTTTTGTGGTGCGGTCTCATATGGGGCGGATCGGGTGAGTTGGATATATCAAGATGTCAGTTCAAGGTGGTCCTAGCAGAGGGCCTAGATGAGATGAATATTCACGAGCTGACGAGCTGCATCTGGAGAGAGTTCAACACGGAGGCAACATCGAAGAAACCTGTCATCGAAACAATCACCTGTATGAATAGGGGAGGGCAAGGTGTATGGGAATTACGCAAGGTGAATGGTAGTGTTGCATGGGGCTAGTACATACATATTAATGCCAAGCGCGAAGTGGCGATATATGGGAGCCCGATGATGTACGTGAATTTCATTCATAGGATGCCAACAAACCTTGATGATGGTGCTCACTCAGGAAGCGGGGAATCGCTGGCGGTGTGTGAAGACAAGAACACAAAATGTGTTGTTTTGAAGGAAGACTACGAGAGAATACTTGCACGGAATTTTATGGTAGACCCGCATTGACTGCCACGAGTTTCTACCAGACCAGCTGGCCAAGTCGAAGTCTGACGAGGATGCCAACTTAGGCTCAGATGGTAGGGAGGAGGACGCACACCAGGGGGCAGGCTGTGGTGATCCGATCGACGAAATTATGTCATCGGGGTTGCCTTACGTGTCATCCAAACTAGATGATCTCCTAGTGAGGTGGCTCGTACTGCCACAGGAAGACAAATCATAGTGGAGGTTTGATGCCGACACCCTATTAATTGGGCAGCATTTCCCAAGCAAGATGGTTGTAAAGCAAGCTATAACACGATACGCTGGGTCCATCAGCCGTATGTACCAGGTGCACCGGTCCAACCCAGGCCATTATGCAGTAAAGTGTGTAGTGGAAGGCTGCGCTGGCAAGGTTAGCGCTCACAAAGTTACGGGCAATGGCACGGTCTTCACGGTTAAGACCGTGATGGACCACAGTTGCGAGCTGAGTGAGCTGCTACAGCAACATCAGAGTGTGACTTCCGCATATGTGGCAAGCCTCATCAGCGACCTAGATGCAGAGGATGTGTCCGTCTCTCCTAAGATGTTGTTGTTAGAAGTTGTCAATCTAGTTGTTTATCCAATCAGCTACAACAAGGTCTGACGAGTTAAGCAGAAAGTGATTGAGGCCATGTACGGGACATGTGAGAAGGCGTACAACCTTGTGCCAAGGATGTTTCACCAAATTGCCGAAGCAAACCCCGGCATGTACATAAACAAGATGGAAAGAGAAGATCCTAATGGAGGCCCTAACTGCTACATATTGGACCGTGTGTTCTGGGCATTCTTCCCAGTCATAGAGGGCTTCAAGTGTTGTCATTCGGTGCTCACAATGAATGAACATAGCTAGATGGTTGTGTTTCATCACAAATGTCAAGTGGGAGGTTGTGGGAGACCGGCCCAACGTATGTCTTATCACAGACTGCAATGCAGGGTTGTTGTCTGCTCTCAACACCATGAAGAATGGGACACCCCCCCCCCTTAAAAGTGGAATGACATGGAATCCCGGTAGTGCATGATCCATCTTGCCTCAAACTTTTTCAAGCAGTTCCATTGTCAGGAGCTAATGAAGATGTTCAAGACGCTGTGCATGACACAACCCCCTTAAAAGTGGAATGACATGGAAACCCGGTAGTGCATGAGGCATCTTGCCTCGAACTTTTTCAAACAGTTCCACAATCAGGAACTAATGATGATGTTCAAGACGCTGTTCATGTAAAATATTTGAGGCCATCTGGATAGACCTCGAAGAGTGGGCTACAAAGGAGTCTCCTCCGGAGGCACAGGAGGGACAACAAGGCGCGAGAGGGTCATCCAGAAACTCCATCAGTTTATCATAGTGGATTAATCTCCATGCTCCTGAGATGGTGAAATGGGGCTCGAACAAAGGCTTGAAGGTAACCAGGAAGGGACAATGGCAGACAAGGTGCTTCCGAGACAACATGATTTACAACCAGCGTGGGGACCAGAGCCACGCGTGGAGGTGTCGGATATGCAAGACCCTTGGCCACTCCATGAAGGACTGCCCAACAAATTGAGATCGTCTAAATGTCACTCTGTGTCGTTTTTGTTCCACTGATTGCATGTTGTAATGCTATCATTTTTATGTTAACCGGTAGTGTTGTAATATTTGAGCCTTTTTGTACTTTATTTCATTTTAATGCTTCATTTCCATGTATTTTGGCATTCTATTTGTTCTGAACTAACTAGGCATTTTAATCTCTTGCAAGCCATAGTGGGAGGGACTGGGGCTGGGCCTCCTTGAAAGCATCTAGGCCCCTAAAAATGGTTTTGGTAATTAATGATAATATGTGAATATGGGATTAACAAGTTTACTAAGAATGTGCAAGGTTAATTCCATTTGATGAACATGATGAAGCAAGGATGCATGCTAAAGGAAAATGTGAAGATCAACAAGGCTTAAAGTCAAGGTACAAATAGTCTAGGATCCTTTTCTATTTTACCGGTCTAAGGAGAATTGGTTGGTAGACCGGATTATAGGATAAATGCCGTACTATTAAGGGGGATCACGACTAGTAGCTTGATAGCTTATTCTTGTGCCATATGGATCAACTTAGGATCATGCATGCATTTAAAATTGGACTTGAATTTAAGTTAGAATGAATTCAGTGCTTTAATTCTGGAATCGGATGAACCGAAGGCTTAGCAATGGTTGTACCGAAGCGCGTTGTTCGATGATATTTCGCGGTTGCAAAATAACGATGCGAGTGTAATCTCCTTTGAAAACCGCTTTTGAGAATCGGCCGTCACACAGATAATCGGATGAACCGCATCCCGGTTGTTCCGATGATATTACAGCGGTTGCAAAATAACAGTACGAGTGTAATCTCCTTTGAAAACCTCTTTTGAGAATCGGCTGTACCGCACGTATAATCGGATGAACCGCAATACGGATGTTCCGAAATGTATTTGGCGGTTGTAAAATTCGAAACGATGCAAAATCTACGGTTTAGAGACCACAAATCGGACGATCCGGTGTTTGCTCGCGGATGAACCGCAACTAAATCCAACGGCTATATCGGTGCATTTAATCGTGTAACATAGCCGTTACTGTGCATTGAGCGTAGCGCGGTTGTACCGATGCTAACACGCCGGTTGTTCCGATATGTGCTGAATTTTCGGGAACTTCTTCCCAACGGCTAGAATTGTTTGGTGGAGGCTATAAATACCTCCCCAACTGCACAAGGGATATGTTACACAGTGCATTAAAGATATCTCAACCCTTGTGAGCATTGTGCATTCAATTCTACTCCCAATTTACTCTTGCATTCATTGAGAGGGAGATCAAGTGCATTCATCTTTAGTTGATTCATTGGCACTTGAGTAAAGTCAAGCGAGGATCGTTGATCTATTCTCTTGGGGTGTTGCCACACTCCTAGACGGCTTGGCGGTGAAGCACGGTGATCTTCTCAAGTGAAGCTTGTGAGAAGACCCGAGCAAGATTGTGAGTGGTTGGTGTTCACCATCTCCGGAGCGGAGGAAGAACAACCCAAGTGATCGAGGGAAGGCTTAATTCGTGGAGCCGGCTTGAGTGATCAAGCTTCCTCAACGTGGACTAGTGAAGACCGGCAAGTCTTCGATACCACGGGAAAAACATCATTGTGTCTTGTGGTTATTTCTTGTCTTTACAATTCCGCACTTATATTTCTAGCTTGCTTATTGTGATTAAATTGCCTAGCTAGGAGCATAACTTGTTAATTTGTTAAAAACTTTAAAAACCTCCTATTCACCCCCCTCTAGTCGGTTATCCTTGATCCTACAAGTGGTATCAGAGCTTGGTCTCTCCGTTGTTGGACTTAACCGTCTAGGAGAGCAAGGATGGCTAGTGAGGGAATGGCTTTAGGAAGGGCTCCACTCTTTGATGGCACAAATTATGCTTATTGGAAAATTAGAATGTCAATCTTTTAAAGGCCATGAGTCCAAGCATTTGGAAAATCGTAAATGATGGTTACACTATGCCTCTTAATCCACTTGAACCCACGGATCAAGACACGCGTAACTCTCATTTAGATGCCCAAGCTATGAATGCTCTCTTTGGCGCTTTGAACGCGGATGAGTTCAATAGAGTGAGCAATTTGGAAACCGCTCATGCTATTTGGACAACTCTCTCGAAATCCATGAGGGTACATCCACGGTCAAAGAAGCCAAATTGCATAGGCTTCGGATTAAATATGAGACATTCATAATGTTGCCTCATGAAAACATCAATGAGATGTATTCAAGACTCAACAACATTGTGAATGAGCTCAAAGGCCTTGGGACTAACCTTTCCGATGTTGATATTGTGCGCAAGATGCTTAGGGCTCTTCCTGACAAATATGAAACTTTGGTGACGCTCTTCATCAACTCTCCCGAATTGCCAAGGATGACACCAACGGCCTTTTGGGCAATCTCATCACAAATGAGTTGTTCAAGAAGGACAAAGAAGAGCTCGTGGAGACATCCTCCTCAAAGAAGAAAATTACCGCTTTCAAGGCCAAAGCGGAATCAAGTGATGATGAGGATGAAGGAGAAGATTCCGATGAGGAGTATGCACTCCTTGTAAGAAAAATGAAGAAGTTCATGAAGAGACGCCCCAATAGAAGCTACAACTTTGACAAATACAAGAAGGGACAATATTCAAGTGACAAGAAGAGTTATAGCAACATTCGATGCTATAATTGTGATGAAAAGGACACATCTCATCTCGTTGCCCATAAAGAAGGATGACAAGGACAAGTCATTCAAGAAGAAAGAATATAATGGCAAGAAGAAGCTTTTCAAGAAGCTTCACAAGGATGGCAAGAATGAAGCTCACATTGGAGAGTGGGATTCAAATGATGAATCAAGCGACTCAGACTCGATGAGGATGAGTCTTCCAAGAAGAAGGGACTAGTTGGCATTGCTATCAAAGAAACTCCTTCACTATTCTCCACTCCTACATGCCTCATGGCAAAAGGAGATAAGGTAAAATCCATTGATAGTGATGAACCAACTTATGAAGAATTATTGGATATGCTTGATGAATTAAATGAATTTAATGGAAAAGAGAAATCAAAATTTAAAGTCTTGAAGAAAGAATATCTCTCTCTAAAAGACTCTTTTGAGGAGCTAAAGAAAGCTCATGATTCTCTCATCTTAAAGAATATTGAAAATCTCATTCACATATTGGAATTACTTGTGATTTAATGAATGAGATGTCTAAAGTAGATATTGCTTTAAATGAAAAATCCATGTCTAGCATTTCTACTTCATGTGATGATTTACTTGCCATGCCATGTTGCTCTAGTGATGATTCAATTGCTAGTTTAGCAAATACTTGTGATCCTTTACTTATTGTTGAGAACCATGAATTAAAAGAACAAGTCAATAAACTAAGCAAAAGTTTGGAAAGATGCTTTAAGGGTAAGGCCACCTTAGACAAGCTTTTGAGTGAGCAAAGGTGCTCATTCAACAAGGAAGGTCTCGGTATGTGCCTAAGAAAGGTAAGAAGCCGGCAAATAAACCCACAAGGTATGTGAGGGAAAATGGTAAGTATTGCTATAAGTCTTGGAAATAGGACATGTACAACAAAATTGTCCTAAAGGTAAAATTGCATCTTTTGGTATATATGATTCATGCTATATGCTTAGAAAGACTAAGGATGGTAAAATACTTGCTCATTTTATTGGCACTTCAATTTTAGGCGCTAAAAGAATGCTATTTGGGTGCCTAAAACCTTGGTCACTAACCTCCAAGGACCCAAACAAATTTGGGTACCTAAAAGAACTTGATTCTTGTTTTGTAGGTGAACTACAAGACCGGTGGAAAACATTGGGTGCTTGATAGTGGTTGCACTCAACACATGACCGGTGATAGAAAAATGTTCACCACATTCGAGAATGGGAAAGGAATGGACAAAATCACATTTGGTGACAATAGCAAAGGAAAGGTAATTGGATTGGGTAAAATTGCTATCTCAAATGACCTTTCCATTTCAAATGTATCTTTAGTAGAATCACTAAACTTTAACTTGTTATCCGTAGCTCAAATATGTGATCTAGGACTAATTTGTTCCTTCTCTAAAGAAGGTGTTACAATTTCAAATGAAATTGATAACTCTTTAATTTTTAAAGGATTTAGATTTGGAAACCTTTATTTGGTAGATTTCACTTCAAATGATTCATGCTTAAAAACTTGTTTGATGGCAAAACCTCCTTGGGTTGGCTTTGGCATAGAAGGCTAGCTCATGTAGGAATGATTCAACTCAAAAGCTTTTCAAACATGATTTAGTTGTTGGCTTGAAAGATGTGAAGTTTGAGAAAACCGACTTTGTAGTGCATGTCAAGCCGGTAAACAAGTCGCTAATTCTCACCCTTCCAAAAGTATCATGTCAACTTCTAGACCATTGGAACTCTTACATATGGATTTGTTTGGGCCAACAACCTATAAGAGTATCGGGAAATAGCTATTGTTTGGTTATTGTGGATGATTACTCTAGATATACATGGGTATTCTTCCTAGATGATAAAAGTGAAACCTCCGAATTTTCAAAACTTTACAAAAGGGCCCAAAATGAATTTGATTTCAAAATAAAGAAAATCCGTAGTGATAATGGTTCCGAGTTCAAAAATACTAAAGTTGAAGACTTTTGTGATGAACTTGAATAAAGCACTAACTTTCCACAACCTACACCGGAACAAAATGGAGTTGTAGAAAGGAAAAATCGTACATTAATTGAAATGGCTAGGACAATGCTTGATGAATATAATACTTAGATAGTTTTTGGGCGAAGCAATTAACACCGCTTGTCATGCCATAAATCGTCTTTATTTACATCGTCTTTTGAAAAAGACTTCCTATGAGCTTCTTGTAGGAAGAAAACCGAACATCTCCTATTTTCGTGTCTTTGGTTGTAAATGCTATATTTTAAAGAAGGGTGTTCGCTATCAAAATTTGAAAGTAGATGTGATGTTGGTTTCTTGCTAGGTTATTCATCAAATAGTAAAGCTTATCGTGTCTTCAACAAAAACTCCGGTTTAGTTGAAGAAAAACATGATGTTCAATTTGATGAAACTAACGGCTCTCAAGAAGAGCATGAGAATTTGGATGATGTAGGCAATGAAGCTTTGAGAAGGGCAATGGAGCATATGCAAATTGGTGACATAAAGCCCAAGATGATTCATCATCCTCCACACTAGTTGAACCACCAACATCTTCTACAAACCAAGTTCAATTTGACAATAAGGAAGATGATCAACCATCTAACTTACCACCAAGAATCCACAATGCAATTGCTAAGGATCATCCAATAGACCAAATATTGGGTGATGTAAGTAAGGGTGTTCAAACTCGATCTCGTGTTGCTTCTTTTGTGAATATTACTCTTTTGTCTCTTGTATTGAGCCAAAGCATGTAGAAGAAGCACTTGAAGATCCGGATTGGGTGAATGCTATGCATGAAGAACTCAACAACTTCACCCGGAATGAAGTTTGGACATTGGTGGATCGACCCAAGGAACACAACGTCATTGGTACAAAATGGGTCTTTAGGAACAAGCAAGATGAAAATGGTTTGGTTGTTCGAAACAAAGCAAGATTGGTAGCTCAAGGGTATTCACAAGTTGAAGGTTTGGATTTTGGTGAAACTTTTGCTCCCGTAGCTAGATTAGAATCAATTCGGATATTACTTGCTTTTGCATCATGCTTTGATATTAAATTATTTCAAATGGATGTTAAAAGTGCTTTCTTAAATGGTAAAATTTCGAACTTGTATTTGTTGAACAACCTCCGGTTTTGAAGATCCTAAAATCCAAATAATGTCTATAAACTCTCTAAAGCGCTCTATGGCCTTAAACAAGCTCCTAGAGCATGGTATGAACGACTTAGAGATTTTCTAGTCTCAAAAGGATTCAAAATTGGGAAGATTGATTCAACCTTATTTACTAAAGTTATAGATGATGATTTCTTTGTATGTCAAATTTATGTTGATGATATTATTTTTGGGTCTACTAATCAAGATTTTTGCAAAGAGTTTGGTGATATGATGTCTAGGGAATTTGAAATGTCGATGATTGGAGAATTAAGCTACTTCCTTGGATTCCAAATCAAGCAACTCAAAGATGGGACCTTCGTGAGCCAAACCAAGTATGCAAAAGAATTAATCAAGAAGTTTGGTATGGAGGATGCAAAACCCATCAAGACTCCCATGGCAACAAATGGTCATCTTGACTTAAATGAGGGAGGTAAATCGGTAGATTTAAAACTTTATAGATCTATGATTGGTAGTTTGCTTTATCTTACCGCATCTAGGCCCGATATCATGTTTAGTGTTTGTATGTGTGCTCGCTTTCAAGCAAATCCAAAAGAATGTCATTTAATGGTGTTAAAAGAATTCTAAGATATTTAAAGCATTCCTCTAGCATTGGCCTTTGGTTCCGAAAGGTGCTAAATTTGACTTAATTGGATATTCGGACTCCGATTATGCGGGATGCAAAGTGGATAGAAAAAGCACCTCGGGTAGTTGTCAATTTTTAGGAAGATCTTTAGTATCATGGTCATCCAAGAAACAAAATTCCGTAGCCTATCCACCGCAGAAGCCGAATATGTTTCAGCGGAAGTTGTTGTGCTCAATTGCTATGGATGAGGCAAACATTGATGGATTATGGAATTAAAACGATAAAATGCCTCTTTTGTGTGACAATGATAGTCTTGTGAAAATTGCTAATAATCTGTTCAACACTCAAGAACCAAGCATATAGATATTCGCCACCATTTCTTGAGAGATCATGTGATCAAGGGAGACATTGAAATTAGCCACATAAGAACCAAGACCAATTAGCGGATATTTTCACCAAGCCATTAGATGAAGGCCGCTTTTGCAAATTGAGGAATGAATTAAATGTCATAGATTATTCAAACATTGTTTAAATTTTTGTTATTACAGTGCTTTTTATTTGGTGTTATTTAAACATTTTGTAAAAGAATTTCTCAAATCTCATATTAAATTCACTATAATTATAAAAACTATGTTTATTTATAATCTTCAGTATATTATATGCATAATGATCCCTAAATGATGTTTTATTGAGTGTAAATCTAAGGATCATTTGCAATTATTCAAAATTCAAAGAATTCGAGCTTTATCAAAATCCGGAAAATCGGTACATCCGGAGTTATGCGAACGGTACGTCCACAGTGCGGATCATCCGGCGTTATAATAGCGGGACGTCCGTTTTCCTTTTGACCTTATCACTCCAGCGGCTCGTCCGTTTTCATTTCTCATCTCAGTCCGCTCGGGTTCCTCTCTCTCCAGTCGAGCGCCTCTCAAAACTCTCTTTCAAATCGAGTGATTCTCTCGGTGGATCTCCAAGTCCTCGCTGATCCTTGCATTTCCAGTGCTCTCCTTCCTCAAATCTCAAGGTAAAACATCTCTTGATTCGAGTTTTACCGCATTTGGAGCACTCGGGGCAGTTTCTAGGGTTTTTGATAATGCGATTGATATCTAGCAATCTAATTGGGCAAAAGTGCTTCACTGGTGTCCTATGACCCTTGCGCATCCAGTTCTAGCACTCACTCTCTTAGATTCCATCAAAAATCTCAGAATTTCTTCAACCCTAGTTTTCGGTCAGGACAATCGGACGTTCCGGTTCTTGAGGGCGGAACGACCGCAGTTCGGACGTTCCGGTCACATAACGGCGGATGATCCGATTATCCTGACAGAACCAGAAATTGTCATTTCTTTCAATTCAATTCAATTCAAATCTGTTCCTTGACATCTTATAATCACTCCAATCTCTGTATAGATGCCTAGAATGCGAGGAACATCCAAGAAGTCTCAGGGATCGTCAAGACAAGGGTCTTCGGCACCTCAACCTCCACTGCAGGGAAAAGGAAAGGGAAAGAGACCAGCTCCAGAAACTGAATCAGAAAATAGCTCAGGAAGTAAATCATTTGAGGAAACTGAATCCGAAGAAGAAGAAGAAGAAGAGGAAGTTCCTCCAAGGACAGCAGAAGATGATGATTTGATTGATCCTCCGGGGACTCCTACTGACCTACATCTTCTGTCAGCAGATGACTATGCCATCAAGCGCCATGTCAATCAATATCTTACAAGAATGACACATTAAATCCAAAATTCCACACAATCTTTCAAGAGCAAGTGTATGAGCAAATATATAGTAGGCACAAGAAATTTGCCGATCATAAATGGATTAATTGGTCAAATATTAATACCTTGGACAAATACAGTGGAGTCTATCAGCTTTTCTACAATGTGGGTCTTCATGATCTTGTGGGCATAAAACAGAATTATGATGACAAGATCATTCGACGCTTTATGCCACACGCATATGTCCCATGACTTGAAGACTTTTAGATGGTCGATCGTGTCGAAAATGTGGAAAGCACCAAAGAGGAATTTGCGAGAGTGTTGAGAATTCAGTCCGGCTCTTGGGACAAAATCTTTGAGAGTTCAGCCCTACTTGTTCCTGCTTGGGCTAGGCATTATGACTCTTCAGCCAAATGCAAGTTAGGGACAGTTACTGGATTGAAGCCAGAAGTGAGCATGATTAACAGGATAATTAATCATACTTTCTACCCTAAGAGTGGGAATTTCGATGCGATGCGGGGCATGTTTGGAACATGATAGATCATATTGTGGAGGGAGTTAAATTTGATGTAGTGGATGTTATTCTTCAAGGCATAGCCTCCTCCAAGAATGACAGAGTTAAAAGGATTTATTATGCTCCTTACATCATGGCATTGATTGTTAGAAAGATCGAGTACCGTGGTGGTTTGGGATCTACTCACAAGCCATATAAACCACGAGATGCCATTCCTCCTCAACAAGTCTCTGAGGATGCCCCTGCTGAGGGTGATGCTCCTCCTGCTGCTGCTATGCCTGATGCAAGTGCTCTAGCGCAAGTACTTCAAAATCAGCAGTCTATTATCAGCTCTTTGCAGGAAATGAAGGCTGAACAAGTTGCCTTTCAGGATGAGACTCGTCATAGGCTTACTAGGATGGCAGCTATCCAAAATGACTTCTTTGATGAGACTCATAACAGATTATCAGCTTTGTCTGAGGGCCTAAATGACTTAGAACATTTTCTCAAGACCCCTCAGCGTTATGTTCGCCGACCTCCTCGATCGCCCAAGGGTCCTTCTTCTAGGACAGTGCACCTACCTCGGCTCCTCACCGCACCTCTCGAGTTTCGTGCTCCAGCTCCTCCACTCCTACCACCCTCTCGGTATCTCAGATCCCGCCCTCAGTGTCGACTTCTCGGATCTGCACGATTTCAGCTCACTTTCTTTGCTTCTCCCGCTCTGCTCCACCAGGACCCAGTTTCTTCCTCTCAGGACCCCCCTGTTTGATGCTTTTTGGTACTTTGATGCCAAAGGGGGAGAAATTGTGAAGATGTGAAGACTTAGTTTTAAGGGGAGCTATGGGCTTATGTGATTTATATATGTGTTTTGTAAAACTGGTTGATTGTTGATCTATTTTGTGCCTTTTGTTGAACTTGTGGAATGTGATTATGTCTTATTATCTTTTTATGCAATGCAATCTGAATTATTTGACATATCTTATACTGTATTGCTTCCTCAAGTTCATAAATGCAAAAGAAACTCCGCCAAAACTTTCAATTCTTTACATATGCCTGCAAATTATTTACTATCCATATGCATTTGTTTAGGGGGAGTCTTCTTTTAATTGGATTTGACAAGAAAAATAATTCTCAAAATTTACTTATGCTCATTGCAAAGATTATTTTACCTGTCAAAAGACTTCAAAAGAATATACACTCTTAGTATATTCAAAACAACTTTTCTCACATATTGAGTGTGTTGTCATCAATTACCAAAAAGGGGGAGATTGAAAGCATCTAGGCCCTAAAAATGGTTTTGGTAATTAATGATAATATGTGAATATGGGATTAACAAGTTTACTAAGAATGTGCAAGGTTAATTCCATTTGATGAACATGATGAAGCAAGGATGCATGCTAAAGGAAAATGTGAAGATCAACAAGGCTTAAAGTCAAGGTACAAATAGTCTAGGATCCTTTTCTATTTTACGGTCTAAGGAGAATTGGTTGGTAGACCGGATTATAGGATAAATGCCGTACTATTAAGGGGATCACGACTAGTAGCTTGATAGCTTATTCTTGTGCCATATGGATCAACTTAGGATCATGCATGCATTTAAAATTGGACTTGAATTTAAGTTAGAATGAATTGATGCTTTAATTCGAATCGGATGAACCAAAGGCTTAGCGGCGGTTATACCGCGCGGTTGTTCGATGATATTTCGCGGTTGCAAAATAACGATGACGAGTGTAATCTCCTTTGAAAACCGCTTTTGAGAATCGGTACATGTACAGCGTATAATCGGATGAACCGCATCCGGTTGTTCCGATGATATTACAATGTTGCAAAATAACGACGAGTGTAATCTCCTTTGAAAACCTCTTTTGAGAATCGGTTTGTACAAGACGTATAATCGGATGAACCGCAATACGGATGTTCAAATGTATTTGGCGGTTGTAAAATTCGAAACGTATGCAAAATCTACGGTTTAGAGACCACAAATCGGACGATCCGGTGTTTGCTGCGGATGAACCGCAACTAAATCCAACGGCTATATCGGTGCATTTAATGCGTGTAACATAGCCGTTCTCGTGCATTGAGCGTAGCGCGGTTGTACCGATGCTAACACGCGGTTGTTCCGATATGTCTGAATTTTGGGAACTTCTTCCCAACGGCTAGAATTGTTTGGTGGAGGCTATAAATACCTCCCCAACGCACAAGGGATATGTTACACGATTGCATTAAAGATATCTCAACCCTTGTGAGCATTGTGCATTCAATTCTACTCCCAATTTACTCTTGCATTCATTGAGAGGAGATCAAGTGCATTCATCTTTAGTTGATTCATTGGCACTTGAGTAAAGTCAGCGAGGATCGTTGATCTATTCTCTTGGGGTGTTGCCACACTCCTAGACGGCTTAGCGGTGAAGCACGGTGATCTTCTCAAGTGAAGCTTGTGAGAAGACCGAGCAAGATTGTGAGTGGTTGGTGTTCACCATCTCGGAGCGGAGGAAGAACAACCCAAGTGATCGAGGAAGGCTTAATTCGTGGAGCCGGCTTGAGTGATCAAGCTTCCTCAACGTGGACTAGTGAAGACCGCAAGTCTTGATACCACGGAAAAACATCATTGTGTCTTGTGGTTATTTCTTGTCTTTACAATTCCGCACTTATATTTCTAGCTTGCTTATTGTGATTAAATTGCCTAGCTAGGAGCATAACTTGTTAATTTGTTAAAAACTTTAAAAACCTCCTATTCACCCCCCTCTAGTCGGTTATCCTTGATCCTACACTCCTCTACTAGAGATCCTCGAACCATTTTACGACGAACATCACCATAGCAAGTTGTGGATCACCAGGGATGGTCCTCCATCCTTTGTGCTTAGGTCAGCGAGGCATTACTGGCCCCTTGACCCTTGCTGCGTCCCACTCCTTCGTGACACAGCCTTGTTGCCCTTTGCGAGGATGCTCCACGTCGGCCGCTACTTCACACTGGACGTGAGTCTCATGTTGGCACTTATTGACAGATGGAGACTCGATACGTACACCTTCCACTTTCGGTGGGGATAGATGATGATCACTCTCTAGGATAACTCTCTTGACCAGTCTATCGATCACGTGAGGCGCACTTGTTCCACTCCGTCTATCGGTGGATTGGAAGGCCCGTTTGTCGTATCTGTTTGGTCTAGCTGTCCCAAATAGGGCCTGTGGTGTCCCTCAAACATGGCTTTGGTATTTCATTCAAAGTCAGGTGGATGCGTCAAAAGAGGTTGGTTGGATGCACTTCATCACGTACCTATTGTTTCTTTTTAGTTGGGCATTGTTTCCCACCACACAAGGTGATTGAGTGTACCCTAGCTTTGTCTACATCACCTAGTCTTTCGTTGATGCTGAGCCTGGGGAGATGCCCCATTACAGCTTCGGATTAGTTATCCTTTGCGCCACATACAGGGAGTTGTGTGATGCTTCACAGTGCAACACCGGTGAGAAACCAGTCTTTGTCATCTGCTACGTGTTGCCGTTGTTGGGTTGGGAGCACTTCCCGTTGGACGGCCCACCTTCAAGATTGCAATGCACCCGTACGGCGAGTTCCACGACCCAATAATAAGCCCACTACGGGCACCCGATAGACTTCTTGCAAGTTACGTTGGGCTAGAGACAGACCGGCGAGGTGCTACCCTGTGTTCCACAACAAGTTCAAGACATTGCACGATGACAACATCATATGGTCTCCACAGAGCCCACAATTTGTGAATATGGTAGTACCACACGGACTGTCCATGCAATGCACACATGACACCGGGTTGTGGGCGACGACTTGCCACCTCGGTTTTCTCATATGGTGGAGCCTTACTCGCCGCAACGTGTAATGAGATAGTTCAATCTTTAACAATTTGTGCCTCCCCCTGACAGGAGGATGCTCGAGCGAGCTTTCCATATGTGAGTGCAGCTCAATCCAAGTAACATTTACCATTGCCACCTACATTTGTTCTTCTCACATATATCCTTCTCAAAAGCTAGCAATCGAGGCTAGGCTAACATTCTGAGAACTGGTAGCTATTAAAGCAACAATTGACTACGGCTTGGGTGGATACGACGCACATTGAGGTTCTACAAGAGCAGTGGTCGTACGATGTTCGGATTTACCATGAGTACATTAAGCGGTACGTAACATGAGCGCACACCAGACTCACTCGTCCTCCGCCAGAGTGTCTGGTTACGCACCAGGAGAGGCTTCAGTGCTCATTTTTTCAACATAGAGCTTCGTGGTATGATGACACTGTAAAACACTCACAACTTATGCTCGCTTCAAGTAGGATATTTTTAATGTCTGTTACTAAACATCTCTTCTATGGCACTTCATTTCGACTGGATCCAGCAGATCTCACATGGATCTAGGTGCACCTGCCGTAGGAGCGATCACACCATTGTGGGGCTTCTTCGGACTCTCAAGCCCATCTACGAGGATACCAAGCATATCATCAAGAACATGACCTACGGTCAGACGAGAGACGACATGCTTCATGCTGCTCACTTAGTGGATCGACCTAGCTCACCTCTTAGGTCGGCACATCCTAGTGATATCTGCAACCGTCCTAGCGCTCCCCGTCCATCATCCACGCTAGGGATCAAAGAGGTAAGTTATGTTCATTTTTCATCCTGATTATTTAGTTTGTCTTAGGTTGTGCTAACATCATGCCATCTTCTAGCCACACATCTGTCGGGATACATCACTGCTGCAATCAACGTCTGCACAGCCTAGTCAGACTGGCGGTTGTCTTAGCGCTTCCCGTCGGTCATACGCATTGCATATTGACGAGGTAAGTTATGTTCAATTTATGTCCTTGTTATTGATTTCGCTTTATGTTGTGCTAACATTATTCCATCTTACAATTTTTAGTTGCTCGTAGGGGTGACGACGAATCAACCGATGAAGATGCGATCATCCCAGGCTCCTAGTGTCATGGAGGGCTACAGTGCCAAGATTGGAAGCGTACCACTCAGGGTTCCCTCCTATAGTCTACAGTCAGAAGAACTGTGACTAGTACGGAGTACCGTACCAAGGCCAAAGATCCACCACACACGGGGCTATTGGTACATCATACAGTCACAACCAGAGCTCCTCCGCACCGAGGGTCGTTCATACATCGTACCTGGGGGCGTGGCTCCGGGGTGGATTAATTCATTGATTCGTTCATTACAGATCCGCTTACAAGTGGTAGCCAGTTTGGCATGACTCAGCTTGAGGAAATTGAGGATGGACAAGCTCAGCTTGGCTAGAGTTAGCTTGTTGAAGCACCTTAGCCAACTCAATGGTCTCCCTACATTCTCCAAACAGAGACGCACTCTCCGCATCGGTTGGCGTACCCTATGGGACATGTTCCATGCAAGACCGGGATGCACACAGATCTGAGCGCAATAAGCACATAGGGGCTTAGGCGAGTGAACCATATTGTATCCCATAGTGTACCATTGTACTTCTTCGCATTGCACTTGTACTTGCTTTGCATTAATCTGTTTGTAATTAGATTGTATATATTATGTGCATATGTATCTGAAATATTGTGTACTTATGTTGTACCAGATTTGTATTGTACGCAACAACTAGATTTTTATACACTTAACATAATAAAGGACAATTGCATTACAATATTAAGCACATACCCAGAAAATTACACTACAACAATATAATAGCATCCACGAGTATAAGTAATATATTTTGCATAACATTACAATACAAAAAATTCACATGGCAATGCCATTACACCTTTTCATGCCACCTTTATCAGAAATAATTGACCACACCAGCCATTACATCTTTCCAGACTGAAATGACAACATAGACCAGCTTTTCACAATGAGTAGACATCACTCACCATCTATCCCACCTTTTCATACTGAATTGACCACACCCTGCCACTACATATTTTTAAATCGAAATGACAATATGCACAAACCTTGCAGTGAGTAGACACTACTCACCAGCAATCCCACCCTTCCATTCATCATAATTTCCACACTTAGCACTACACCCTATCCGCTTATAAAAGAAGGGAGAAGAGAGATGGAGGAGAACACTACACCACTACAACCAACACTTCACTCCAACTTATTTCGCTGCAAATGAGGAAGGAGGAGAAGAGAGTGAGCTAGAGTAGAATATTAGGTCTACATTGTAGATGTCGGGATATCCAGGGATGTTGCGGAAACACAAGTGGCTAGCCACGAAGGTGAAAACCTACCCGAATTGTTCGATGAAGCATGCGCTTATACCGCCGGAATTCCTGCGCCCCCAGTGCGACTATGAAAAACTGGCTTAGATCAATTAGTCCATACACCCGACAATTTCCACCCGGACGTACTACACGTGCGGGGATATCGGCGTAAGAGAATCCCACAAGCACATTGATTTTTCGAATTTACATTGCATTTCACATGTCACTAACTTTATCTATGCATAATGGCAACTAGAGGAGCATTACTCCTTCCAATGGATTGACAGCCTAGACATGTACGATATGATGTTCATCGAGCAGAAGTATATATTCAACTACGCAGTGCGACCTGAGGTCTTCCAACGTTGGAAACCTTATATACCCGACCCTATTGAAAAGGCACCAATGGAGCCCAAGAAACTAGGGTGGTGGTGGATGACCCCCGAATAGCTCATTGAGGAGGATCGGGCCATGCACACAACAAACAAGGTGAAGGCTCTTGCTAGTAAGACCAGTGGCCGTCCTAGCACTCCCCGTCGCCCCAGGTGCACTACGGATCGAAGATTTAAGTTATGTTCAATTTGCGTCCTCATTATTAATCTGGTCTTATGTTCTGCCAACATCATTCCATCTTCCAGCCTGTCTCGCAGATGCAGATCGCCTTGGGACAAGCAAAGTGCATGGCTCTGCAGAAGAAAGGGGAAGGCACCGATTGTCCCATCGGGGGCTGGTAGAACTCCCGATAATCCTCTAGGGTGGGACAACTTCGAAGCCCAGTGGTGGGTTGTCTTCTGGACTGGCCGCAGCCGCATGCCTGCAGGAGACAAGGGGAAGGCACTAATGGGACACCCAGACTAATTAAGTTCGTTCTGATCCAACTTTTTTCTGATTCCAAAAAGGCACACATGTATCCTAGCTGTTTTTCATTTTGTTGATTGGTGCATGTCGTTGTTTCTAATGCACATAACCAAACTCTTAATTTGCAACTATATTATGAAGTCTTTTAAATTTAATTCCCAAATATTTCATCTATTTCAAATTTGTAACCTTTTTCGAAAGGATTCAGTTATGCAAACAATACAATCATGACAACAGCACGCGTGCCAACCCTAAACCCAATTTTTTTTTGTCATTTCTCTCCGAAGGGGCTATTTTTGCTATTGTGCCACCAAACTCGCATTCCAAATAGGGCACATGAAATCGCACGCTTTCCTTGTTTGCTTGACTTTTTATGTATTATCACATGTACGAAAATTGTATTGTCACATGAAATCATGCGCTCTATCATCATGCGCTCTATCATCACATGAAATCATGCGCTCTATCATCACATGCAAAAATGTATTGTCACATGAAATCACTGAAACAAAAATTTTCTCTTGAAATCACGAAAATTCATTCCAAAAAATAAATTTCACATAAAATGATGGGTGCGCAGCACAACCGAGGGGTGTCCATGCCCTAGCGCCTGACGCAAAGATGAGTTCGAGCCGAGGAACACGGACTCCCCTGACATGCAAATAAGGCAAGTCTGGTTCTCCTGGGGCGCGGAACGAGGTCATTCGGCCGCCTGGAGCTCGGATTTAGCCACTTGTCATCTAGCGACAAATCCGCAGTGTCATTTTTGGCTTTGATCTCTAGAGTGGGGTAGAATTGCTATTGCGCGCGTCAACAACGCTATTTTAGCCAAAAACTCTATAGAAGAAGGTGTTTCTATCATGTGCACCGTGCACCCCAAGGTTGCTTATTTGTTGGCCTCTCTATATTGAGGGAAAATTCCCTACATGCTTCTGAAATTTACCCTGATCTTTTCTGTGCCACTATAAAAAAGTTTAATTCTTTGTATGTCACTGAGTTTTTACTTTGTTCCCTTTCATGCTATTTTCCATCACCTTCTCTGTCAACTGATACACGAAAAGACTCTTTTTCCTTTCTTCTGCCTCCCATTCCTCCTCTTATTCTTCTCTTCTTCAACCTCATCTTCCTCTCTACCCTCTCTCTCTCCCTATCACAGCCGCCCCACCTCCCACCACTAGCTTCCACTGCCAACGCCGGCCCTCTCCCCTCCTCCCGCCATGTAACATCCCAATTATCAGGGCTTTTTGAAAAAATTCAAAATAAAAATAACCATTCGGTTGTGTTGAATTGCTAAATCTTAACTTAGAAACTTTTGAAATTAAAAGCGATTTAATATGAATTAATCAAACTTCAACTAATTCAAAATTTGGCTTATTTTGAGTTTATTGGAGTTCTCTTGTATTTAAAATCCCATTTCTCTATTTTGGCCGAATTCCCGTCGACCGTTCCTGCTCCCGTCTCCTCCCGCACCTGCGCCTTGACCTTGTTGCCTCCCCGTGCGCCCCATTGCCACGCCTTGGCATCACCTTCCCCGAGCTACTCCCTCTCCCCTCCCATTCTTGGCTATAAAAGGTCAGCACCCTTTCTCGACCATCCACTTGTTGTCGACCATCCTTTAGTTTTTGACCAACCTCTTGATTTCGACCATCCTTTCGGTTTCAACCAGCCTCTTGGTTTCGTCCATCCTCTCGGTTTCGACCACCCTCTTTGTTTCGACCATCCTTTCGGTTTCGACCACCCTCTTGGTTTCGACCATCCTTTCGGTTTCGACCATCCTTTCGGTTTCAACCACCCTCGTGGTTTCGACCATCCTTCCGGTTTCGACCATCTTCTTGGTTTCGACCATCCTTTCGGTTTCGACCATCCTCTTGGTTTCAACTATCCTTTCAGTTTTGATCATCCTTTCGGTTTCGACCATCCTCTTGGTTTCGACCATCCTTTCGGTTTCGATCATCTTTTCAGTTTCGACTATTCTTTCGGTTTCGACCATCCTTTCGGTTTTGACCACCCCCTTGGTTTCGACTATTCTTTCGGTTTTGACCATCCTTTCGGTTTTGACCACCCTCTCGGTTTCGACTAGCCACTCGATTTCGACCACACCCTCCGACCAGACCCTCCCACTAGGTCTCTTGTAACACCCCAGCCCAACAGCAGCCTGGAATGCTACTAAAATAACAATATAACAAATACAAATCTAAGACACTACAATAACTTTCGGCAGAGTCTCCTTTGTAAATCGAACTATCTGGACAATCGTGCAAATAACAACAATAATAAGCAAATATCCAAACGCGCGTACTAAACATGTTCATGAAAGAAACAACCATAAAACGCTATCAATCTCAAAAGTAGGTTGACTACAACAAAGGACGTAAAGAAATAAACCTCACATAAGACATTTCAAAATTGAAGGTATGACTTAAATGTTTTGTTCAACTTTATTCGTGCCAGTGTGCAACCATAATAATTTCTACTCCCGCCCATGCATGCCGTCCACAAACGATGTACCTAAAAAAACAACACAGCAAGGGTGAGTCCAAGACTCAGCAAGTGCAATGATACAAAACATAACAAAATCATTCATTATCCAACAGTGTATCAACATCATGAATCAAATCAACATATGAATGAATGAATCAATGCACATGCTCTTCTCTTTTGCTCATACCGGTATAGCGAGTGAACACCCGTCGGTGTTCACTTATACCCGCGTTCTACAACACGCAGGGATCCAAAGCCCGTTTGAGAACAAGTCAACCGGGGATCCACAATGCCCACTTTGGAATGGTGGGTCTTACAATCACCACCCACTCCCGTGGGTGTTGCAAGTCCACAACTTGCATTCATGAGTGCACATGATGAACAATAAAATGACAGTAATCGAATTTTAATCATCTAGCCATCATGAAAAAATACATATCACCCTAAATCAATACATCGAACAAGCATATGTTACCATGATTCATCATATAGAACAATCACATAACAACCACATTATAGGTGCACTTGCCTGTTTCTTTCTTTCCCGCTACGGCACACAAGGAAGCAAAATTGGTGTCTCTACTCTGGAACTCCGCCTCCTACACAAGCATAGCGGTAACAAAAGAGGCTATAATAACCTAGTTGGGTAAGACTCCTGATTCAGCCTTCTAATAATCCTAATGTTCTGATGAAGTTTCTTTGTTCCCTCGATCGACAATCGACAACAATGACAGTACAAATTCAATAACTTTTGATTAACACCTCTAAAAAATATGTTCTTTATCAATCCTGAAAGCTTACTGGAATGGCTACAACTTTCGTTTGAGGTGTCTCTTCAGTTTCGGTCTAAAAAAAAAATACAATCTGACTAATCATGCAGACTGCCAAATCTCGTGAGCCTTCCTGTACAGACGCACAAAAATGGACATATCTCATAAACCATAACTCCAAATCAGATGATCTCGGTGCCAAAAGAAAGCTAAGATCAAGGGCTACAACTTCCTAAAAGGTGGATAGATCAGAAAATGTACGGAAGGTACCCAAATCTGACGAACCACTATGGCGCAGGGGGAGGGTGGGGAGAGCCGGCGGCTGCTAGGGGGAGGAAAGGGGGAAAAGGGGTGGGGCACTAGGGTTTTGGGGGGTGGGCACCCCCCCTCTTGGACGGCCACAAGGAGGCCTCTCCTGGGCCACGGCCCAGGCCTAGGTTGGCGAAAAATATCAAATGACTCCCTGTCGTTTCATATTTTACTATTCCTCTTATTCCCTTTTCTCCTCTCGGCTAAATCTGTGATTTACCGATTCGATTTCCAGGGTATTACATTCTACCTCCCTTAAACAGAATTCGACCCCGAATTCTACCAAGGTTAACACGCCAGAGCAGAAGCTACTAAAACCATAGTATCACGTACCTGTGGTAAATAATTCTGGAAATTGCTCACGCATACGAGATTCCAACACCCAAGTGGCCTCTCTTTCTGACTGATGCGTCCAAAGCAGCTTGACATAAACCAGTGTCTTGTGTCTCAAGATTGCTCTCGATTTCTCCAAGATATCGTCACTTGACATAACTCAACTGTGAGGTCTTGTTCAATAGTCAGCGGCTCCAAGGAGATCTTATGCTCTGGGTCTTTCAAAAACATTCTCAGCATCGAAACGTGAAACACGTTGTGGACTCCTCGCATGGACTCTGGAAGGTCCAGGCGATAGGCTAACTTCCCAATCCTAGCCATAATCGGGAACGGTCCGACGTATCTTGGGCTAAGCTTCCCTTTAGTAGAGAATCGGACAATGCCTTTGGTGGGGGACACTCTCAGAAGCACCTAGTCTCCCACCTCAAACTCCAAGTCACGTCTTCTCACATCTACGTAACTTTTCTGCCTGCTTTGCGCTGCCAATAGATTCTGTCTCACCACTGCTACACGCTCCACGGTCTTCTGAACCCAGTCCGGTCCCAAGACGGTTTTCTCACCCACTGCATCCCAACAGAGAGGTGATCTGCATTTCCGCCCATATAGAACTTCAAACGGTGCAGCTCTAATCTTTGGAATGGTAGCCATGTGTTGTAGGCAAACTCGCAAGTGGCAATTGATCCTCCCAATCGCCTTCCATGACAAGACACAAGCATGCAACATGTCTTCCAGTCACAGATAGTGCGCTCTGATGACCATCATGCAGGGGTGGAAACGCCGTACTAAGGCAATTGTGTGCCCAAGGTCATTGGACCGAAAAGGCGACTAGAAGGGGGTGAATAGGAGCACGCTCACTTTTTCAACCACGATTAGATTCAACACAAATTTCACTCCAATAGCTATAGAAGCTATGAAGATCGATATACCAAGATCTGATGGAAGACTAGGATTGAATCCAATCAAAACCCAAGCAAAACAACCAAAAACAACCAAACTTAATTTCCTAAGAGTAGGGCGGTCGACCTCTACTCGGGGGTCGACCTCTCCAAGGGGCGGTCCGACCTCTAGCTAGGGCGGTCGACCTCCACCGATGAACAGTGAAATCGGCCAAAAACGAAGTTGCAAATAGGTCTAACTTTTGATCTACAACTCCAAACTTCATGAAACTTGGAACACACCTTCTCTAGGATGTCGAGAACCTATTCCAATCGAAGATCATGGAGATCCATGGAGAAGTTACGACATTTTCAGTTTGAGAGATGGATGGTTCAAAACCGAGTCAAAAGCAACGTGACCCAAAAACTTGCTCGTGGGTGATTGATGATCAAGATGATCTTAGATGTGTTCCCACATGTCACAGCAAGCTATATCATGTAAAGAAATCAATCAAAACATGCGAATCAAAGAAAGACTCAAAATCACCAAATAGAGAGAAGAAGAGCAAAGAGACACATCTTTGATCAAAGCTTTCTTTGGATTGATTGATAAGGTTTGGGTTTACTGACCACTCCATCAATGGAGGACAAAGCTCAATCCAAGAGCACAAGATCAAATCAAAACTCTCTAGAACCCTAACCTCCACTAATCCTCTCCTAAGCCAAAACTAGGGTTTCAATAATGATTAAAGGGTTGAAGGGGTGCAGCCACCTCCCTCCTCTATTTATAGTGGAGACTTAGACCTTCTAGAAGATTAACTCAAATGGGCTCCGTTAAGGCCCAACACAAGCGGGTCACACACGCACGCATTTTAAAGCGCCGTCTACAACACCTCTTAACCTAAACCGCTTCTCTTGCGCGTCTTGCGCCGTGGGTAGGCAAAAGGTCACCAAGGTGATATTTGGTAAGATTACCAAAATACCCTTCTCGGTCCTTCTCCAAGACCGAGTCCATCTTCATGGCACTTCGCATGCTCATACACGTAGGTTGATCAACGGCTCTCTCCATGTCGGCAAGTCTCTCCCATCCGGCTCCCACCGAAACCACCATGGCACTTGCACCGACTCCGCGCCGCTTGATCAAACCAATCGACCGAATCGCCTTCGGTCATCATTATCCATTCGTGCCATACTTGATTTCATTGACCTCACCCAAAGATCGCCGATCGTTACGGACCTAAGCTCTCAAGCCTCGTCCGATCATCCTCGCCGTTGACCGTCGTTGACCACCAAGCAACTTTGCACAACAATAGACAAGCAAATCGAAACCGGAACAAGTTCTTCGCAACTTGACCCACGTTAGTCAAAACATGCATCATGCAACACATATGCATCAAACTCATGACTTTGACCTAACCAATGAGCAACGCCGCCACGAAGGCGACATTCGATGTGATCGGTCGGACCGCCCCTCGGGCGGTCGGCCGCCACGACCAAAGGTCGGTCCGACCGCCGTAAGGACTTAGCCAATTTTCAACCCCGAAAATCCGAAACCTCGGAAACTTTAAACCAATAGAACTTTTTATGGAGACTCCAAAATTATGGGAGCAAGAACAATGGGATCCCCTCACTTGCCTACACCTCTATTTTTGGCCCGACTGTTTGACCACTTTTGGTCACGGCCGGTCCGACCGGGCGCACATGGCGATCCGACCGATTTGGGACCGGTCGGACCGCCGTGCTATGGCGGTCGGACCGCCCGCCCGAAAAGTCCGAGCAGTCTTTGAAACTTTGTCGAAAACCGTGAAACGACAAACCGTTAACGCTATTGCCAATTGTCACATCATCCTAAGATCTGGAGCATATCCCCATGATATCCACAATCTCCCCCTTGATGAACACATTGGCAATAATCCAAAAAAAATGTAATTTGAAGGTTTGAAAAGTAAAAAGCTTTCGTTTTCGCACAAAGGCACAACTTGGTCCATAAGCAAGAGAAAGCAATGGAAATGACCAAGCTGGCATCAGAATAGCATAGGCAAGTGAGATAAGGCAAAAGAAAGCATAAAAACTTTGATTTTCAGAAAAAGTCACAAATCTCACTTAAGGTCCAAATGAAAGAACAATTGTTCAATTGACCTTTGATCATTGTGAGTAGTAATAAATGCAATTCAAGTTCAGAAGAGTCAATAAGACAATAAGAATGCAATTCAAAAACTCCCCCTCACTATGATCCTCGGATTTCAGAAAATTTCAAATTCTCCAACTTTCTCCCCTTTGTATAAACTTCTCCCCAACATTGAAATATCTTCTCCCCCTTTGACAATGGAGTCATCAAGGAATCACGCCTTCCTCTCATCCAGAGATAGCAATTTGCAGAATGAAGAAAGAAGTAAAAAGAAGAAGTATGCATGAAGTGCAATGGAGTGGCTTCATTTTTGTATTTTTCAATTTTTGATTACAAGAAGCTTTGGAGATTACCCAAAAGAACTAGCTAGCATTTCTAATATTGCACAAACAACATATCAAGCTGCAAAGGCTAGCAAGATCATGGTAAGACATATATATCAAAGCTAAGCACCAAGGCTCAAAAGTAAAGCAATAGATTTGATCAATTTAAGCAACGCTTCAAATTCAGCAAGTTCATCAATAGGGATCCTAAAGTGAAATTGGCCATGTCAAAATGTCAAAGTGAGATCAAAAATCTAACAAAGACCACATTAAGAGTCAATCAAGTCCGTATTGAATCATTTTGCTCAATCTTTTGTAAACGCCCATTTGTCAACATTTTCTCATTTGCATTGAATATTGAGGTTGACTAATGATCTAACTTAGTGACAAGATCTGGACTAGGAGCCATCCACAAACTCATCCTAAGCTTCACCAAAAGTTGATTAAAGGTATATCTTAGTAAAAAGATCCCGGACTAGGAGCCATCCACAAACTCTTTCTAAGCTTCTACTAGGGCGACAAATCTTGAGGTTCATGTCATTTTTGACAAGCAGTCCCCATGAGATCGTCTGGTTCATCAAACTATCTCCAAGTTCATGTCATTTGACAAGCAGTCTCGTAAGAATAGTTTGGCACATTTTAAGCATAAGACAATCTTGATTTTTTTTTTTCACAAGAGCATTTTAGAATCTCAAGAACACAAAAGCTCAAGTAATGGTCAATTTTAGATCAAAGAGTTAACAAAGCAATTACACAGGCCAATGTCACAAGAGGAGCACTAATTGCGCAACTCGCTAAAACATCCACAAATTGCAATTTTTAGTTTGAGTTGTTTTAAAGTTCTAGCTCATATAGCAAAGACTTAGCTACACATGTAAAAGCATGATAATTCTAGCAAGTCAAGGAACTAGACATGGCATTGAGCAAGAATTGAAATACTAAAGCTCCAAAGGGTAATAGGCAAAGCTTCATCAATTTTAAAAGATAAGCAGAAAATTTTATATTACAATGCATCTTTTTGGATTTTTCAAACCACTTGAAGTATTTTACATATGAATGCAATATGATACAATGCGATGCAATAAAAAGCCTAAAAACCTAAAAAGTTCAAAAGATCAACAAGTTCGGAAAAGAACAATACAAGATCAAAAGAACAAGGTAAGATCAGAAAAGATCGAACTCCCCCTCAAACCAACCCATAGGGATAAATTACCCCTAACTCGCTTCTTAAGGTGGCAAACCTAGTTGGGTCTAAAGGTTTGGTGAGGATATCAGCCAGTTGAGCCTCGGACTCCACGAAGTGTAGCACAATATCACCCTTCTCGACATGGTCTCTAAGGAAGTGATAGCGAATGTCTATGTGCTTGGTCCTAGAGTGTTGCACAGGGTTCTTAGCAATGTTAATAGCAGAAGTGTTATCACAGAAAAGAGGAACACTAGCAAAATTTAACCCGTAGTCCTTAAGAGTGGATACCATCCACAAAATCGACTACAAACAACTAGCGGCTACATACTCAACCTCGTGATGGATTGTGCAACAGAGGACTGCTTCCTAGAAGACCAAGAAACAAGAGAAGTGCCTAGGAAGTGACAAGTGCCCGAGGTACTCTTCCTATCAAGCCGACACCCACAAAATCAGAATCAGAAAACCCCCGAATGGATAAAGAAGAAGAACAGGAGTACCAAATGCCATACTGGAGGGTAGAGTGTAAATACCTGAATATGCGCTTTCGCTTGGCGATGGGAAGTTCTCGGAGACGCCTGAAACCTCGCGCAGAGGCGGTCGTGAAGTGGATGTCGGTCTTGATGCCGTCAGTGCATGGAGGGAGCCGATCATGCTTTGCGGTACTCACGTTGATCCACGGCTTCTCCTTCCTCATCCGGATCCAGCGATCGAAGTCGCCATGGGAGTGGCGATCGCTTGCGATCACCCATGTCGAAGCGTTTGAGCGGATCCTTAGTATACTTCGTCGATGGATGAAGATCCCTTCCTTACATTGCTTGATTTGAAGCCCAGAAAAGTAATTGAGCTCTCCCATCATGCTCATCTCAAATTCCACGGACATAGTCTCGGAAAAGCTAGAAACAAGAGCATGAGAAGAACCACCAAAGATAATATCATCAACGTAAATCTGAGCAAGCAAGAAATCATTGCCACGCCTAAGAATGAACAAGGTCTTATCTACCTTACCCATCTCAAAATCATTCTTAAGCAAGAAGGTCTTAAGTCTATCATACCAGGCTCTAGGGGCTTGTTTAAGACCATACAAGGCTTTGGATAGCTTGAAGACATGATGTGGGTTCTTGGGATTCTCAAAGCACGGAGGTTGCCTAACATAAACCTCCTCTTCTATAAAACCATTCGAAAGGCACTCTTAACATCCATCTGATATAATCTAAAGCCCTTAGAAGTAGCAAATGCAAGTAGAATGCGAATAGCTTCTAGTCTAGCAACAGGAGCAAATGTCTCATCAAAATCTAACCCCTCAACTTGGCTAAAACCCTGAGCTACCAATCTAGCCTTGTTTCTAATCACGTAACCATCCTCATTTTGTTTGTTTTGAAGACCCAAATGGTTCCTATAACATTATGACCACTAGGAGGTTCTACTAGGTTCCAAACCTTATTCCTCTCAAAATTCTCTAACTCCTCATGCATGGCATTGACCCAACTCGAATCGGATAAAGCATGTGATATATCGCGGGGTTCAAAAGAAGCTACAAAAGCGAGAATGAGAATAGAGGTTTGGATCATGATACCGGGCGAGTGACTCGTTCATGGATATTACCTATCATCGATCCGCGGATCTTTGCTTTTGAATGTGAAGTGGCGCACCCGGAGAAGAAAGTACCTCTTCGACCTCCGCAGGTACTGCTGATGATGAAGATGCAGCAGGTGCCTCAACTGAAGGCGAAGTAGTCACGGCGGGTTCTTGTGCGGGAATAGGAATGTCAACAAAGAAGCAGTGGAAGAGTATCATCGAGTCCATCATCATCTTCCTCTACAAATATACTCTCTGTCACCGTATCACACGAAATATCGATCTAGCTCGTGGCTAGTCTCATCAAAAGTGACATTGCATGTCTCTGAACCAAAGTTAGTTTCACATTAAAAACTCGAAAACCCCTTGAATGAGCAGGATAACCCAGAAATAAACCATCAAAAGTTCTTGACTCAAATTTATCTAGATTTCCTGTCTTGAGAATAAAACACTTGGATCCAAAGACTCGAAAGTGCGAGACAGAGGGTTTTCTACAAAACGAAGCTCATAAGGAGTCTTGCCCAAAGACGGTCTCAAAAGACACGATTTGCAATATGGCAAGCGGTAGAAATAGCTTGCCCAAAACCTCCTCAGTGCTATACTCATCTAGCATTGTCCTAGCCATCTCAACTAGAGTCCTGTTCTTCCTTTCCACAACGCCATTTTGTTGAGGGACGTGTGGGGAGGAGAACTGATGCTCAATTCCACGCTCAGCACAAAAGGAAGCAAAAGATGCATTCTTGAACTCCGTGCCATTGTCATCTGCGGATCGCTCTCAAGGCACTTGGAAGTTCGAAGCCAAGCGAAGAACAAGATCATGATAATGATCAAAAGCTTCATCCTTGAAGTGAGAAAGAACACCCAAGTGTATCTAGAAAATCATCGACTATGACAAGAATGTACCATTTTCCACCAACTGACCGAACCCTAGCGGGACCAACAGTATCCATATGAAGCAACTGTCCCGGTCCGTCAGTCATGACCATAGTCACTGATGGGTGTGAGGCGGCAACTTGCTTGCCATGCCTACGAGGCGCACATCTGACATCCTTGGCGGCTTTGAGTTTAGGCAAACCTCTCATGAGCTCAAGGTTGCTAACTCGCGTCGATGATCAAAACCAATGTGCCCCAAACGACGGTGCCAAAGCGAACTTCGGAAGAAGAAGATGAAATTAAGCACTTGAGAGAACCAAAGAAGAGATTCGAAAAATCACTCCAAAGATCCTAGCAAC
Organism: Hsuehochloa calcarea; assembly: GCA_036346395.1. NCBI lineage: Eukaryota > Viridiplantae > Streptophyta > Magnoliopsida > Poales > Poaceae > Hsuehochloa > Hsuehochloa calcarea. The sequence goes on along the minus strand of CM070598.1, from coordinate 39,285,727 downwards.
TCTAGTAATCCCAAAAACAAGCTCACCAATGAATCAAGCACCCGACAAGCATTTTTCTTAAATCTAGTCTCATAGCCATCATCAAGAAGTTGAGAGACGAAAGCAAATTAAACCTTAGCTTGTCCACAAGGGCGGCGTCCTTGAGGATGAACTTGTCGTTCACCCCGATCGATCCGTTCCTTCAATCCGCCCTTGCCTATCATCTCCAAAGGTGATGAATTCATCACCCGTCGACCGCGTGAAGGAGGTGAACCATCTTGAGTCTCCGGTCATGTGGCGTGAATAAATGAGTCGACGAACCACGTGTCCTTCCTCTTTCGCGGTAATCCACGAAAATCAAGGCACGGAAGAACAATGTGTCTCAATCATCAAGTTAGTTAAACAAGACTTGGGAACCCGATCTTCAGACACATGTCTGCATGAGTAGTATGCAAAGCGAAGTGCTATCCTTGATTAAGTTTGAAGTTACATTATGAGCAATGGTTACTTTAACATAAGAGTTATCTGTCTAGGAACATGATGATGAGCATGTGACACAAATCCTAAACCAAGTTTCCTCTTTCTACATTACCATGTCTCATAAAAGCTCTAGGTTGATTGAGTGAAATTCTAGCAAAATTTTTCTTATCATTTTTCAACCTCGCCATGTGTAACTCAACCAAATGTCCATTCTTCTTGCAATAGGTGCAATGGTACTTGATACCACCGGGAGAAGCACCCTTTGACTTAACAGAGTTTGGGCAAAACCCGCAGATTTAAAAGTAGTTTTTATGGTTGGGTTTTAAATTCAACTAACCCATTTTCCAAGACTTGAGTTACTTGGGGCTTAGAATTATCTTGGACAGAGTTGTATCCTAATCCTTGCTTCTTATAAGGAGTCTTAGATTTGTCGTAATCATGTTTAATTGTTTCTTACCTTTAGAAAATTTTTCTAAGGTATCCTTAAGATAAGCATTTTCTTTTCAAGATTAACACATGACTCACAAGTTTTGCCTTTAATAGCTCTAGCATATTTTTCCTTATATAAAGCAATTTCAAGTTTAAGAGCGGGACATGAAGCACATGTAGAAGACTCAATCTTGTTCTTAAGCTTGGCATATTTAGCTCTAATCGCTTCTAAGATATCTTTAACTTCATGTTCGTTCAATGCAAAAAGAGCAAAGGCTAGGAACAACGACACCAGAGCAACCAACTTGTCGGAATCTAAGCATTTTTCACAAGGAGCAGATTTAACCTCAACTAACTCACCCTAGCATTTTCAAGTTGTTGCAAAGCAATATCATGAGCGGTTGCGTTTAGCAAATTACGAGTGTAGAGCATGGCGGAAGAACATTCATCGATTCAAGAGTCTTAGTATTTGCAAGTTCTAAAGTCAAATTATCTACTTGAGACTCTAAGTCCTTGTTTCTAGCCATGATATACTCTAACGCCTTATCTGGCTCATGAGTTGCTCAAAGATAGTTTCGCATCTATCGTAAAGGACATCATAGGAGAGAGGTACCTCATCGTCGTCGGCGTCGTCGAGTCGGCCATGAAGCAAACGCCGGTGAAGTCCTTGGCCTTCCCTTCTTCTTGTCTTGAGGATCTCCTCCTCCTTGTCATCCTCGCTCCGGAGTCCACATCGCTAAGGATTGTTCCCAAAAGCGGCAAGAACCCTGAGTCGCCTTTGTGAGCTTAGCGACATCAAATCTTGATTTGTTCCATTGAGGCTTCTTCAAGTGGCTTTCCTTCCTTGTGGTTGCTCTTTCCTTTCAACTTGGGGCGGTTGCGGATGTGATTAAGCTCACCACACTCATAGCAAGTCACGGACCTCCTCTCTTTTGTTTCTCATATTGTTATAGGCCCGTGTGGCTTTTCGACTATGAGGGCTAACTCGGCCTCGGAAGACTCTCAAACTCCTCTTCATGGATTGCGAGATAAACCAACAAGCGAAAATCCGTAAGAAGACTCGAAGACCCATCGAAGCTCTCTTGGCGGATGCGCTACCAAGGCCATATTTTCCTTCTTGGGATGATCAATCCTCTTGATCTCATGAGTCTTAAGCTTGCTATAGAGCAGCTCAAAGTCGATCGAGAGGTTGGCGTTCTCCTCAATGGCGGTAGCCTTTATCTCCCACTCCTTGGTGTTGATTGCAGCCAAGAGGTGGGTGGCATTTTCAGGCGAGAATATTCAATTCCAACGACCTTCATCGATTAATCACTTTGTTGAAGCGATGAAAATGTCATCGATGCTCTCTCGGGGCGCATCTCGAATTTGTTATATTCACGCTTATAGATCGTATGCTGCGTACTTTCTTGATTTGGGACGAACCCTCATGGTAGGTTTCGAGGTGTTCCAAATCTCGTCTGCAGATCTCAAGATTGCAAATTCGATCATACTCTGTCTACCAAGCCCACCATACAAGAGGTTCTTTGCCTTATTGTTGTTAGCCAAGAGAAATTTGTTGCGAAGGCGTAACAACCGGGAAGAACGAGCGGGGCTCGAACAACCTCCCATATAGCTTGTCCTTCGCTCTCAAGGAAGACTCGCATGCGATTCTTCCAATAGGCATAGTCGTGCCCATCGAAGATATGCGGCTTGGTGGAGTACTTATCCATCGCCAAGTTCGGTGGACCTGTTAAGATCAAGATTGAACTAACAGGCTCGATACCACTGTTGGACCGAAAAGCGACTAGAGGGGGTGAATAGAAGCACGCTCACTTTTCAACCACGATTAGATTCAACACAAATTTCACTCCAATAGCTATAGAAGCTATGAAGATCGATATACCAAGATCTGATGGAAGACTAGGATTGAATCAATCAAAACCCGAAGCAAAACAACCAAAAACAACCAAACTTAATTTCCTAAGAGTAGGGCGGTCGACCTCTACTCGGGGCGGTCCGACCTCTCAAAGGCGGTCCGACCTCTAGCTAGGGCGGTCGACCTCCACCATGAACAATGAAATCGGCCAAAAACGAAGTTGCAAATAGGTCTAACTTTTGATCTACAACTCCAAACTTCATGAAACTTGGAACACACCTTCTCTAGGATGTCAGAACCTATTCAATCGAAGATCATGGAGATCCATGGAAAAGTTACGACATTTTTAGTTTGAGAGATGGATGGTTCAAAACCGAGTCAAACGCAACGTGACCCAAAAACTTGCTCGTGGGTGATTGATGATCAAGATGATCTTAGATGTGTTCCCACATGTCACAGCAAGCTATATCATGTAAAGAAATCAATCAAAAACATGCGAATCAAAGAAAGACTCAAAATCACCAAATAGAGAGAAGAAGGGCAAAGAGACACATCTTTGATCAAAGCTTTCTTTGGATTGATTGATAGGGTTTGGGTTTACAACCACTCCATCAATGGAGGACAAAGCTCAATCCAAGAGCACAAGATCAAATCAAAACTCTCTAGAACCCTAACCTCCACTAATCCTCTCCCTAAGCCAAAACTAGGGTTTCAATAATGATTAAAGGGTTGAAGGGGGTGCAGCCACCTCCCTCCTCTATTTATAGTGGAGACTTAGACCTTCTAGAAGATTAACTCAAATGGGCTCCCGTTAAGGCCCAACACAAACGGGTCACACACGCACGCATTTTAAAGCGCCGTCTACAACACCTCTTAACCTAAACCGCTTCTCTTGCGCCGTCTTGCGCCGTGGGTAGGCAAAAGGTCACCAAGGTGATATTTGGTAAGATTACCAAAATACCCCTTCTCGGTCCTTCTCCAAGACCGAGTCCATCTTCGCAAACTTCGCATGCTCCGCCACGTGTAGGTTGATCAACGGCTCTCTCCATGTCGGCAAGTCTCTCCCATCCGGCTCCCACGAAACCACCATGGCACTTGCACCGACTCCGCGCCGCTTGATCAAACCGATCGCCCGAATCGCCTGTTCGGTCATCATTATCCATTCATGCCATACTTGATTTCATTGACCTCACCCAAAGATCGATCGTTACGGACCTAAGCTCTCCAAGCCTCGTCCGATCATCCTCGCCGTTGACCGTCGTTGACCACCAAGCAACTTTGCACAACAATAGACAAGCAAATCGAAGCCGGAACAAGTTCTTCGCAACTTGACCCACGTTAGTCAAAACATGCATCATGCAACACATATGCACTGAAACTCATGACTTTGACCTAACCAATGAGCAACGCCGCCACGAAGGGCGACATTCCGATGGATATCGGTCGGGCCGCCCCTCGGGGGCGGTCGATCCGCCGACCAAAGGCGGTCCGACCGCCGTAAGGACTTAGCCAATTTTCAACCCTGAAAATCCAAACCTCTCGGAAACTTTAAACCAATAGAACTTTTCTCGGAGACTCCAAAATTATGGGAGCAAGAACAATGGGATCCCTCACTTGCCTACACCCTCTATTTTTGGCCCGACTGTTTTGACCACTTTTGGTCACGGCCGGTCCGGCCGGCGCACATGGCCGTCCGACCGATTTGGGACCGGTCGGACCACCGTGCTATGGCGGTCGGACCGCCGCCCGTAAAGTCCGAATCGAGCGTCTTTGAAACTTTGTCGAAAACCCGTGAAACGACAAACCATTAACGCCATTGCCAATTGTCACATCATCCTAAGATCTGGAGCATATCCCCATGATATCCACAATCTCCCCCTTGATGAACACATTGGCAATAATCCAGAAAATGTAATTTGAAGGTTTGAAAAGTAAAAGCTTTCGTTTTAGACAAAGGCACAACTTGGTCCATAAGCAAGAGAAAGCAATGGAAATGACCAAGTGGCATCGTAATAGCATAGGCAAGTGAGATAAGGCAAAAGAAAGCATAAAACTTTGATTTTCGAGAAAAGTCACAAATCTCACTTAAGGTCCAAATGAAAGAACAATTGTTCAATTGACCTTTGATCATTGTGAGTAGTAATAAATGCAATTCAAGTTCGGAAGAGTCAATAAGACAATAAGAATGCAATTCAAAACTCCCCTCACTATGATCCTCGGATTTGAGAAAATTTCAAATTCTCCAACTTTCTCCCTTTGTATAAACTTCTCCCCAACATTGAAATATCTTCTCCCCTTTGACAATGGAGTCATCAAGGAATCACGCCTTCCTCTCATCCAGAGATAGCAATTTGCGTAATGAAGAAAGAAGTAAAAGAAGAAGTATGCATGAAGTGCAATGGAGTGGCTTCATTTTGTATTTTTCAATTTTTGATTACAAGAAGCTTTGGAGATTACCCAAAAGAACTAGCTAGCATTTCTAATATTGCACAAACAACATATCAAGCTCGATTGCTAGCAAGATCATGGTAAGACATATATATCAAAGCTAAGCACCAAGGCTCAAAAGTAAAGCAATAGATTTGATCAATTTAAGCAACGCTTCAAATTCAGCAAGTTCATCAATAGGGATCCTAAAGTGAAATTGGCCATGTCAAAATGTCAAAGTGAGATCAAAAATCTAACAAAGACCACATTAAGAGTCAATCAAGTCCCGTATTGAATCATTTTGCTCAATCTTTTGTAAACGCCCATTTGTCAACATTTTCTCATTTGCATTGAATATTGAGGTTGACTAATGATCTAACTTAGTGACAAGATCCCTGACTAGGAGCCATCCACAAACTCATCCTAAGCTTCACCAAAAGTTGATTAAAGGTATATCTTAGTAAAAAAGATCCTGGACTAGGAGCCATCCACAAACTCTTTCTAAGCTTCTACCAGGGCGACAAATCTTGAGGTTCATGTCATTTTTGACAAGCAGTCCCCATGAGATCGTCTGGTTCATCAAACTATCTCCAAGTTCATGTCATTTGACAAGCAGTCTCGTAAGAATAGTTTGGCACATTTTAAGCATAAGACAATCTTGATTTTTTTATTTTTCACAAGAGCATTTTTAGAATCTCAAGAACACAAAAGCTCAAGTAATGGTCAATTTTAGATCAAAGAGTTAACAAAGCAATTCTGACAGGGCCAATGTCACAAGAGGAGCACTAATTGCGCAACTCGCTAAAACATCCACAAATTGCAATTTTTAGTTTGAGTTGTTTTAAAGTTCTAGCTCATATAGCAAAGACTTAGCTACACATGTAAAAGCATGATAATTCTAGCAAGTCAAGGAACTAGACATGGCATTGAGCAAGAATTGAAATACTAAAGCTCCAAAGGGTAATAGGCAAAGCTTCATCAATTTTAAAAGATAAGGTAAAATTTTATATTACAATGCATCTTTTGGATTTTTCAAACCACTTGAAGTATTTTACATATGAATGCAATATGATACAATGCGATGCAATAAAAAGCCTAAAACCTAAAAAGTTCAAAAGATCAACAAGTTCGAAAAGAACAATACAAGATCAAAAGAACAAGGTAAGATCGGAAAAGATCGAACTCCCCTCAAACCAACCCATAGGGATAAATTACCCTAACTCGCTTCTTAAGGTGGCAAACCTAGTTGGGTCTAAAGGTTTGGTGAGGATATCACCATTGAGCCTCGGACTCCACGAAGTGTAGCACAATATCACCCTTCTCGACATGGTCTCTAAGGAAGTGATAGCGAATGTCTATGTGCTTGGTCCTAGAGTGTTGCAGGGTTCTTAGCAATGTTAATAGCGAATGTTATCACGAAAAGAGGAACACTAGCAAAATTTAACCCGTAGTCCTTAAGAGTGGATACCATCCACAAAATCGACTACAAACAACTAGCGTGACTACATACTCACCTCAGCAGTAGATTGTGCAACAGAGGACTGCTTCCTAGAAGACCAAGAAACAAGAGAAGTGCCTAGGAAGTGACAAGTGCCCGAGGTACTCTTCCTATCAAGCCGAACGACCGCAAAATCGAATCGAAAACCCCGAATGGATAAAGAAGAAGAACAGAGTACCAAATGCCATCTTGGAGGGTAGAGTGTAAATACACGAATATGCGCTTTTTCGCTTGGCGATGGGAAGTTCTCGAGACGCTCAAACCTCGCAGAGAGGCGGTCGTGAAGTGGATGTCCGGTCTTGATGCCGTCAGTGCGAGGAGGGAGCCGATCATGTTTGCGGTACTCACGTTGATCCACGGCTTCTCCTTCCTCATCCGGATCCAGCGATCGAAGTCGCCATGGGAGTGGCGATCGACTTGCGATCACCCATGTCGAGCGTTTGAGCGGATCCTTAGTATACTTCGTCGATGGATGAAGATCCCTTCCTTACATTGCTTGATTTGAAGCCCGTAAAGTAATTGAGCTCTCCCATCATGCTCATCTCAAATTCCACGGACATAGTCTCAGAAAAGCTAGAAACAAGAGCATGAGAAGAACCACCAAAGATAATATCATCAACGTAAATCTGAGCAAGTAAGAAATCATTGCCACGCCTAAGAATGAACAAGGTCTTATCTACCTTACCCATCTCAAAATCATTCTTAAGCAAGAAGGTCTTAAGTCTATCATACCAGGCTCTAGGGGCTTGTTTAAGACCATACAAGGCTTTGGATAGCTTGAAGACATGATGTGGGTTCTTGGGATTCTCAAAGCCTGGAGGTTGCCTAACATAAACCTCCTCTTCTATAAAACCATTCAGAAAGGCACTCTTAACATCCATCTGATATAATCTAAAGCCCTTAGAAGCAGCAAATGCAAGTAGAATGCGAATAGCTTCTAGTCTAGCAACAGGAGCAAATGTCTCATCAAAATCTAACCCCTCAACTTGGCTAAAACCACGAGCTACTAATCTAGCCTTGTTTCTAATCACAGAAACATCCTCATTTTGTTTGTTTTTGAAGACCCAGCGGGTTCCTATAACATTATGACCACTAGGAGGTTCTACTAGGTTCCAAACCTTATTCCTCTCAAAATTCTCTAACTCCTCATGCATGGCATTGACCCAACTCGAATCAGATAAAGCATGTGATATATCGCGGGGTTCAAAAGAAGCTACAAAAGCAGAATGAGAATAGAGGTTTGGATCATGATACATGGAGCGAGTGACTCGTTCATGGATATTACCTATCATCTGATCCGGCGGATGCTGCTTTTGAATGTGAAGTGGCGCACCCGGAGAAGAAAGTACCTCTTCGACCTCCGCAGTATCTGCGATGATGAAGATGCAAAGAGTGCCTCAACCAAGGCGAAGTAGTCACGCGGGTTCTTGTGCAGGAATAGGAATGTCAACAAGAGCAGTGGAAGAGTATCATCGAGTCCATCATCATCTTCCTCTACAAATATACTCTCTGTCACTGTGTATCACCCGAATATCCGATCTAGCTCGTGGCTAGTCTCATCAAAAGTGACATTGCATGTCTCTGAACGAGTTAGTTTCAAGATTAAAAACTCGAAAACCCCTTGAATGAGCGGGATAACCTGAAATAAACCATCAAAAGTTCTTGACTCAAATTTATCTAGATTTCTGTCTTGAGAATAAAACACTTGGATCCAAAGACTCGAAAGTGCGAGATGAGGGTTTTCTACAAAACCAAAGCTCATAAGGAGTCTTGCCCAAAGACGGTCTCAAAAAGACACGATTTGCAATATGGCAAGCAAGAGAAATAGCTTGACCCAAAACCTCCTCAGTGCTATACTCATCTAGCATTGTCCTAGCCATCTCAACTAGAGTCCTGTTCTTCCTTTCCACAACGCCATTTTGTTGAGGGACGTGTGGGAGGAGAAGCGATGCTCAATTCCACGCTCGGCACAAAAGGAAGCAAAGATGCATTCTTGAACTCCGTGCCATTGTCATCGGATCGCTCTCAAGGCACTTGGAAGTTCGAAGCCAAGCGAAGAACAAGATCATGATAATGATCAAAAGCTTCATCCTTCAAGTGAGAAAGAACACCCAAGTGTATCTAGAAAAATCATCGACTATGACAAGAATGTACCATTTTCCACCAATCGACCGAACCTAAGCGGGACCAACGGTATCCATATGAAGCAAGCTGTCCGGTCCGTCGGTCATGACCATAGTCATTGATGGGTGTGGCGGCAACTTGCTTGCCATGCCTACTGAGGCGCACATACAAAGATCCTTGACGGCTTTGAGTTTAGGCAAACCTCTCATGAGCTCAAGGTTGCTAACTCGCGTCGATGATCAAAACCAATGTGCCCCAAACGACGGTGCCAAAGCGAACTCGGAAGAAGAAGATGAAATTAAGCACTTGAGAGAACCAAAGAAGAGATTCGTAAAAATCACTCCAAAGATCCTAGCAACTCTAGTAATCCCAAAACAAGCTCACCAATTGAATCAAGCACCCGACAAGCATTTTTCTTAAATCTAGTCTCATAGCCATCATCAAGAAGTTGAGAGACGAAAGCAAATTAAACCTTAGCTTGTCCACAAGGCGACGTCCTTGAGGATGAACTTGTCGTTCACCCCGATCGATCCGTTCCTTCAATCCGCCCTTGCCTATCATCTCCAAAGGTGATGAATTCATCACCCGTCGATCGCGTGAAGGAGGTGAACCATCTTGAGTCTCCGGTCATGTGGCGTGAACAGTAGAGTCGACGAACCACGTGTCCTTCCTCTTTCGCGGTAATCACGAAAATCAAGGCACGGAAGAACAATGTGTCTCAATCATCAAGTTAGTTAAACAAGACTTGGGAACCCAAAGATCTTGAGACACATGTCTGCAAGTAGTATGCAAAGCGTATGCTATCCTTGATTAAGTTTGAAGTTCTCATTATGAGCAATGGTTACTTTAACATAAGAGTTATCCTGTCTAGGAACATGATGATGAGCATGTGACACAAATCCTAAACCAGTTTCCTCTTTCTACATTACCATGTCTCATAAAAGCTCTAGGTTGATTGAGTGAAATTCTAGCAAAATTTTTCTTATCATTTTTCAACCTCATGTGTAACTCAACCAAATGTCCATTCTTCTTGCAATAGGTGCAATGGTACTTGATACCACCGGGAGAAGCACCCTTTGACTTAACGAAGTTTGGGCAAAACCCGCAGATTTAAAAGTAGTTTTTATGGGTTGGGTTTTAAATTCAACTAACCCATTTTCCAAGACTTGAGTTACTTGGGGCTTAGAATTATCTTGGACAGAGTTGTATCCTAATCCTTGCTTCTTATAAGGAGTCTTAGATTTGTCCGTAATCATGTTTAATTGTTTCTTACCTTTAGAAAATTTTTCTAAGGTATCCTTAAGATAAGCATTTTCTTTTCAAGATTAACACATGACTCACAAGTTTTGCCTTTAATAGCTCTAGCATATTTTTCCTTATATAAAGCAATTTCAAGTTTAAGAGCGGGACATGAAGCACATGTAGAAGACTCAATCTTGTTCTTAAGCTTGGCATATTTAGCTCTAATCGCTTCTAAGATATCTTTAACTTCATGTTCGCGTTCAATGCAAAAGAGCAAAGGCTAGGATCAACGGCACCAGAGCAACCAACTTGTCGGAATCTAAGCATTTTTCACAAGGAGCAGATTTAACCTCAACTAACTCACCCTAGCATTTTCAAGTTGTTGCAAAGCAATATCATGAGCAGATTGCGCTTTAGCAAATTACGAGTGTAGAGCATGGCGGAAGAACATTCATCGATTCAAGAGTCTTAGTATTTGCAAGTTCTAAAGTCAAATTATCTACTTGAGACTCTAAGTCCTTGTTTCTAGCCATGATATACTCTAACGCCTTATCCTCGCTCATGAGTTGCTCAAAGATAGTTTCGCATCTATCGTAAAGGACATCATAGGAGAGAGGTACCTCATCGTCGTCGACGTCGTCTGAGTCGGCCATGAAGCAAACGCCGTGAAGTCCTTGGCCTTCCCTTCTTCTTGTCTTGAGGATCTCCTCCTCCTTGTCATCCTCGCTCCGAGTCCACATCGCTAAGGATTGTTCCCCAAAGCGGCAAGAACCGGTGAGCTGCCTTTATGAGCTTGGCGACATCAAATCTTGATTTGTTCCATTGAGGCTTCTTCCAAGTGGCTTTCCTTCCTTGTGGTTGCTCTTTCCTTTCAACTTGGGGCGCTTGCGGATGTGATTAAGCTCACCACACTCATAGCAAGTCACGGACCTCCTCTCTTTTGTTTCTCATATTGTTATAGGCCCGTGTGGCTTTTCTGACTATGAGGGCTAACTCGGCCTCAGGAAGACTCTCAAACTCCTCTTCATGGATTGCAGATAAACCAGCAAGCGAAAATCCAGAAGAAGACTCAGAAGACCCATCAGAAGCTCTCTTGAGCGGGTCTGCTACCAAGGCCATATTTTCCTTCTTGGGATGATCAATCCTCTTGATCTCATGAGTCTTAAGCTTGCTATAGAGCAGCTCCAAAGTCAGATCAGAGAGGTTGACGTTCTCCTCAATGGCGGTAGCCTTTATCTCCCACTCCTTGGTGTTGATTGCAGCCAAGAGGTGGGTGGCATTTTCGATCGAGAATATTCAATTCCAACAGCCTTCATCTGATTAATCACTTTGTTAAAGCGACTGAAAATGTCATCGATGCTCTCTCTAGGACGCATCTCGAATTTGTTATATTCACGCTTATAGACTGTCTGGCGTACTTTCTTGATTTGGGACGAACCCTCATGGTAGGTTTCGAGGGTGTTCCAAATCTCGTGCGCAGTCTCAAGATTGCAAATTCGATCATACTCCTGTCTACCAAGCCCACCATATAAGAGGTTCTTTGCCTTATTGTTGTTAGCCAAGAGGGCTGTTGAAGCCGGCGTAACAACTTCAGGAAGAACGAGCGGGGCTCGAACAACCTCCCATATAGCTTGTCCTTCGCTCTCAAGGAAGACTCGCATGCGATTCTTCCAATAGGCATAGTCGTGCCCATCGAAGATATGCGGCTTGGTGGAGTACTTATCCATCGCCAAGTTCAGTGACCGGTTAAGATCAAGATTGAACTAACCGGCTCGATACCACTGTTGGACCGAAAAGGCGACTAGAGGGGGTGAATAGGAGCACGCTCACTTTTTCAACCACGATTAGATTCAACACAAATTTCACTCCAATAGCTATAGAAGCTATGAAGATCGATATACCAAGACAATGGAAGACTAGGATTGAATCCAATCAAAACCCAAGCAAAACAACCAAAACAACGAAACTTAATTTCCTAAGAGTAGGGCGGTCGACCTCTACTCGGGCGGTCCGACCTCTCCAAGGGGCGGTCCGACCTCTAGCTAGGGCGGTCGACCTCCAAAGATGAACAAAGAAATCACCCAAAACGAAGTTGCAAATAGGTCTAACTTTTGATCTACAACTCCAAACTTCATGAAACTTGGAACACACCTTCTCTAGGATGTCGAGAACCTATTCCAATCGAAGATCATGGAGATCCATGGAGAAGTTACGACATTTTTAGTTTGAGAGATGGATGGTTCAAAACCGAGTCAAAACGCAAAACGTGACCCAAAAACTTGCTCGTGGGTGATTGATGATCAAGATGATCTTAGATGTGTTCCCACATGTCACAGCAAGCTATATCATGTAAAGAAATCAATCAAAAACATGCGAATCAAAGAAAGACTCAAAATCACCAAATAGAGAGAAGAAGAGCAAAGAGACACATCTTTGATCAAAGCTTTCTTTGGATTGATTGATAAGGTTTGGGTTTACAGCCACTCCATCAATGGAGGACAAAGCTCAATCCAAGAGCACAAGATCAAATCAAAACTCTCTAGAACCCTAACCTCCACTAATCCTCTCCCTAAGCCAAAACTAGGGTTTCAATAATGATTAAAGGGTTGAAGGGGGTGCAGCCACCTCCCTCCTCTATTTATAGTGGAGACTTAGACCTTCTAGAAGATTAACTCAAATGGGCTCCCGTTAAGGCCCAACACAAACGGGTCACACACGCACGCATTTTAAAGCGCCGTCTACAACACCTCTTAACCTAAACCGCTTCTCTTGCGCCGTCTTGCGCCGTGGGTAGGCAAAAGGTCACCAAGGTGATATTTGGTAAGATTACCAAAATACCCTTCTCGGTCCTTCTCCCAAGACCGAGTCCATCTTCGCAAGCACTTCGCATGCTCATGCGTGTAGGTTGATCAACGGCTCTCTCCATGTCGGCAAGTCTCTCCCATCCGGCTCCCACCGAAACCACCATGGCACTTGCACCGACTCCGCGCCGCTTGATCAAACCGGTCGCCCGAATCGCCTGTTCGGTCATCATTGTCCATTCTGCGCCATACTTGATTTCATTGACCTCACCCAAAGATCGTCGATCGTTACGGACCTAAGCTCTCAAGCCTCGTCCGATCATCCTCGCCGTTGACCGTCGTTGACCACCAAGCAACTTTGCACAACAATAGACAAGCAAATCGAAGCCGGAACAAGTTCTTCGCAACTTGACCCACGTTAGTCAAAACATGCATCATGCAACACATATGCAATCAAACTCATGACTTTGACCTAACCAATGAGCAACGCCGCCACGAAGGGCGACATTCGATGTGATCGGTCGGATCGCCCTCGGGGCGGCTCGACCGCCCGGCCTGCTTGGTCGGACCGCCGCCAAAGGCGATCCGACCGCCAGTAAGGACTTAGCCAATTTTCAACCCCGAAAATCCAAACCTCTCGGAAACTTTAAACCAATAGAACTTTTTATCGAGACTCCAAAAATTATGGGAGCAAGAACAATGGGATCCCCTCACTTGCCTACACCTCTATTTTTGGCCCACTGCTTTGACCACTTTTGTCACGGCCGGTCCGACCAGCGCACATGGCCGGTCCGACCGATTTGGGACCGGTCGGACCGCCGTGCTATGGCGGTCAGACCGCCGCCCGTAAAGTCTGAGCAGATCTTTGAAACTTTGTCGAAAACCCGTGAAACGACAAACCGTTAACGCTATTGCCAATTGTCACATCATCCTAAGATCTGGAGCATATCCCCATGATATCCACAAAGGCACTCTGCAGGCTCTCCTAAAATTTGGACACGAACTTGGCATCTTTGTCCGAGATAATAGTCTTGGGCACCCCATGTAGTCTCACTATTTCTCGCACATAAATAGGAGCTAGATCACTCGCTGAGCTGGTTGTGCGAACAGGTATGAAGTGTGCGGATTTGCTGAATCGGTCCACCACTATCCAAATTGCATCCTTTCCTCGCTGCGAACGAGGTAATGCCACTACAAAATCCATCGAGATATCATCCCATGGCCACTGTGGAACCTCTAATGGCTGCAGCAATCCTGCAGGGCGTTTGTGCCCCGCTTTCACTTGTTGGCAAACACCACAAGAAGCTACATAATTAGTAATATCCACCTTCATCCTTTTCCACCAAAAGTGTTGTCTCAGATCTCGGTACATCTTAGTCTCACCAGGATGAACAGTGTATGGAGTGCGGTGTGCCTCCCTCAGGATATCATCTTTGACCTTCGCCTTCTGCGGCACGCAGAGGCGGCCTTTAAACCTCAAGGCACCAGAGTCGTCCAAGCTAAATTCACTCTCTTTGCCCTCATCCAGACGCTTCCTGACCTCCTGTAGTAATCTGCCACTCTGTTGTGCTTCTCGCACCCGGTATGGAATAAGTGACTCGAGAATCAATCAGTGTTTCAACATTTGCCGTGCCGCATAACAATAAGATATTCCCATGCGATCAAAATCAGCGATGAGGCAATTTAGGTAGCAGTGAGTCGCCTTGCGACTAAGAGCATCAAGAACAACATTGGCCTTGCTCGGATGATCTTGAATAGTGAGATCGTAGTCCTGATCAACTCCAACCACCTCCTTTGCCTCAAATTAAGATCTTTCTGAGTGAAGATATACTTGAGACTCTTGTGATCTGTGAAAATATCACAAGGCTCGCCGTACAGATAATGCCTCCAAATCTTAAGAGCAAAGACAACCGCCGCCAACTCCAAGTCATGGGTGGGATAATTCTGCTCGTGCTTCTTTAACTGTCCTGATGCATAAGCAATCACCTTGCCGTCTTGCATGAGAACACAGCCAAGACCCACTCGAGACGCATCTGAAAAGACTGTGAACCGCTTTCCTGGCTCGGGAAGAGTGAGAATAGGAGAGGTCACCAACCTCTTTTTCAAAGTGCAGAAACTGCGCTCGCACTCATCAGTCCACTGGAATCTCACATCTTTCTGAGTAAGTTGAGACATCGGTTTGGCGATGACAGAGAAATCCTGCACAAAACGCCGATAATAACCCGCCAAGCCCAAGAAACTCCTCACCTCCCACACATTAGTCGGCCTCTTGCAATCCACCACTGTAGAGACCTTGCTAGGATCAACAGCAATGCCCTGAGGATTTATCACATGACCCAGAAAACTCACTTCTAAAATCCAAAACTCACACTTCTTCAACTTAGCATAGAACTTGTGCTCTTTCAAAGTCTCTAAAACCAGCCTCAAATGACGCTCATGATCCTCATTAGTCTTGGAATAGATAAGGATATCGTCGATGAACACCACTACGAAATCATCCAAGTACTCGTGTAGCATGCTGTTCATGATTTCCATAAAGACAGCTGGCGCATTAGTCAATCCAAACGACATGACGGTATATTCATAATGCCCATACCTGGTGGAGAACGCAGTCTTTTCTATATCCTGTTCACGCACCCGAATCTGATTATATCCAGACTGGAGATCAATCTTGGAAAACACCTGGGCTCCCTTCAACCGATCAAACAAATCCTCAATGCGGGGTAGAGGATATTTGTTCTTGATCGTAACCGCATTAAGTGCATGGTAATCAATACACATGCGCCAACTCCCATCCTTCTTTTCCGTGAACAGAACAGGAGCTCCCCATGGCGACACACTCCGCCTGATCAAACCCTTAGCCAACAATTCATCCAACTGTTTCTTCAATTCGTCCTGAAATGGACGTGCCAGACGATATGGAGACATCGAGATGGGCCGTGTACCCGGAACAAGGTCAATACGAAACTCCACGCCCCGCGCGGGTGGCAAGCCTGGAAGCTCATCCGGGAATACATCCGGATAATCTTTTACCACCGGAATCTCCTCAATCCGCGAAGCTAAACTCGGTTTCTAAGAGAGATAAAAGAAATCCAGTCTTCATCGCACGCCGACCGGGAACAATCCGGCCAACATCGAAAGTGAGCGCCGAGGCGCGCTCCCCTGAAAGGTCAAAGTCTCCCCAGACGAGGTCTGCACCGAGATTGTCCCACTGAAACAGGATATCACCGCTCGATAAGCATGCAACCAATCCATACCCAATATAACATCGAACGGCTCCATCTGGATTACTATCAAGTTCGTCGTGAACTTCTCCCCATCAATAACAATTGAACACCCAGGACAAACAGTTGAACTCGCAATCATACCCCCAGGAGAACTAACCAACACTGACTGAGAAATCCATCGCATACTTAAATTCGCCCTTCTAGCAAATGCCGAGAGACAAACGCAGTAGGTAGCCCCGAATCAAAAAGGATAAACGCCTCAAGAGAATCGACTAGTAGGGTACTGCCACCACGCTTGTCGCCTGCAGATGGTTAGCCGGGTAGGCATGGCGTAAACTCACTGTGGCATTGGTGCAGAAGATGCCCCGATGCTCTGCGAGGGTTGCACAAGAACTACCGCCGGCGGAGCAAATGACGGTGCCACAGACGAAGCGGGGTTCCAGTAGAACCCTAGCGGTGGTACCGGCGAGGGCGCCGCAGGAAGAGCCCAATTGGGAGGGTACTGGGGTGTGGGAGCTGCTACCAGAGTCTGAACTGAACCTCGAGGTGTAGTGGCCGAAGACGTAGCAGGGGCTGATTCCCACTTGATAATGCTTGCTGGGTTCTTCTTGCACACTATCATCTTGTGGCCCGACTGACCACAATGGCGATAATCCCCTGTGAAGGAACACTCAGAAGCACGGTGACCGCCGCCACACTTGAAGCATATCATTCCTTGGCCTGGAACTGGACGTACGGCTGGCGTAAACATATGCTGGGCAGGAGAAGCAACCTGCCTCTGCTGTCCAGAACGCACAAATGGCTGAGGGCGCTGACCTCCCTGAAATCTCTTAGAAGTGGGTCGCTGAGAAGACCCACTTCCACCACCGAAACTCCTCTTGTGTCCACTGACTGATCCCCCAGTGGGATCAAAGCTACTAGGAGTCTGTCTCTCTCTAGTAAGTTCCCGCTCCAGCTCCATACCCTTGGCCTGCTCAACCACCCTGTTGAAGTCAAGCAAACTGGTCTCCCCTAGGATGTGACGATACTCTGGATTCAGTCCCCTACGGAACCTCTTGGCCTGTAATACCTCATAAATCCAGCTAGTTCGTATAGTTTGGAATTTAGTCGAAAACGAGATTTAAAAGTTTCCGGAATCGCATTCGGTAAAAAGAAAGAAGTCAGAGGGAGAAAAAGAAATAGTTTTCGTCGGAAATTCCAATTAGCAGGGGGGTTATCGTTATTTTCCGACAACCCGGGCCGCATTCACACCCAGAGGCCCAAGCCGCCGCCCATGAAGTGGCCGCCATAAAGAGGGCGCCACTCCCCAAACCCTAGCCGCCCCATCCCCTCCCACCTAGCCGCCACCCCTCCCTCTCCACCTCCATTGCCGCCCTCCTCCCACTGGTTGGGCGCCACCTCCTCCCTTGGTAGCCGCCATTGGTGCTCCCGGTTGGTCTCCAAGATCCCGGCGCGCCTCCTCCGATCTGTCCTCCGGTGGTCGTTTCTCGCCGGTTGTTCGCTGTGGTGTGGCCGGCCAAGGAAGAAGAAGGGAGACCAGAGGGGAGTGGTTCTTCATCGTGCTACGGGTCTTCAAGGGTAACGAGCACCCCGGTTATTTGTTTGATCGATTTTTGTTGCGGTAGAGATCATTTGAGTCGCGTCGGATTAGAGTTCCAGAAATTACAGATTGGATCAGAATGTTGCGCGGCATGTTACGGTACTTTAGAGGCCGCATTTGGGGTTTTTCCCTTCTAGAGATTTGTTCCTGGTTTCGTTAGCTTTCTTTTGGCAGCGAGATCAGGAAAATCCGATCAGTAGTTTGGGAGATATGAATTTTTGAATACGAACTGTCCGATCTGTCTGAAAACTGAGGTCAGTAGGTTTGTCCCTCCATTTTGTTCAAATTAGAGGCCGAATCAGAATCTTCACCCAACTAAGTTATTGTAGCCCTCGAAATTATCTTTGTAAGTTGATAAAGATCATTCCATTTAGATCAGTAGGCTAAAAGTTACACCATTTTCTTTACTGCTGGTCTATTTTCAGGACAGACGTAGATGGGTTGGGTTTAGTGGTTAATTAGCCCTCTGTTTTGGCCGAATCAGGGGATTCCGCCAACTAATGTTTTGTAGCCTGATCAGTTAAGAATCAGTGAGCACTGGTTTCAGGTCTTTTAGAGTTACAGATAATTATTGGAGAATTTTCTCGTGCAACTGCCCGTAGATCGATAATCTGAACTTTTGGTGTAGATGTCAAATTGAACCCTTGGGGTGTGTGGGTTGATTAGAGAGCATCGTAGAACACTTGTAGCTGTGCCATATTCTATTATCCGTAATACGTGGCAATGCTTTTGTAGGCGGTGAGACGGTGGGTGGAAGGACACCTTCGTTGTTTCACAACACGTCACCACACGGAAGGCAAGTGCAATATTTAATTTGTGTGAATTCGTTGATTTCATGATAACTTGGTAAATTATGAATATTCCTGTGATTTGAGTTTGATATGGTAGAGTTCAATACCTTATTCGATGATACATTGAGTTGAAGATCAAGTTATGCTTTTCATTCCATGCATACATAATTCAGTTGCTGTCCACGGGAGTGGAAACTTGATTAAGTCCCATTAATTCCAATATGGGCATGTAAGACCTACCATTCCAATGTAGGCAGTTTCGGACATTCCGTATGAAACGTTCTTCATACGGACTTGGATCCCCGCTCTTGGTTAAGAGCGGGCTTAAGTGAACACCGACGGGTGTGTCACTAGTTATACCGGTATAAACATGTGGAAAGTCCATTCTCCTTCAATGCATTCATTCATTCATACCATGCTTTCTTAAATTCATGAAGTAAATGATTTACTTGGTAGATTGTTCCGATTCAGTATTCTTTGTGAATGTACATGTTGCGCTTGCTGAGTTTCGACTCACTCTTGCTTTTATTTGTTTTAGGTGAATTCCAGTGAAAAGGTTGCTAGCGGGAGGGTGTAGTCCAAAGACGTTCCACGCATTATGAATAAAACATTCATTCGTTAAAATTCTATTTACGTTTCTTCAGTTTTATTTATAATGTAATGGACTGTAATAATTGTCACTTAGAGGTTCATTATTATCACTTTGGTTAATTCTCGTTTAAATTTATAGATGAACTGTTATTAAGCTATAGATTGTTATTTTGATTAATCATTTCTTTAGCATTGAATACGATGTTAATCTTATGAATTGAATAGTAGGTTGGCCTGTTAGGTGACATCTTGTCTTCCGAATAGACAGTGTGTTACAGTTGGTATCAGAGCGGGCTTCAGGTCCGTGGTGAGTAGATTGATATCATTTACTAAAACTAGTTTAGGGTTGTCAACATAAACTAAAATTTGTCAACAGTTTATTAACTTAAAACTTGACACATTTGTGCCTGAGGGAAGGGTTGGGTATAACTTTGCTTCGCATTTCTTTCAAGTCATTCCCTTATGTTCTGATAATTGAATTGTTTGATCTTTTGTGTGGTGGTGTTTAGATGGCGAGAGGCCGTGGTCGTGGTCGTCCACCGGTCCGTGGTCGGGGTCGGGGACGCGGTCCGGCCGTGTCTTCTTCTCGATCCGAGGAAGTTCTTTGAGGTCGCCACGGAGGAGATTGCCTCTGCCGCTCCTCGGCCGCAGAGCCTCCTATTGTGTCTGCAGAACTTATCCGAACCTTATGAGAGAGAACCACTATCTCGCCAAAGAATCGCAGACGGCCATTCTGCGGTTTGCAATGCACTAGAACACTCCGTTGCTCATCGCTCCACCCGAGGTTAGGATGAACCTTCGGGAGTGGATGTCGCTTCGTTTGGACACTTTTGATGGAGCTGGCACACCGGTCCAGGCTGCGGATTGGTTGAGATATATGGAGCGTCAGTTTGGGGCACTAGAGCCGACGCCGATCTGAGGGCGCTTTTGTGGCTTTTCAGTTGAAGGGTCAAGTCGACGTCACGGTGGGAAGGAGTTCGCTTCCAGACTCGCCTTGAGTCCCGTCACTTGGGAAGTGTTCGTGGAGAAATTGGGACGCAATTCTATCCGCACTTTTGTTGAGAAGATGGAACAAACACTTTGTTGACTTTTGAGCAAGGAAAGATGACGGTATCGAGTATGAGGTCGGGTTTAATAACACAGTGCGCTTTGTACCGGCGGTGGCGAATGATGATAAAGAGAAGGCTAAGAGGTTCGGCGGGGCCTCAACCAAGAGTATCGCCAGACTCGAGGGCGACGGATCTGCGTGACTTCATTCGGTGGTCGAGCAAGCTAGAGGAATGGAGTTGGAGAAAGGTACGCTCCGCAAAGTCAGTCCGTTAGTTACTGTCATTCGCGGCAATTCCAGCAGGTGGGGCGTAAGCGGAGTTTTGGTGGAGGAATGGGTCTTTTCAATGACCCGCTCCCAAGAGGTTTCGAAGGGTCACAACGCTCGCCCCGTCGATGCGGCGCTTCCTCTTCGGCGCCCGTCCTTTGTCTTCCATTCCATCGGTGCGCCCTGCTCGGGACGGGGCATGAAATGTTTACGGTGTGGTGAGGAGCATCGAGCTTGAGTGTTCCTTCAGGATCATGTCGTCATTGTGGTCTGGATGGCCACAAAGCGTCGGTTTGCAAAACGTAACCCGCCGAGTATCATCGGTGGGAGCCCGCTCCAACAACTTCATCTTCCAGCGTTCACGGTGGTTGGTTCGAACTCTGGCGGCAATCTACTCGCACTACGCTCACTCGTGGTGGATTCCTCCTTGATGGTTCCTCGAGCACCCCAGCAGGGTTCTATTGGAACCCCGTTCCAGCTGCACCCCCGTCGTTTGTTGCTCCTGCAGCGGTTTTTGGGCACCCTTCGCAGAGTGTCGGAGCTTCCTCCGCCCCGACGCCGCCAGAGTCGCCATGCCCACCGGATACTATGAGGCGGCCGGACGTGGTGATGTACTTTACTAGTTGACTCGCATGATGCTTTCATATTGTTTGATTCTGGTGCTACGTATTCATTTGTGTCCCTGGAGTTTGTCAGAAGAGCGAGTTTGAGTCTGCAGTTCATCTCTGAGTCCGTGGTAGTCGGTTCTCAGGGGTCTTATTTCCACTCTGAGTTTATGCGGCCGTTCTATTGATATCGATGGGGAGGTTTTCACTGCTAACCTTATAGTGATTCAATTGGCACCTTTTGATGTCATTTTGGGTATGTACTGGTTATTCCAATACCGGGCCAAGATCTGTTGCTTCTGGAAGACGGTGACTCTGCAAGCTCCTTCCGGTGAAGAATTGGTATTCCAGGGGAGTGCACCGTCTGATTCAGCGTTCGTGCTGGCTAGTCTGTACCCTAGCCGCCGTGCATCAACCTATGGATTGCTTTGGTCCCTCAATGAAAAGATTGGCTCTTCATTGCGTATTGAGGAGATACCAGTTGCGAATGAGTTTTCTGATGTTTTCCTGCGAGCGCACGGATGCCTCCGTCTGGAGAGTGGAGTTCGGATTGATCTTATTCCGAACGCGACCCATATCGATGTCTCCTTATCGGTTGGCACGACCATTTCAAGAAGAATTGAAGAAACAGTTGGGCGACTGTTGTCCAAGGATATGATCCGCGTAGCGCCTCACCTTGGGGAGCACCTGTGCTTTTCACCAAGAAGAAGGATGGCAGTTGGCGCATGTGTGTGGATTATCGGGCTCTTAACCAAGCAACGGTGAAGAATAAATATCCATTACCCCGTATCGAGGATCTCTTCGACCAATTGAAGGGGCCAAAATATTCTCGAAGATTGACCTTGATCGGTACAATCAGATTCGTGTCCGGGAGCAGGACATCGAGAAGACAGCTTTTTCCACGAGGTATGGCCATTATGAGTACAAAGTTATGTCTTTTGGACTGACGAATGCTCCTGCAGTTTTCATGGAGGCCATGAACAGTATGCTACACCAATACCTCGATGATTTTGTTGTCGTATTTATTGACGATATCTTGATCTATTCCAAAACGGAAGAGGATCACGCTCGACATTTGAAGTTGGTACTTGAAACACTAAGAAAGAACCAATTCTATGCCAAATTGAAGAAGTGCGAGTTCTGGATTTCTGAGGTGGGGTTTCTAGGCCATGTTATCAACCAAGATGGTATATCAGTTGATCCTAGCAAGATCTCTACGGTGGTAGAGTGGGCAAGACCAACCAATGTCAAGGAGGTGAGGAGTTTTCTGGGATTAGCGGGTTATTACTGGCGTTTCGTGGAAGGTTTCTCCATTATTGCTAGACCAATGTCGGTGACCTGATACGTAAAGGAGTTAAATTTCGGTGGCTGGAAGCATGTGAGCGCTTTTTGTGTATTAAAGGAAAGATTGGTGACTGCTCCGATTTTGACTCTTCCCGAGCCCGGGAAGCGGTTCACCATTTATTCAGATGCGTCGATAGTTGGTCTCGGTTGTGTACTTATGCAGGAGGGCAAAGTGATTGCTTATGCGTCGCGACAGTTGAAGAAGCATGAGCAGAATTATCCGACTCATGATCTCGAGTTGGCTGCAGTGGTTCTTGCTTTAAAAATCTGGCGCCATTATTTGTACGGCGAGTCTTGTGACATCTTCACTGATCACAAGAGTTTGAAATATATCTTTACACAGAAGGATTTGAACCTGAGACAGAGGAGATGGTATCAGAGCATCAACCTTCACTGCACGGGCGCGTGCGGGACAGGGGCGCGGGCATATGGCGCATGGCACATGTGGGCCCGGAGTGGACACATGGCATGGCATATGTGCAAGACCGGACGCCTCTGACGTGTACCGAGGGGTGGTTCTGGGCATTTGCCGCGTATGCGGTATGCTGCCGAGGGCGTCAGCCCTTAAGGTGGGTGAATGTAATACCCCGGCCTGCTCGTAGTGTGGCCCACGTGGTCCATGAGGAGTTGTGTGGTGGGATTAGTCCCACATTGCTTATCTCAAGTGAGTTGTAGTAGTATATAATGCATGTTTGATCCAAACGTAGCACCTCCAGGTTAACCCTTTTACACGAAGCGAGGACGAAAGTGTAAGTGGGGTGCTATGTGTGGCGAGTCCATACAGTGGGGGTCGGGCAATGAAGTGTCTTGGATTCTTTGAATCGGTCCACCACTACCCAAATTGCATCCTTTCCTCGCTGCGAACGAGGTAATGCCACTACAAAATCCATCGAGATATCATCCCATGGCCACTGTGGAACCTCTAATGGCTGCAGTAATCCTGCAGGGCGTTTGTGCCCCGCTTTCACTTGTTGGCAAACACCACAAGAAGCTACATAATTAGCAATATCCACCTTCATCCTTTTCCACCAAAAGTGTTGTCTCAGATCTCGGTACATCTTAGTCTCACCAGGATGAACAGTGTATGGAGTGCGGTGTGCCTCCCTCAGGATATCATCTTTGACCTTCGCCTTCTGCGGCACGCAGAGGCGGCCTTTAAACCTCAAGGCACCAGAGTCGTCCAAGCTAAATTCACTCTCTTTGCCCTCATCCAGACGCTTCCTGACCTCCTGTAGTAATCTGCCACTCTGTTGTGCTTCTCGCACCCGGTATGGAATAGCTGACTCCAAAATCAACTGTGTTTCAATATTTGCTGTGCCCGCATAACAATAAGATATTCCCATGCGATCAAAATCAGCGATGAGGCAATTTAGGGTAGCAGGAGTCGCCTTGCGACTAAGAGCATCAGCAACAACATTGGCCTTGCCTGGATGATACTGAATAGTGAGATCGTAGTCCTTGATCAACTCCAACCACCTCCTTTGCCTCAAATTAAGATCTTTCTGAGTGAAGATATACTTGAGACTCTTGTGATCTGTGAAAATATCACAAGGCTCGCCGTACAGATAATGCCTCCAAATCTTAAGAGCAAAGACAACCGCCGCCAACTCCAAGTCATGGGTGGGATAATTCTGCTCGTGCTTCTTTAACTGTCTTGATGCATAAGCAATCACCTTGCCGTCTTGCATGAGAACACGCCAAGACCCACTCGAGACGATCTGAAAAGATCAGAACCGCTTTCGGCTCGGGAAGAGTGAGAATAGGAGAGGTCACCAACCTCTTTTTCAAAGTCTGACGTAACTGCTCGCACTCATCATCCACCGGAATCTCACATCTTTACGAGTAAGTTGAGACATCGGTTTGGCGATGGCGGAGAAATCCCGCACAAAACGCCGA
Source organism: Hsuehochloa calcarea (assembly GCA_036346395.1). Classification (NCBI taxonomy): domain Eukaryota; kingdom Viridiplantae; phylum Streptophyta; class Magnoliopsida; order Poales; family Poaceae; genus Hsuehochloa; species Hsuehochloa calcarea. Next base: position 39,261,523 of record CM070598.1, on the reverse strand, counting down.
TAATAACCAGTAAGCCCAAGAAACTCCTCACCTCCCACATTAGTCGGCCTCTTCCAATCCACCACTGTAGAGACCTTGCTAGGATCAACAGCAATGCCCTGAGGATTTATCACATGACCCAGAAAACTCACTTCTAAAATCCAAAACTCACACTTCTTCAACTTAGCATAGAACTTGTGCTCTTTCAAAGTCTCTAAAACCAGCCTCAAATGACGCTCATGATCCTCATTAGTCTTGGAATAGATAAGGATATCGTCGATGAACACCACTACGAAATCATCCAAGTACTCGTGTAGCATGCTGTTCATGATTTCCATAAAGACAGCTGGCGCATTAGTCAATCCAAACGACATGACGGTATATTCATAATGCCCATACCTGGTGGAGAACGCAGTCTTTTCTATATCCTGTTCACGCACCCGAATCTGATTATATCCAGACTGGAGATCAATCTTGGAAAACACATGGGCTCCCTTCAACCGATCAAATAAATCCTCAATGCGGGGTAGAGTATATTTGTTCTTGATCGTAACCGCATTAAGTGCACGGTAATCAATACACATGCGCCAACTCGCATTCTTCTTTTCTGTGAACAGAACAGGAGCTCTCCATGGCGACACACTCCGCCTGATCAAACCCTTAGCCAACAATTCATCCAACTGTTTCTTCAATTCATCCTGAAATGGACGTGCCAGACGATATGGAGACATCGAGATGGGCCGTGTACCCGGAACAAGGTCAATACAAAACTCCACGCCCAGCTGGTGGCAAGCACGAAGCTCATCAGAATACATCCGGATAATCTTTTACCACCGGAATCTCCTCAATCCGCTGGCTAAACTCGGTTTCGGCAGAGATAAAAGAAATCCGTCTTCATCGCACGACCGGAACAATCCGGCCAACATCGAAAGTGAGCGCCGAGGCGCGCTCCCCTGAAAGGTCAAAGTCTCCCCAGACGAGGTCTGCACCGAGACTGTCCCACTGAAACAGGATATCACCGCTCGATAAGCATGCAACCAATCCATACCCAATATAACATCGAACGGATCCATCTGGATTACTATCAAGTTCGCCGTGAACTTCTCCCCATCAATAACAATTGAACACTCAGGACAAACAGTTGAACTCGCAATCATACCCCCAGGAGAACTAACCAACACTGACTGAGAAACCCACTGCATACTTAAATTCGCCCTTCTAGCAAATGCCGTAGAGACAAACGAGTAGGTAGCCCCAGAATCAAAAAGGATAAACGCCTCAAGAGAATCGACTAGTAGGGTACCTGTCACCACGTCGGGTCGACTGCGATGGTCGGGTAGGCATGGCGTAAACTCCCAGTGGCATTGGTGCAGAAGATGCCCCGATGCTCTGCGAGGGTTGCACAAGAACTACCGCCGGCGGAGCAAATGACGGTGCCACAGACGGAGCGGGGTTCCAGTAGAACCCTGGCGGTGGTACTGGCGAGGGCGCCGCAGGAAGAGCCCAATTGGGAGGGTACTGGGGTGTGGGAGCTGCTACCAGAGTCTGAACTGAACCTCGAGGTGTAGTGGCCGAAGACGTAGCAGGGGCTGATTCCCACTTGATAATGCTTGCTGGGTTCTTCTTGCACACTATCATCTTGTGGCCCGACTTGCCACAATGGCGATAATCCCCTGTGAAGGAACACTCAGAAGCACGGTGACCGCCGCCACACTTGAACCATATCATTCCTTGGCTCAGGCTGGGCGTCAATTACCGGCGTAAACATATCTTTGGGCAGGAGAAGCAACCTGCCTCTGCTGGCCAGAACGCACAAATGGCTGAGGGCGCTGACCTCCCTGAAATCTCTTAGAAGTGGGTCGCTGAGAAGACCCACTTCCACCACCGAAACTCCTCTTGTGTCCACTGACTGATCCCCCAGTGGGAGCAAAGCTACTAGGAGTCTGTCTCTCTCTAGTAAGTTCCCACTCCAGCTCCATACCCTTGGCCTGCTCAACCACCCTGTTGAAGTCAAGCAAGCTGGTCGCCCCTAGGATGTGGCGATACTCTGGATTCAGTCCCCTACGGAACCTCTTGGCCTTCTCTCTATCATTGCCAGCCACAGCCGGCACAAAACGGACTAGGTTGTTAAAACCAGCCTCATAGTCCGCCACAGACAACTTCCCTTGAACAAAAGTTGCCAGAGAATATTCCATCCTCTCAAGGAAGGAATCAGGGTAAAACTTAGCCCTGAACTGCTCCAGAAAATCTTCCCAAGTAACTTGGCCCTGCAACGGAGTCCTGGCTGATAGGACCCCCTCCCACCAAATGTCTGCCTGACCCTTCAGCTGAAAAGCCACAAACGCCTTCAAGCGGAGGTCATCTCAATACGCCAATTGCCTCTCCATGTATCGAGCCGGTCACCGCTCAGCAGGGGTGCTGCTCACAAAGGTGTCAAGGCGCAAGGACATCCACTCCCGGAGGCTCATTCTAGCCTCGGCGAGAGCTCGTCTTGCCTCCGAGCCACAACGGGTGCACCCACAGTAGGAGGTGTGAGACCCGGTTTATCGGGCTTGTAATGCTTAACCATCCACTTGGTCCTAGCATCACAAATCGGATAATCCGAGACTCGAGACATGTATACTTCCCGAATGCGATATACACACCTCTTTACAAAGTTCATGCATCAATTCCATTCATTCACATAGAACCAAGCAAAACAACAACAGAAGATAACATAAATAAAGGATAGTCATTACAAAGAGAGGCCGACCGCCAAATGACAAATACATAAAGAAATTTAACAGTGAAGCAAAAGTGCCATAAGATGGCTACAACAAAAGAGCCAATCAGTGTGCCTTTAACCCACAAGGCAACCGACCGGACCGCCAAGCTAGTCGTCGAATCCACAGCACAACTCGCAAAAGTGAGGCCCTTGGGGCTCACCTTCTTCCTCTGCAAACAAAAGCGACCCGACAAAAGGCGGGTGAGTACTTTGAATGTACTACTTAAGATATATAAGAATGATAACAAACTGAACAATAACTATATGCAAGCTTATTTAAGTGGAGCGGGCTAGGACTCAAATTTTTAAGCATAAAGCGAGTTTTATTTGCAATAATGTAGTACATTGAAAAGCAAGTTAACAAATCTGTTTTTAATGTTCAAATAAACGTAAATGACAACAATATAACAGTAGATATATGACAACAACAATCACAGAAGTGACTAAACCATTAGTCACCACAACAATAGCATGAATTACCCATTCATACCAACCATGTCAAATTTTAATTTAAAAGGTTGTAGTCTAGTTCTTGCGACCTTACCAAGCATGTCCATAACCTAGGGCGAGGCTATTCGAATAGTTTTATCCTGCGGGGTGTACCAATGTACCCACACGCGGACCGCCTTTTGCCAAGCTATTAAGCACACTTCCTTAGGTATGCTTAAACGGCTAAGTCCTCTGAGACATTTCCAATATTGTGAATTATTCACGAGCCGCCCGTATGGATAGAAACCCATACGTTGTGTCGGAGTCATTGTAAAGCCTCGGTCAACTACCCGTCGCAGGTAAAGCCTTGGACAACTACAATGCTCCTCGAGGTGGAGAGCCTACCCGGAATCTCCACCACCGCACACCCAACACAAGAACACCGAGAACACATATCATGTTTCACACAACACACACAACCCCCTCCTGCGACTCGGAGATAACCCACGCCAAAGTACTAAGTCAAGAGAGGTCCCATATCCCTCTCGCGTGGTTAGCACGCATAAGCGCTTGGCTTAGTGACACAAGTAACAATTCGGTCCTTAGGGACCTGGGCACCTTTCCTTGTCACACCCAACAATCACACCAACATGCCATTGTGCCCAAGTCAAATCATTTTGTTTCATTTTTGGTTTTTACAAAACAAAAGCATAAGGTCTTGAACAAAATAAACAAAATGATTTGTGTGATCAAGGTCATCGACTAAGTCGATAACCGCCAATTCTACCGACAGCTAAGCATTTCTAAGCATGACATCGCAAAGGCAGTAAAAGAGCATAATTAAATCACCGGGCTCTAATTCACCAGCGATATTAATAACTTATGGTTGTGGCAGGGGATAACATTTTAATGGCAACAATGCATTAGGAATAACTACCTCTAAACAGGACAAAAATAATTGGACACAAAAGCAATGCATACATATAGTTTGTAAACAAGATATTAGACTTTGAAAGTAATGGGACATTTATGATCAAATATCTTGCCTGCTTGCTGTGAGTCAAGGTGTTGCTGAGGATCAACAATATTATCAATGTGCTCTTCGGATCCTAACGAGAAAGCAAAAAGCAACCGATAAGAACGAATAAAACGCAAAGACCCAACAGTAAACCTTCTCCAAAAATTCTAAAATTTTTACAGTAGCAAGGCCTTGATTTATAATGAATTTAGCAACAAGAACCAATTGATTTGGATTCTTAATGCCAAAGATATGACCAAAACAATTTTGCTCAGCTTTTATAAATCAAAAATGCTACTATTCATTAGCAAAAATTTCTGGAGCTATACTGAGTTTGGAAACATTTTTAAATTAAAGTCTAGTTAAAAACATAACCAACAAAATTTGAATCAACCGAAAAGGATTTTAAATGAATTAGTTATGCATTTTACAAGTTATCACATTTTTCAGTTGATAAATAAATCCTCTCGGGAAATTCGAAATTAGAAATGGCGTGGCGAACGGGGCGTTGATCTTGGATCCACGGCCCAAGCTCCCTTGTGCTTGGCTTGACGCAGCCGTTGGATTTGGATCCGCAAAACCCTAAGCGTCAACCGTTGGATGCGGATCCAGCGGTTCGCGTGGATGGGAGCGTTCGGCGGTCCGAGCGTTCCGCGCGCGCGGCCGTGGATCTGGGATCAACGCTCGCGCGCGACTCGCATCGGGACCATTGATCTTAGATCCAACGGTCCCGAGCACCGAGGCAGCGGCGAATTCAAAATTTTCCACGCGAGCGTGGGTCGTAGATCTAAGGATCGGCGGTTCGCATCGACTCACGTTCAAACCATCGTCTGTTTTCGTCCGGCAAAAGCGGCGGGAGGAGCGGCTTCGCCGCCGGCGGCTCGCAGCATGGCGGTGCGAACAAGTGCCCAAAATGGGTCCCAAACATCATTGCGCACCTAAAGGTACCAGCGAATTAGGCTGCGGTGGACGAGCGTCGGCAAGCGGAGGACCAAGTGACCGAAATGACCAAAACGAAAAATGCAAATGTGCTCACCGCGGTTCAAGGGAGCGGTGCGAGCCACTAGGGACTAAAGAGGAGCTACCTGAGCGCAATGGGCCTTGCGAGGAGAGTCGAAGCTGCCCGGCGAAGAAGAACGCCGGTTTGGTGAAATTGGGAAATCGAATTCAGCTCGTCCTGGACAAATTGAACCGAATTGAGTGAGGTTAAGCTTGATGAGTAGAGGAGAGCGAGAGGAGCAAAGACTTGTGGAAGAAAACCCCTTTGCACGACTTCACCAAGCTCCAAAACCGTCAATGGCGGTAGAGAGCTTCCAGAGAATCTGTGGCTCCAGTGGGCTTGTGAGTGCTAGCTAGAGCTGCGGTGTTGCTAAAGGAAGCTAAGGGAGAAACCAAGGAGCTTAAATAGCCGAGGATGGCGAGAAACAGCGGCGATAACCCTCGGGTCAAACCGGCCGTTTGGCGAGAGAGAGCGGCAGGAGGCGGTTGGAGAGGGGCGCTGAGGAGGAGCACGGCGAGCAATAAATGCGCCTGAGAGAGAGCGTTAAAGCGGCCGGGAAGGGGCGGCACGCGCGACTTTTCCTCTCTGCCGCCATGCCCATCTTGTGCCCGGCCGACGGAGGAGGGAGGCGACCTTGTTGGCCGTCGGATCGAATCGGACGGTTGAGATAGATCGGGTGGATTACAACGATTCGATCGCGCTTGATCTCGGGCCGTTCGATCTTGATCAACGGCTCACAACTCCAGCGCTTTGGACCGAGTCGCCGGTGCGTTTAGTTGGTTGGACCGAGTCCATTGGCTCGAGCCAGTGCAGTTCGAACAGAGAGCAGTGCAAACCAATTAGAAATTGAATTTTAAATATCTGAGTTTTGAGGAATTATTTGAGGTAGCAAACAAACTCCAAAATTTATGAAATTTTAACTGGAGTTTTTTGACAGCAGGAGGAACCTCCCATAAAATTTTCAGAGATTTTCATGCACTGAATTATTCTCCAGAAATTCCAGAAGAGGGGAAAATAGGGTTTGACCAGTTTGACTTGCCTCCAAAATTATCAAATAATTTCTAAAAATCATGAGATAATTCAGAGGTGTTGCCAAGCCTCCCTAGAACTCAGGTAAAAGATTTCCAAGGGTTTGGCAAAAGACCTTTGCCAAGGAGGGTTTTTTATTAGAGTCAACAGATAATTTAAATTGGATTTTCCATAATTCTTTTGAAAAGAATTACCAAAAATAGCCAAGTCTTCAAGATGCAAGAAAAGTTTTAATTTCTTTTGATTTTCTTACATTTGAAACACAAACCCATATTTGGGATGTTACAAAACCTTCCCCCCTTACAAAAATCTCGTCCCGAGATTTGGCTCACTCGGTAAAGAAGGATGGATAGTCTGCACGGAGACGATCTTCCCTTTCCCAAGTAGCCTCATCCTCGGAATGGTTCGACCACTGAACTTTGAGGAATCTGATGGTTTTATTCCTTGTTCTTCGTTCGACCTCATCGAGTATGCGAGCAGGTGCTCGCGATAGGTCAAATCCTTGGACATCGAGGGTTTCCAACGGAGCTTCCTCTGTTGGAACACGGAGACACTTCTTTAGTTGGGACACATGGAAAACATCATGTACCCCCTCGAGTGCAGCGGGCAAATCCAACTAATAAGTAACCGCCCCTTTCTTCTTGATAACACGGTAAGGACCGACGTATCGAGGAGCTAGCTTGCCCTTGACGCCGAAACGCTGATGGCCCTTCAAAGGAGAGACTTTAAGATAAACAAAGTCATCAGGCTCGAAGCTCAATTCACGACGACGGTGATTCGCATAGCTCTTTTGCCTGGATTGAGCTGTGCGCAAACGATCACGAATAAGCTGGACTTGACTCTCGGCCTCATTGATCGAGTCCGGACCAAAGAAAGGTCTTTCGCCTGTCTCAGACCAGTTCAACGGGGTTCTGCACTTTCTCCGTACAAGGCCTCGAAGGGACATGCCAAGGCGGCTTTGAAAACTATTGTTGTAGGAAAACTCGGCAAATGGCAAGCATTTCTCCCAATTCTTTCCATAGGAGAGGACACACACACGAAGCATGTCTTCCAACACTTGGTTGACCCTTTCGGTCGACCATCGGTTTGGGGTGATATCTTTGTGCTAAAGGTAAGACGGGTTCCCATAGCCTCTTGCAAACTTTGCCAAAAGCGAGAGGTGAAAAGAGAACCACGATCCGAGACAATTGTCTTGGGTACTCCATGTAAGCTCACCATGCGGGCAATGTAGAGATCCGCCAAAAGACCTACGGAGATCCGTCTTGGTTTGGAAGGAAGTGCGCCACTTTAGTTAGCCGATCAATGACAACCCAGATGGCATCATTGCCCTTGGAGGTGCGAGGCAGACCGGTGATAAAATCCATCCCGATCGAATCCCACTTCCATTCAGGAATAGGCAAAGGCTGAAGCAGTCCTGCTGGACGCTGATGCTCGGCCTTAACACGACGACACACGTCGCACTCGGCAACGAACTTCGCAATTTCCCTCTTCATTCGGGTCCACCAAAATCCCTGACGGAGATCTTGATACATCTTTGTGGTCCCGGGATGAATAGACAAAGGCGAATCATGGGCTTCGCGGAGAATCAAATTCCGCAATTCCATGTCCTTTGGAACCACAAGACGTTGCCCGAACCTTACAACACCATGCTCATCCTCAGAGAAGCACTTAGTTGTACCGTTCTGGACATTTTCCTTGATACGGTTCACTCCAACATCTGATTGTTGAGCGACCTTAACCCGATCCACCAAGGTTGGTTGCACAACCAAGGCAGCGAGCGAACCATGCTCAACCAAACCTAAGTTGAGACGCTGAAATTCCTTCAGAAGGGTGGGTTGAAACTCCTGGAGCAATAAGGCATTGCAATGCGCTTTCCGACTGAGCGCATCGGCAACGACATTAGCCTTGCCCGGATGGTAGTGAATACCCATGTCATAGTCCTTGATCAACTCCAACCACCTCTTTTGCCTGAGGTTCAGATCTGGTTGGGTGAACAAATACTTTAGGCTTTTGTGATCCGAATACGCCGCATAGCGATTCCGATTAGGTAATGTCGCCAAATCTTAAGTGCATGAATCACGCGGCTAATTCCAAGTCATGGGTAGGATAGTTGAGTTCATGAGGTCTCAATTGCCTTGATGCATAGGCCACTACCTTGCCTCCTTGCATAAGGACACAACCGAGTCCTCGACGAAGCATCGCAAAAGATATCGAAGCTTTGATGGATGTCGGGAAGAGCGAGGGCGGGGCGGTGGTCAAGCGCTTCTTAAGTACTTGGAAGCTTTCCTCACAAGCATCGGACCACAAGAACTTCTTGTCCTTCTTGAGCAACTCCGTCATCGGCTTCGCGATCTTGGAGAAGTTCTCGATAAAGCGGCGATAATATCCCGCTAAGCCGAGAAAACTCCGCGCTTGATTACCGAAGTAGGTTGAACCCATGAAAGAACATCGCTGACCTTGCTAGGATCAGCGGCTCGCCTCTGCTTGAAAGAACATGACCCAAGAAGGCCACTTCCTTCAACGAGCGCACGCGACTTGAACTTTGCATACAGCTGGTGCTCACGAAGCTTGCCTAACACAAGCCTCAGATGCTCATCATGTTCCTCATCGTCCTTGGAATAGATAAGAATATCATCGATGAAGACCACGACAAACTTATCCAAATACTCCATGAATACCGAATTCATGAGGTTCATGAACAAGGCGGGAGCATTGGTTAAGCCAAATGACATGACGGTGTATTCATACAAGCCGTAGCGAGTAGAGAAAGCCGTCTTTGGAATATCCTCCGGTCGTATCCGAACTTGATGATATCCCACTCTCAAATCAATCTTGGAGAATACTCGAGCTCCGGTTAATTGATCAAAGAGATCATCAATGCGGGGCAATGGATACTTGTTCTTTACCGTTACCTCATTAAGCGGACGGTAATCAACGCACATGCGCAAAGTATTGTCCTTCTTCTTTACGAAGATTGCAGGACAACCCCACGGAGATGAGCTAGGGCGGATGAAGCCTTTCTCCTGCAGCTCACCAAGTTGCTTCTTCAACTCCACCAACTCGTTTGGTGGCATCCGATAATGCCTCTTTGAAATCGGGGCAGTACCGGGAACCAACTCAATGACAAACTCGAGATCTCGAACTGGTGGCATCCCTGGAAGATCTTCAGGAAAGACATCAATGAAGTCACGAACTGTGGGGACTTCACTAATATCTAGAGCGGGCTTCGCTTCAAGCGCGAAGAGATGCGGACTTAGCAGCTTCGGCGAACACCTTTCATGGGAAGGACTAGATAGAGACACACTTCTTGGCGCAATCGATTTGTCCCTTATCTTTGAGACAACCAATCCATACCAACAATTACATCTAGACTTGCTGAATGGAGGATGATAAGATTCGCTAAGAATCTTACTCCCTCAATCTCAATTGGGACATCCCTACACTCCAATTGACTCTCAACTCCGAACCGGAGGCGAATGAGCAATGGAATCAACAATGGAGTAAAGAGGAGCTCACTAATAGCAGCAAAAGATTCAGAAATAAAAGAATGAGATGCTCCTGAATCAAACAAAGCGATGGCGAATGAGAGTTAACGAAAGTGTACCCGGCACGACGTCGGGTGCCTCCTGTGCCTCCTCCGCTGAGATGAGGTTGACGCGACCACTACCCACGCCTTGGGTAGTAGGGACTATCTTGAGTCTGAGAAGAACCACCTCGGCCCGCGTCCTCCATTAGGGCGAGGGCTCTCTGTCTTCTTAGGGCATTGGTTCGCATAATGCCCCTTCGGTTGCGGCGAAGCAAGTGACCCGGCGGCCGGGTTGCGGGGCCACCTGGCGACTTCGCAGTGCGTGATAGGGGCACGGCTGCGAAGGGCGAAGAACAGTCTTGGCGGCCTCGAAGTCTTGAAGCTTCTTGGCGCGACCCGAGACGGATGAAGCGAGGATAAGCGGCCTGGATGACTTACGGGCCTCCCACTTACGCTGCGGGAATCCACAAGCGCTCTCCACGAGTGCTTTCGGCGACGATGGCCTTGTCCACCAAGGCACGGAAATCGGGAAGTCGGCGATGGATAGCTTGTCCCGAAGCTCCTCGGACAAACCATCCTTGAACTTCTCTTGCTTGGCCTCATCGGTGGCCACCTCCTCCGAGCATAACGAGCCAAATGGTTAAACTTCGTGCAGTACTCAGTGGCGAGAGCGTCCTTGTCGGCGACAAGAACTCCTTCTTCTTGACCTCATCGGTAGGAAGGAATGTGACTCCGACGGAAGGCGATGCGGAACTCCTCCCAAGTGGCGGTGTGGCCGTCGGTGCATGGCGAAAGCTCTCCCACCAAGACAAGGTGCACCCTCCGGTGGTGCGATGCAAGCAGCGCCTTCTCGTGCTCACGGCATGCTGCGCTATCTGGCTTCCGCTCCACGAGGCGAAGCCGATCGTGCGTCAAGCGGATCCTCAGACCTGGAGAATGTGGGGGGCTGAGTGCGAAGAAACTCCGCAAGTCCCCCACGCGGCTGGTGCCCACTCCCTTGCCCGGATCCTGAAGCATCGGTGAGGGCGGAAGTGTTGCGCGCGATGACGTCCAGAAGGACCCTCCTGTCCTCTTCACGGTTGCGCTCGATCTGAAGAAGGACCTCGGCCATGGTCGGAGGAGGAGGAAGATCCTCGTCGGACCGGTGGTCGCCTTGGCGCTACTGAGTCGTCCGGCCATCCTGTTACAAGAAACTTGGGTTAAAAACTGGACTCGAAAATCAAAGTCAAAAGAAAGCAAAACGCTAGCGACTAGGGGAATGGAATATCACCCTAATCGAAAGCTGAAAACAGCAAGTATATAAACTTTAAAGGCGTACGAAAAGACTCCAAAAATAGCAAGGAATCATAAAACCAAAGCTCGACTTCCCAATGCAACTAACCCGTATTGAATGAACGAGTAATTGTTTGAGAAGGTAAAAATCAGAATTTAACGTAAGATCTAATACCACTAAAGAGCAAGGTGAAATCAGCGAAAATAGTGTCAGATACATAGCTAACTAGTATCACATCTTACCCTTTTTAACCCCACAAGTTTTAGTTGATTATCCTCTCATTTTCTACCCCATTAGAAACCATCGAGCTTGCTGTCCGGAAATTGAGGTTCTTTGTAGCGATTTTGCATCAAGCTTCGATCGAAGTCTTCCATTCTAGAAACTTCAAAATCGGCACACTTCAATTTGCCAAGCTCGGTGGTCCTATCGAAACCATTGAGCTTCTTTGTCGGAAATTGAGGCGTCTTGTCGATTCGCATCAAGCCTCTAGCCAAAACCTTGATCCGAAACTTCAAAACCATAAGAACTTCAATTTGCCAAACTCAGTGGTTCCCAAAACCCATTTAATCGATAACACTACCTTTGAAAAGGAGATGAGAGGAAAACAACTTTCAAACTCAAATTAGAGTAAGATGAGAGGAGAAGGCTAAGATAGGTAAGGAATAAAATCTGAGAATTCCTTAAGCTTTCAAAATCATTTGATACTTTGAAAATAAGATTTTCAAAATATCCTAAAGGCGACCAACTTGGGTTACTACGGTCGGTATGGCTCGATACAAACCTTGTGAGACCCGGTTTATCGGGCTTGTAATGTAACCATCCACTTGGTCCTAGCATCACAAATCGGATAATCAGAGACTCGAGACATGTATACTTCCTGAATGCGAGATACACACCTCTTTACAAAGTTCATGCATCAATTCCATTCATTCACATAGAACCAAGCAAAAACAACAACGAGAAGATAACATAAATAAAGGATAGTCATTACAAAGAGAGGCCGGCCAGGCCAAATGACAAATACATAAAGAAATTTAACAGTGAAGCAAAAGTGCCATAAGATGGCTACAACAAAAGAGCCAATCGGTGTGCCTTTAACCCACAAGGCAACCGACCGGACCGCCAAGCTAGTCGTCGAATCCACAAAGACATCTCAAAAGTGAGGCCCTTGGGGCTCACCTTCTTCCTCTGCAAACAAAAGCGACCCGACAAAAAGTCGGGTGAGTACTTTGAATGTACTACTTAAGATATATAAGAATGATAACAAACTGAACAATAACTATATGCAAGCTTATTTAAGTGGAGCGAGGCTAGGACTCAAATTTTTAAGCATAAAGCGGGTTTTATTTGCAATAATGTAGTACATTGAAAAGCAAGTTAACAAATCTGTTTTTAATGTTCAAATAAGCGTAAATGACAACAATATAACAGTAGATATATGACAACAACAATCACGGAAGTGACTAAACCATTAGTCACCACAACAATAGCATGAATTACCCATTCATGCCAACCATGTCAAATTTTAATTTAAAAGGTTGTAGTCTAGTTCTTGCGACCTTACCAAGCATGTCCATAACCTAGGGCGAGGCTATTCGAATAGTTTTATCCTGCGGGGTGTACCAATGTACCCACACGCTAGACCGCCTTTTGCCAAGCTATTAAGCACACTTCCTTAGGTATGCAAGCGGCTAAGTCCTCTGAGACATTTCCAATATTGTGAATTATTCACGAGCGCCCGTATGGATAGAAACCCATACGTTGTGTCGAGTCATTGTAAAGCCTCGGTCAACTACCCGTGAGTAAAGCCTTGGACAACTACAATGCTCCTCGAGGTGGAGAGCCTACAGGAATCTCCACCACCGCACACCCAACACAAGAACACGAGAACACATATCATGTTTCACACAACACACACAACCCCCTCCTGCGACTCGGAGATAACCCACGCCAAAGTACTAAGTCAAGAGAGGTCCCATATCCCTCTCGCGTGGTTATACGCATAAGCGCTTGGCTTAGTGACACAAGTAACAATTCGGTCCTTAGGGACCTAGGCACCTTTCCTTGTCACACCAACAATCACACCAACATGCCATTGTGCCCAAGTCAAATCATTTTGTTTCATTTTGACTTTACAAAACAAAAGCATAAGGTCTTGAACAAAATAAACAAAATGATTTGTGTGATCAAGGTCATCGACTAAGTCGATAACCACCCAATTCTACCGGTAGCTAAGCATTTCTAAGCATGACATCGCAAAAACGGTAAAAGAGCATAATTAAATCACCGGGCTCTAATTCACCAGCGATATTAATAACTTATGGTTGTGGCGAGGATAACATTTTAATGGCAACAATGCATTAGGAATAACTACCTCTAAACATGACAAAATAATTGGACACAAAAGCAATGCATACATATAATTTGTAAACAAGATATTAGACTTTGAAAGTAATGGGACATTTATGATCAAATATCTTGCACCTTCTTTGTGAGTCAAGGTGTTCTTGAGGATCAACAATATTATCAATGTGCTCTTGGATCCTAACGAGAAAGCAAAAAGCAGCAATAAGACGAATAAAGCAAAGACCCAACAGTAAACATTCTCCAAAAATTCTAAAATTTTTACAGTAGCAAGGCCTTGATTTATAATGAATTTATCAACAAGAACCAATTGATTTGGATTCTTAATGCCAAAGATATGACCAAAACAATTTTGCTCAGCTTTTATAAATCAAAAATGCTACTATTCATTAGCAAAAATTTCTGGAGCTATACTGAGTTTGGAAACATTTTTAAATTAAAGTCTAGTTAAAAACATAACCAACAAAATTTGAATCAACCGAAAAGGATTTGAAATGAATTAGTTATGCATTTTACAAGTTATCACATTTTTCGGTTGATAAATAAATCCTCTCGGAAATTCAGAAATTAGAAATGGCGTGGCGAACGGGGCGTTGATCTTGGATCCAACGGCCCAAGCTCAGCGGCCTTGTTGGCGCTGAAACCACAGCTAAACCGTTGGAAACCCTAACGTCAACCGTTGGATCGAGCGGATCCAACGGTTCGGCGTGGATGGGAGCGTTCGGCGTGTCCGAGCGTTCAGCGCGCCGCCTTGGCCGTGGATCTGAGATCCAGCGCTCGCGCGGACTCGCGACCGGGACCATTGATCTTAGATCCAGCGGTCCACGCATCGAGCCGAGGCGCGCGGCGAATTCAAAATTTTCCACGCGAGCGTGGGTCGTAGATCTAAGGATCGGCGGTTCGCGTCGACTCACGTTCAAACCATCGTCTGTTTTCGTCGGCAAAAGCGGCGGGAGGAGCGGCTTCGCCGCCGGCGGCTCTGCCGCGGCGGTGCGAGCAAGTGCCCAAAATGGGTCCCAAACATCATTGCGCACCTAAAGGTACCAGCGAATTAGGCTGCGGTGGACGAGCGTCGGCAAGCGGAGGGACCAAGTGACCGAAATGACCAAAGCGAAAAATACAAACGTGCTCAACCGCGGTTCAAGGGAGCAGTGCCGGCCACTAGGGACTAAGAGGAGCTACACAGCGCAATGGGCCTTGCCGAGGAGAGTCGAAGCTGCCGAGGCGAAGAAGAACGCCGGTTTGGTGAAATTGGGAAATCCAATTCAGCTCGTCCTGGACAAATTGAACCGAATTGAGTGAGGTTAAGCTTGATGAGTAGAGGGAGAGCGAGAGGAGCAAAGACTTGTGGAAGAAAACCCCATTGCAGAGCTTCACCAAGCTCCAAAACCGTCAATGGCGGTAGAGAGCTTCAGAGAATCTGTGGCTCCAATGGCTTGTGAGTGCTAGCTAGAGGCTGCGGTGTTGCTAAAGGAAGCTAAGGGAGAAACCAAGGAGCTTAAATAGCCGGGATGGCGAGGGCAGCGGCGATAACCCTCGGGTCAAGCCGGCCGTTTGGCGAGAGAGCGGCAGGAGCGGTTGGAGAGGGGCGCTGAGGAGGAGCACGACGAGCAATAAATGCGCCGAGAGAGACGTTGGCGGCCGGGAAGGGCGGCCGCGCGCGACTTTTCCCTCTCTGCGCGCCATGGCCCGATCTTGTGCCTTGGCCGGACGGAGGAGGGAGACGACAGCCTTGTGACCGTCGGATCGAATCGGACGGTTGAGATAGATCGGGTGGATTACAGCGATTCGATCGCGCTTGATCTCGGGCGTTCGATCTTGATCCAACGGCTCACAACTCCAGCGCTGACCGACTCGCCGGTGCGTTTAGTTGGTTGGACCGAGTCCATTGGCTCGAGCCAGTGCAGTTCGAACAGAGAGCAGTGCAAACCAATTAGAAATTGAATTTTAAACATCTGAGTTTTGAGGAATTATTTGAGGTAGCAAACAAACTCCAAAATTTATGAAATTTTAACTGGAGCTTGCTGACAGCAGGAGGAACCTCCCATAAAATTTTCAGAGATTTTCATGCACTGAATTATTCTCCAGAAATTCCAGAAGAGGGGAAAATAGGGTTTGACCAGTTTGACTTGCCTCCAAAATTATCAAATAATTTCTAAAAATCATGAGATAATTCAGAGGTGTTGCCAAGCCTCCCTAGAACTCAGGTAAAAGATTTCCAAGGGTTTGGCAAAAGACCTTTGCCAAGGAGGGTTTTTTATTAGAGTCAACAGATAATTTAAATTGGATTTTCCATAATTCTTTTGAAAAGAATTACCAAAAATAGCCAAGTCTTCAAGATGCAAGAAAAGTTTTAATTTCTTTTGATTTTCTTACATTTAAAACACAAACCCATATTTGGGATGTTACAGAAATTTGCACTTCTTTGTCGAAGTTGTTGAACTTCCTCTGTAACTCTGAAGTAAGCGGCACAGGTTTGACCATCGGGCGATTGGCGGATGCAACCTCCTCAACCACCCCACCAACAGCCTCTTCGGCCGGGGATGAGGATGCAACCGAACCACTCCCACGACCACGTCCACGGCCCGCGCCACGAGCACGCACTCTTCCTCTCGCCATTCTGAATTCCAAAGATAATAAGCTATCCACTTAGCATAATAAGAGCAAATAAACATAATATCATAACAAATCAGTAAAACAATCTCAGAAAAACAAGCTTATTAGAATCGCAAATGCAATGACCCATTCCCACCTATTGCGCACAGTGTGTCAAGTTTTAAGTTAATTAACCATTAACATATTTTAGCAAAACAAGTTACTTAAGTCACAATCTCATTCCCCACGGACCTAAAGCCCGCTCTGATACCAACTGTAACACCCCAGCCCAACAGCAGCCTGGAATGCTACTAAAATAACAATATAACAAATACAAATCTAAGACACTACAATAACTTTCGGCAGAGTCTCCTTTGTAAATCGAACTATCTGGACAATCGCGCAAATAACAACAATAATAAGCAAATATCCAAACGCGCGTACTAAACATGTTCATGAAAGAAACAACCATAAAACGCTATCAATCTCAAAAGTAGGTTGACTACAACATAGGACGTAAAGAAATAAGCCTCACATAAGACATTTCAAAATTGAAGGTATGACTTAAATGTTTTGTTCAACTTTATTCGTGTCAGTGTGCAACCATAATAATTTCTACTCCCGCCCATGCATGCCGTCCACAAACGATGTACCTAAAAAAACAACACAGCAAGGGTGAGTCCAAGACTCAGCAAGTGCAATGATACAAAACATAACAAAATCTTTCATTATCCAACAGTGTATCAACATCATGATCAAATAAACATATGAATGAATGAATGAATGAATGCGCATGCTCTTCTCTTTTGCTCATACCGGTATAGCGAGTGAACACCCGTCGGTGTTCACTTATGCCCGCGTTCTATAACACGCGGGGATCCAAAGCCCGTTTGAGAACAAGTCAACCGGGGATCCACAACGCCCACTTTGGAATGGTGGGTCTTACAATCACCACCCACTCCCGTGGGTGTCGCAAGTCCACAACTTGCCTTCATGAGTGCACATGATGAACAATAAAATGACAGTAATCGAATTTTAATAATCTAGCCATCATGAACAAATACATATCACCCTAAATCAATACATCGAACAAGCATATGTTACCATGATTCATCATATAGAACAATCACATAACAACCACATTATAGGTGCACTTGCCTGTTTCTTTCTTTCCCGCTACGGCACACAAGGAAGCAAAATTGGTGTCTCTACTCTGGAACTCCGCCTCCTACACAAACATAGCGGTAACAATAAATATGATAAATGCTGGACTCCGTTTACACCCCTTAATCCAACTCCTCAAGACCTATGACTCAAAGAGAGGTTCTACCCAAATTTCCCGGCAGTCTAGCATAATGCTTCCCAGGACAGCAGTACGAGAAAAATTGTAATTAAATATCTGTAACTCTGAATGACTTGAAACCAGTGCTCAAATATTCTTAACGTAACAGGCTACAAAATTCTAGTAGGTGGGGTTCTTTGATTCGGCCAAACTAGTGGTCTAAACAACTGTTGAAAACCATTGACAGACATCTGTCCAGAATACAGCACAGCAGTAAACATCATAGCATAACTTTCACTCTACAGATCCAATTAAGATGATCTTTATCAATTTGGAAAGATTATTAAACGGGCTACAATAACCTAGATGGGTAAGACTCCTGATTCAGCCTTCTAATAATCCTAATGTTCTGATGAAGTTTGCTGTTCCCTCAGTCTGACAATCAGACAACAGCGACGGTAAAAATTCAATAACTTTTGATTAACACCTCTAAAAAATATGTTCTTTATCAATCATAAAAGCTTACTAGAATGGCTACAACGTTCGTTTTATTTGGCTCTTCAGATTCGGGCTCAAAAAAATACAATCTGACTAAACATGCAGACTGCCAAATCTCGTCATCCTTCCTGTACAGTCGCACAAAAACGGACATATCTCCTAAACCATAACTCCAAATCAGATGATCTCAGTGCCAAAAGAAAGCTAAGATCAAGGGCTACAACTTTCTAACAGGTGGACAGATCAGAAAAATGTACAAAACTTACCCAAATCTGACGAACCACTATAGCGCAGGGGGAGGGTGGGGAGAGCCGGCGGCTACTAGGGGGAGGAAAGGGGGAAAAGGGGTGGGGCACTAGGGTTTTGGGGGGTGGGCACCCCCCTCTTGGCCGGCCACATGGAGGCCTCTCCTGGTCCACGGCTCAGGCCCAGGTTGGCGAAAAATATCAAATGACCCCCTGTCGTTTTACTATTCCTCTTATTCCCTTTTCTCCTCTCGGCTAAATCTGTGATTTACCGATTCGATTTCCAGGGTATTACATCTCTCTCTTTCTCTATTTTCTCTGTCCGGCTGGTCCCGTCTGTCAATATCCTCTTCGTCTGGACACAGTCTCCTTCCCTAAGCCCATACCGCCAGTGCTCGCTTGCGTCACCACCGCCGTTCGGAGCTTCGCCCAGGTCGCGAAACTTCTCCACTACTGCTCCTTCCTCTATAAATGGAGCACTAGGACCCCCTTGTTTCCTTCTTGCTTTTCCCTCAACTCTCACTCTCTCTCTCTCGCTCTCATTTCGCCATGCTCCGAGTTTTGCCGCCGCCAGCCGGAGCTCGCGCCTTTGCCTCTAGCACCGCCGTTGAAGCCCCTCTGCCGTCGTGGTCGCCTCCGTTGGATTTGCAATGGCGCATCTGACTCCGTGCACACCTCCTCGCCGTCGCTCTTCCTATCACCGCCAGTCACTCCATCGAGCCTTGCCGCTGAAATCATGCGCCTTGGGTTTGGCACGCTCCCTTCTCCCCGTTGTTTCCTTCCGACCACCAGTAGTCGAAACCTCCTTCCAACCAGGTAATCGAAACCTCTTTCCGACCACCGGTAGTTGAACCTCCTTTAGACGAGTCAAAACCTCCTTCCAAGAGCCCGTTCTCCTTCGCCCGAGCTTCGATTCGAGTGATTCAAATTTCTAAATTTAACTTAATTTAGTGCCTTCCTTTTGGTTCTAGTTTGGTAATTTTTGGATTTCATTTGGAATTATTTTATTTATTTGGCTCTTTTCGCACATATAGATTCCAGCGTTCCCGAAGAGCTCTTGGACCCGACGATCGAAGAAATCGAAACCTTCAATGAAGGAAAGTCATAGACCTTTGATCATTTCATACCTAGTTTATAAAATTATATTGTTTTATATCAACATGCTTTGCTAGTTTTGTAATAACTGGTTTCAGGAATAGTTAAATGCCTAATTACCATTAAGCCTCCTTGGATGATTGTGAATGACATGTTGACATGTACCGTTGGACACAATAGGTTGGGTAATCTTAGTTGGACATTATTGTAATACCAATATGGGTGCGTATTATGCTTAGTCATGCTTTAGTTATGCGATGGTCTCTCGATCACAGGATTCAATGATGATAAATTTGAGTAAACGAACTATGGAATTGTGGTGCGACCACTATTCATAAAAATTGTTGTGCTATGGCAAGGGTTTGCATTTGGTCGGGTTGAACCAAAAATGATTTTATGCTCAGGCGAATGATCATGCAGTAAAGGGGTGCAGGAAGCACATTGGGATGTGAATGTTCCCTTGAGTAGTCTCTAAGGACATAACTTTGTGCGTCATTGATCTGAGCCATACCATACAACCACATGTCCAGGGTGGGATGGACCTAGTCAACTAATTAGCAAGGTTTTGGTTCAGTTCGGTTCTGTTTTGGTTGACGAAACGGCGCAAGAGGGGATCCAAAATGACGAAACCTTAGCGAGTAGAACCGAGTCAAAATGGAGCTTTGTAAAAGCCTTGTGATAGTCTCTCCTTGATTCACATGTGTAAGGAAACATGTTTTTTATCAAGAGATTATCTCTTGTGGGTCAAGCTGTACAACCTCTGCAAAGTGTAAAACTACTCGAATAGTCGTGTCCCCGGTTGTGAACAATTGCTCGTGATTTCACACGAGGGGTAGATTTTATCAAAAAAAATGTTAGAATGGTTTGGTTAGGAAGTGAACGGGTTGTTCACTGGTCGTTGGTTGGGAAGTGAACAAAGTGTTCACGAGTTGTTTCAAAGAACTTGATTACTTATGTATTAACATTTTTAATCATGCTTTACAATCTACTTATTGTATTTTACTATCGATATTGCTTTCTGCAAAATAGCCATAAGCTATCCTTGTCGAGCCTTGCATGAATACTATTTGCATCTTCGCTCCTACAACTTGGATCGAGTACTTGTTGATCGGTCGATTGCTTGTGGGCATGTCGGATGGCCTCTACAAGAAGAACATTTTTAATCAGCTTTACACCGAAGTTCTACGAGGAAGACTACTCTGAAGACTATGTAAACTAGGTCCCGTCCTCCACTCAATTGCTTGTGGGCATGTTGGATGACCTCTACAAGTTGCCCATTTCCGCTGTAAGTGTACCTTTTGTCTTTAGCCCAGCGTAGCAAACTCTGTAAAACCTTGACCACAAGGTTCTTTTGCTACTAAGTAATATTATTTTATCTGCTTCTTTAGTTGTGTTGTTGTATGGTAACGAGTACACCAATATTGCAACTGTGTGAGCTAGCTCCTGATCTGAGGCTAGTTTAGAATGTACAGTGTGTCCCGGAGTTGCATATCCAGGGTCCCAACATGCCGCTGGCCCCCTCCCTAGGTCCCACTGCCGATGTCGTGGCCTCGCTCTAGCCCAATGGTTGGTAGGCTCTGCTCTCATCTCGCTCCTTCCCAACGGATGCTACAACAGCCGCTCTTCCCCCATTTAGTAGACGCTGCCCCCGTTGCCGTTGCCTCCGCTTGCCCAAGACTTTACTTCCGACCTAGCGCTCTGGCAACGCCTGATGGACCTCCCGGTGATTTATTCCCTCCAGCACTGTCGACGATGCTCGCTGGTGGTGGTGTCACACTTGACAGATCTCCCGGTGACTTCTTCCCTCTGTCAACACTGACAACCGCCTGATTGCGGACCGACGCACCACCATGGAGGCCCCTCCATCACTGACTTCCTCTACATCAGCACGGTGGAGCCCACAACCCCCGCACATCACCACCACGGGCCCACCACCACTAATCTCGTTGGATCCCCATACTGCAAGCTGCAAAGTGAGTGTGGAGCTCCGGCCACGGCTGCTGCTGCGGCGCATGACCACGCTAGGATCCTCTGACGAGGAAGCGTACTACACCCCGAGATAGCGTTGGAGTGAGGCGAGTGTATCGAGCGAGGTGGTGGGGGTAAGAAAGAGAAGATAGGGAGTTGAGGAGTGTGGAGAAGGAATAAGATGAGGTAAGATGAGGGTTTTTTTTTTTTGTTTAACGGCGACTCCAACTAACGTGGGTGATAAAAATGACATGAAAGAGAATAAAGAAAAAAAAACTCAGTGGCATATAAGGAATCAAACTTTTTTCAATATCATAGAATGGATTTAAGGATTGAAGTAAATTTTAGTAGCATGTAAATAATTTTCATATATATACATATATAAGGTCGAACTCTACCTACCTCGACTGAAAACACACTCAGATCATCCATCACTAACACTGAGTGTGGGGTGCACGAACCGGAACCACCTGCCTTTCTGTTCCTTCCACCTTTTGTTCCCTTCACACGAGGCCACGAGGGGCCAAGTGGAGGTGAAATTTGCAGAAAGAGCCCCTGTGTTTGAGCATATCGCAACCCAATCACGTAAGACATCCAGTTGGTTTTTGTGTAGCAACACGAGTGATAGAAAGGTTATTTGTCTTTTTATGTATAGCAGCAAACTGATTTCTGGACTGCTGTCAAAGTTGGTTTATATGTACTGCATGCATGTTATTTCCCTAAGTTACGTTGCAATGCTTTAGATGCCTACGGACATTCTGTTCACTTGGAATTGGTTGCAAAAGTAATGCATTGGATGTTCTGGGACGTCAGTGTCGACAGGTATGTTTCAACTTTTAAGTAAATTTGACCTTTTTTTTTTGTAGTATTTGACCTTATTTTACAGTTGTACTTGAAACATACGCGTTGACCATATGTTACAATTTTTTTTTCAATCGAATCCGTGATATGTATCTAAGCCTCCAATTAACATACAATTTTTATTTGTAAATTTCAGTTCATATAAAGTTCCATCCTTGCTAATTTTTTATAAGCTTAAATTATTTTATTTCCATTTTAGAACTAATTGCAAAAATCATTTTATTCGTGAAATTAACTCAAAAATCAAATTTGTAAGTACATATATTGAGTTTCCTCTTTCTAATTTATCATTTGACCTTGCTTAAGTGCACCCCTCTTACAAAAGTTTACGAATCTTAAAAGAAAAGTGGTTAATGTTATGTGGGGGCCAAATCTGTATAAGCACAAAAAAACAAAATGAAGATTAGATATAGATATATATATTTGAATATCAAGTGGGGGTAAAACTTTATTCGATTTATTTTTTTTAGATTAATGTTGATTTGACCCACCTAATATTAACTACTTTGATTTAAGATTATATGAAACATAAGATTCACACCAGAATTATAATAAAATAGGTGGTTTCTTCATTTGGAGAATCAAACAAGAACCGTATTTTCCTTTAACACCAATGGTATTTATCATCAATTTCATTTGCCTTTGAAGTATGCAACCTTTATTTAATTTTCAAGAATGCTACATTATCCATGTACTAGCTGCTTGAAGCCTCCTTTCTGTTTTTCTTTTTGCATATTACACAGGATATTCATCTAACTGGCAGGAGACTGGGTTATGCTACTGATCATTCTCAGCGCAATACAAGGGCGGTCAGCAGGCACCTGCAAAGCATAGATAACACAAGAAAACAATTCAGCTTTGATATAAGTTTAATAACCTCACGTGGGAAACAGATCTATGTTTCAAAAAAAGAAAACATGGGGCAGATCGTAGGAGATGTCAGCTACTGGACTTGTTTCTAGTAGTGACATGGGTATGTTGAGACTTACGAAGTGTCCAGCTCCAAGGATCCAGTAGAAGTGCAGGTTCTTGTAAGATCTCACGAAGGCGTTGGTAACTTTGGAAGATGCACAATGCAGAGGCTGCCTTGGCAGGCTCAAGAAGTTCTTCAGTCCATCCCATCTGAAATGTTTGGTCAGGTGAGAAATTTTGAGGCACGTATCTGAATTGTGCAAGAAATGGAAAAGAAGGACAGAGGGAAAAAATCCTTACTTGAGCTTCTGCACCCATGCTTCGGCGCCTATCGTCGAGCAGATCACATCAAGCTTCAGAAGGAAAATTTTACTGAATTCAGTACTAAAAGAATACAGTCTTAAGTAAATCATGTGTCCTCCAACTATGAAAATTATATGAAATTATCGTCCAAATGTTTAAATAACATGCACGTCTTGATTAAGACATGGTTTCTCTCCGATTTGTTGACCATGTGAGCCATCAGCCAGGTGAGAAGATGGTTGTTGCAATCTGAAGAGTTCTTAACCTAACATTCTCTAGCAAATCCCGGTTAAAAAAAAAAATCGTTGAGTTACGAATAGAATTTGCTGGGGATAGTAAAGAGAGAGTAATTGTCACCTGGCCATTGTATACCGTTACATTCACGCCATAAGACAGCAGTTCATCAACCTGGAGCAGAAGACACAGAGATAGTTCATCTACTCCATCACAGTTTAAGAAATTAAAATATTCATTCATCCATCTAGATCAGTGCTAGCTCGCCTCGCTGATTCTTGGCTTCATAAATTCGTTGACAAGCGCGTTGTAGGCCGCGATCGACAGCTCCTGCCACCTGCAGTAAGAGGAAGTTTTCGATATGAAGAGAGTGATCAATGTGCGAACGCGATGGTTGGTGATTGCAGTGCGAAAGAGACGCTCACTTGAGGTCCTTGGGGATTATCTTGAGCTTTTCCTTGATGACCCCATTCATGATGCCGTCGATGGTGTTGGAGCCAGGCTCGGCCTCCTTGCTGCCGAGGTACGTAGAGTACTTCATCACCTGGGCTTTGCTCCGCGACGACGAGCTCACCCGTATGTCTGTCAACACCGGATCCATCCCGGTGTCAAGCAAGAAATTGTACATATCCTGCAAACAAACAAGTGTGAGCAGAATCTGCAAAAATCTTGAAAATAAACGTAGGTTTGTGCTATTTTCTTTTGTTTCTCTTTAGAGCGAGTTGGTGGAGTGCTAATTCCTCTTCCTTCTACTTCACCTCTAAAAAAACGCTAACAAAAAACCAAACAAAACCACATCTAACAAAAGAAAATTAGCGAGAAACGTTTCTGCAATCAAACTCTCCAACCAACTTTATCTCTTGGAACAAACTGACGATAACATACTACTCTAATCTCTAGACTCAAATATACTGTACATGTACATCATAATTTTTTTTAAGCAGTATAAATTATTCTTTTTTAATCAATTATCGTGTTGAGTTAAAAGACGAAAATGAATGATACCAAGTTAATTATATTGTACCGCGTGTCAAATATACTGTACATGTACATCATAATTTTTTTTAAGCAGTATAAATTATTCTTTTTTAATCAATTATCGTGTTGAGTTAAAAGACGAAAATGAATGATACCAAGTTAATTATATTGTACCGCAACACGCGGCACTTCCCTAGTGACGCGAGGAAAATGAGAAGCCTATGGCTACTAGCCAATTGTTGGACTTGGAGGCAACAGTCAAAACTTACGACGCTGGCGCCCTTGGAGTCGATCAAATCCAGTAGGTCTGTCCATGACTTCTGCGAGCCGGCGAGCTGCCCCGCCGCGATCTGCTGCTTCACCGTCTCCGCCTTCCTGACACCAGAATTCGCGCGCGGATGTGATCGGAGAATTGTTTTGTTTTGAAGACCCGAGAAGCAATAATAAAGGAGACAGGCTGAAATAGTACGTAGTAGATTAGCCTGCCGGTCCGTACAGTACTTACTTGTTTGCCGCATCGCCGGCGTTGTCGTCCAGCCTCGACACGCCCAGGAGCAGCTGCGCGTAAGAGAGCTGCATCGATCCATAGCAGTACTCAGTTTAACCACTGAATTGTGCGCTGAAAAGATCCCAGAAATGGTTGATCACTACTGCAATGCAAGGCCATTTTCTCACCGTGAAATCCTCGGGCGAGATCCAGCTATCACCGAGCGCAACACCTGCCGGGAAAGAAAAGAGAATTAGCTAGCACTAGCAGCAACACATAGAATTGCATGCTGCTTCTTATTTGTTGTTTGATTGAGCGGAAATTTATCTTTACCTCCGAGCGTGAGCTTGAGGTCGCCGGACTGGATGGCTTTGGCGACGGACACGCCGAGTGTGGCGGCGTACTTGCCGCCGTAGGACTCGCCGACGAGAAAGAGGGGGCTGCTCTGCAGGGTGGGCACCTCCTTGGCGAGCGCCTTGAGGAGCGTGGTGGCGTCCGTGGCCGCCTGCCAGTCGGTCGTCACCAGCACGCTCGGGTCCTCCGCGTAGCTGTATCCGACGCCCACCGGGTTGTCCTGCCATTAGTGCAAACAGGACTAGATCGGTACACATCAAAATAGTGAGGTGTGGAAGAATGTGGTGTAGAATCCTCTATGACGGACCACGAAGATGAGGTCGGCCTTCTGCAGCCATGTCGAGTTGCGCGGCTTCAGGTTGACGTCCAGCGGCCCGACCTCCAGGAAGTTGCCGACCCCGACGCCCGAACCTCCCTGATCGAGAAGAAGAAGAAGACGATGACGATGACATCATGATTAGCTGTTGTGGTCTTGTGGATGTAGAAGATGACTATGACAGTACCGGGCCGCCCTGCAGCCAGAGGACGGTCGGCCATGGCTTGGACGGCGTCGACACCCTCTGCGGGCTCTTGTAGTACCACCAGAACAGGTGAGCCTCTGCAACGCATCAACGGCAACACGAAAGTGTTCTCCTGAGAAAGACGAGCAAAGAGAAATAATGCACAATGATTGGCAGGCGACAGGGAGCGTCACTGTACTTGGCCGGACTTCGACGTATCCCCACAGCTCCGTGCCGTCGGGGTGCCGGTGGTGACCGGCGCGGCGGAAGTGGTGCGGAGCAGAGAGAGGCAGAGGATGGTGAGCAGAGCAAGGGGATAGCAGGACCTGTCCATTTCGAGGAGGCAAGCGATCGAGGAAGGAGGCAGTAGCTTGCTAGTGTGAGTGTCAGTGTATCACTGTGGGCAGTAACAGCTAGCTTAAATAGACGTGCGCCTCGCCCCATCCTGCCCGTTGCCCCACGGATACGCTGAGGTACAAATTAACAAACCTGGAAGCAAATAATCTTGAGTGGATTCATCTTGCATTGTTTGGTTACATAGCTATTTCAAGGAGGCATTGTTTAGGTACATAGCTATCTCATGGAGGCATTGATTAATTACGTAGCAATTGCAAGGAGGCATTATTTAGTGACATAGCCATTTCAAGGAGGCACGTAATTGCAAGGAGGCATTATTTAGTGACAGCCATTTCAAGGAGGCATTGTTTAGCTACATAGCTATTGCATGGAGGCATTGTTTAGCTACATAGCTATTGCATGGAGGCATTGTGTCTTGATCCAAACTTGTAAATTCGGACACTCTGTGTATTCTGCACTAGTTCAAAATCACACTAGTATGCACAGTGATAACATAGATGAAATATCAACCAAACCACAAAATAACTAATATAACAACTTAATAAATAAAAACAGAAGCGAACCTTAAGATGCAGGTTTACGAAACTTGCAATACAAGGCTTGGGAGACAAGAAAAAACTCTTGCAGCGGATAACAAAGAATCGAGGTGGTCAATCGTCGTGCCCACAAGCAGTCGAGTGGGGAACGCAATGTGGGACCCCAGGCGTTGAATACCCGAAGACCTTATTTGTGTACCGTACTAGTCCTATGATCAGTGGCTAGTACACACAATCACAACATTGGCATTCACATCCATACATTCATTCATACAAAATAAAGCAATTGGAGGTACATAAACTTAAACAGTTATAAGTTATGACATCACGAGCCTACAAGCCAAATAAAAGCAAGTAGCAAAAGAGTAGCAAAAGTAGCAGCAGTAGAAGTGATAAAAGTAAATAAATTCCAATGGCATGCCCATCCAATCCCTCAGGCAACCCACATGAGACAAAGCCTAGATAGACCCATCACCGAACTGGTTCTGGGTGCGAAGAACGTATCGTCGGACATTGGCTCATCTTCAAACTCTGAACAACAATTTAAGCAAGATTGAGTACAACATGTATTCAGCAAGAATTATAGTATATCATAAAATTTATATAAATACAAGGTTAACAAGGGATGAGGCTCTACTCTACAAGTTATTTTGCTTAAAACAAGTTTTATTTGCAATACACATACATAATATTTTGCAATGGAAGTTCAAAAGCGCTTAAATAGATACAAGACAATAAGTAATTAATTGAATGAATAAAAACAACAACTCATAACCCTTCTCATTATGAGCAATATTTCATTTTCAGCCATAGACATGGCACTTAACTCAATTATAAACCAATAAAAGTGTTTCCCATGTTTTCCAACGAAATTATTTTTGAGAAAATCAAGTCTATACCCAATGTATTGCAGAGGCACGCTCATAACCATGAGTACGGCTATTTAAATGGATTTACACTGCAAAGGGTACAACTTTACACAAAGCACACGAATTCTTTAGTTTGTTTGGCATCCGTCGATCCACCGCTCACTACCTTGATGAAGAAATCTAGAGCACATGTCGAAGCCTTTACATCATCTAGTTTTATCCTTGTGCTAGCCCAAAGAATGAATACCCTCACTTCACCCTTGTTACACCCCATCTCGATGAGGCATTCGTTGTTGTGTCTGAAGACATTGTACCCAACGCCATGGTGAAGGCGGCCCTTTGGACATGCCTACATCCGGTCATGCCCGCACTAGTACGGCACGCCAACGTGCAAGGCTAGTTTTGAATGACTTAATTAGCTAAGGCCGTCCAATATTAGTACATATGGTTGTACGCTTAGGCTTGGATTGATGGAACCAGTTGGTTCATAATTGACCGTGTGAGAATATCCCCTATCTACTTGGTTGGGATACATGCATCCAATAGGATTTACAACTACCGAAATCCCAAACATAGCAATTTCATATCAACATACACGCATACATAATAGATTTCTCAAAATGAAGTACAACAATTAAAATATTAGGATCAACATGATCAAAGGGGGTGTGTGCTTTGCTCTGGTTGTTTTGAATAAGAGGATTGAGGGTCGTCGAAAATATCGTTCGAACAATTGACGTCTAATAAAAAGAGATGGAAAAAATGAAATAATGAAATATAATTTCAACAGTAAAAAATCCAATATTTTTTGCATATTCTGGTATAGCATTATTTTAGATGAATTTAGAAAAAATAATGATCCCATTTGGAGTTTTTATGCAAAAATTATTAAGATTTCAATTTGGTTCAGTTTGAGAAACCTGAAAAAGAAAAGATAACATCAACAACGTATTTCTGAGTTTTACTCTTTCCATAAGAGAAAGCGTATTTTGTTCTACATTCTACTAAGGTTTATGCTTTCCAGTAAACCAAAAGGATTCGTCTCTGAACTCACTAAGGTTTACACTTTGCAACAAGAAAACATATTTCCTCATAACTAAAAGCGGCTTTTCTATTTTCTTCTTATTTTCATTAATCTGACATGTGGGGTCCACTTGTCATTAACTCAGTCCACGTGCACAGTGTTGGGATAATGGTAGGCTATGCTAGCTGGCAATTCAAAAATTCTACCACGTAAACCAAGATGTCATGCAAGCAGGAGATCATAGATCGTTACTACCAGATGCGCAGTGCAGCGGAAGAAGAGTTGGAGCAGCCTAGTCCAACGAACAGAGCTTCGATGGGTGGTCGTGGCTGATCGTCCGATGTAGTCTATCGTTGTAACAGCCCAAATTTCAATTTTCAATTGAAAATAAAATTTAGTTATTTTTATGGAATTTTCTAAAATTTTAAAAGTTTTTTCCTATTTATTTCAAAGCCAAAATAAATTATCTGCAAAAAAACTATTACCAATTACAAGTTAGAAATATTTTATTTAAATCCAAAATGTCTCAGAGAATTTCTGTGATTTTCTCATAATTTTTGGACTTTACTTGCTATTTTATAAAGTTTTAATGAATTTATTGGATTATTTAAATTGGTAAATCAATTAAAATTCTGAGAACAGTTTTTGGGCAAAATTCTTCCGGCCTACTACTATTTTTCGTGTGCTCAGCCCGTTTTCGGTCCACCTCGGCTTGCGCTTCTTCCCTGCCTCTCTCTCTCACTGCACGTCGGGCCTGCCCGTCGACACCGTCTTCTACCTCTGTTTTTCTTCTTCGCCCAACCTAGCCGTCATGGCCGCAATGCCATGCTCCTTTTCCACTGTGATTTTCGTCCCCTTTCTCTCTTGAAATCATGCACATTAATAAATAAATCGTGCACATTAATGGCCGCAATGCCAAGTACACTAGTACGCACAGTGATAACATAGATGAAATATCAAGCAAACCACGATACAAAACTTCCAATACAAGGCTTGGGAGACAAGAAAAAACTCTTGCAGCGGATAACAAAGAATCGAGGTGGTCAATCGTCGTGCCCAGAGGCAGTCGAGTGGGGAACGCAATGTCGGACCCCAGGCGTTGAATACCCGAAGACCTTATGTGTGTACCGTACTAGTCCTATGATCCGTGGGTAGTACACACAATAACAACATTGGCATTCACATCCATACATTCATTCATACAAAATAAAGCAATTGGAGGCACTTAAACTTAAACAGTTAGAAGTTATTACATCACATGCCTACAAGCCAAATAAAAGCAAGTAGCAAAAGAGTAGCAAAAGTAGCAGCAGAAGTAGAAGTGATAAAAGTAAATAAATTCCAATGGCATGCCCATCCAATCCCTCACGCAACCCACAAGAGACAAAGCCTAGATAGTGTAATACCCCGGAAACGGATCGGCAATTAGAGATTCAGTCGGAGGAGAAAAATGCAAAGAAAGGAATAGAAATTCTAAGAAAAATAGGGGGTTTTCCACTTTTATTCGACAACCTGGGCCGCGGGCCACGGCCAGGGAGCCGTGTGTGGCCGGCCATAAGGGGGAACCCCACCCCCCCAAAACCCTAGTCCCACTCCTCTTTCCCCCTTTCCCCCACTTGGAGCCGCCACTTCCACCTTCCCCCTGCGCCAACACTGTTGTTCGTCCGATTTGGGTAAGCTACATACATGTTTTGATCTTTCCGCCTCTTAGAAAGTTGTGGCCCTCAGTCTTAGCTTTCTTTGGGCACCGAGATCACTAGATTTGGACTTACGGTTTAGGAGTTATGGTAGTTTTACCACGACTGTTCAGTAGATCTGACGAGAGTTGGCAGTTGTCTTGTCTGGCCATATTGAATTCTTTAGAGGCCGAATCTCGGGTCGACGTCTCCTAGAGTTATGTTCCTGGTTTCATTAGCTTTCTGTTGGCACTGAGATCATGAGATTCCACCCTGTGGTTTAGGAGATATTAATTTTTAACCGCACACTACTCTGTCTGTTAGAGATTTTGAGGACTGTCGGTTGCTCCTCGGTTTTGATCTAGTTACAGTCAGATTCAGAACCCCCACCCAAATAAGTTATTATAGACCTTTAAATTATATTTCCAAGTTGATAAATATCATATCCATAGGATCAGTAGACTGAAAGTTACAGGCTTTTCTTTACGACTGTTCTGAAATCTGGACAGATTTTTGTCGGTGTCTTCCTGGGCAGTTTGGTCCTCTGTTTTGACCGAATCAGAGGATCCCGCCAACTAAAGTTTCGTAGCCTGGTTCGTTAGGATTAGTTGAGCACTGGTTTCAGGTCTTTAGGAGTTACAGATATTTAATTGTGAATTTTCTCGTACAACTGCCAGCAAAGTAGTAACCCAGCCTTTTTGGCGAAGTTGTCAAATTGAACCTACGGTTGTGTAGGATGGTTAGAGGGTATGGTAGAGCGCATGTAGATACGTCATACCTTGTTATCCTTATTCCGTGTAAATGCTTGTGTAGACGGTGAGGCGGTGGGTGGAAGGTCACCTTCATTCCTTCCTAGTACGTCGCAGCACGGAAGGCAAGTACCTTATCTTATCATATTGAAGATTGATGAAAATGTGTGGATGAGTTGCTAGATTGGTTATTCATGTTTGCATGCTTGTATTATTCTTCATTATGATGTGATAAGATTTCGTTGCATGACTTTCATTTTGGCCATGCATTTGATTCCTGCCGTCCACGGGAGTGGAAACTTAAAAGTCCCATCAGTCCAATATGGGCATATGAGACCCACCATTCCAATGTGGGTAGTGTTGACCACCATTCCAATGTGGCAACTCGGACACCCGTATGAAACGTTCTTCATACGGAGATTGGGTCCCCGTACTTTGTTAAGTACGGGCTTAAGTGAACACCGACGGGTGTATCACTCGCTATACCGGTATACGCAGTTGAGAGGTCCATTTTTTATTCCATGTATCCATTCATACTATGCGGTTTCACAGATTCGTGGAAGATATGTTCTACTATCCTGATTATTGATTTGTTCCTTTGTACACTGTGAGATTGATGTGGTGCTTGCTGAGTTTCGACTCACCCTTGTTTTCCTGTGTTTATTTTTTTTAGTTGATCCATGATGATATAGTTGCTAGCGGGAGGGCGTAGTCCAAGCACGTTTCACACACCTCAAAGATTCACTTATTTATAAAGATATTTTGTTAAGTTATTTGGTTAAAGAGATGAACTGTAATTTTAATTCCTTGGTTATATTCTGTGGTTGAACGGTTAAATACTCTTCGTTACTTGTCTTGACTATTTAATTTTGGAGCAAATTGATTAATAGTTCCGCAAATGAAGTGTATGATGAAACTTTTGGTAGCATCTTGGCTTCGAATAGCGTGGTGTTACTGATTGGTATCGAGAGCGGCTTTAGGTCCGTGGTTAGTAGAAAAGTATTAAAATGACACACCGTACATGGGGTGGGGTTTGGGAAATCCATTGCTTTCGCATTTCGGTGATTTGGTTCATTATGTAGTACTATGTAGAATTGTCTCGTACTATCTCTCATGTTGTTAACTGTGACATGATGTGGTATCCTATATCTATGAATTATTCTATGATTGTCATGAGATGGTCCTATATATTCATAATTGATTGCATTAGCTATGCGTATCGGTAGAGGACGTTGAGCAGTTGAGTTCGTGGTTGTTGTCCTGGGTTTTGCCAGGCTACACCACTGTTCGTGGTATGAGAGTAGAGAAGTTATTACCCCTGTTCCATAGTTTTGTGTTGATCCTGAGCTCATTGTTGAAGTTGTTGTCTTTCTCAAATTTGTATCTGGTTTCTTGGTTGTTGTTTCTTGTAGTTCGTGAATTTTCTTTGAAAGGTTGGTTATAATGAGGTGGGCAAGCTCTAGTAGGTTTCTGATCATTCTTTGAAACAGTTATTGTACTTTCGACTATTGTGATATTACTACTCCGCGTGAGCATAGTTAAATTGCAAGATTTATCCTTTCACAGAAGTTATGCTTTACCCCTGTTGGAAAATTTAACTTATTTGTTCGCTTGGAATTTCGGGCGTTGGAAGATTTCTTTTGCAAAGTTCTTTATTAAGTGTGCATTGGCCTTGCATATTTCTTGTGGATTACTTTAGAAAGTCGTTCTCTTCCTTGAATTCTGAATTTGACAAGCTCCTGTCTGGTGGTGGTTGATAAATTTCTCTTGGGTTCATGACGCATGGTAGATGAGTTTTATTGGGTCTTTAATGGTTCTCTGAAACCATTGTTGTTTTCGATTGTTGAGTTGCTTTTACTACTGGTGATTTTCGTCAATTGGCAATATTGCTATTTTCATGGTTGTTCCTTCTTTCTCATTGGGAAAGAGCAACTCAATTACTCGTTTGATAGTTTGAATGCTGAGAGTTTTCTGCTGCAAGTTCATTAAAACGAGAACGCATTTGGCTCCATGAATTTCTTTTGGATCATTCCGCATGTTGAAGTTTAATGTATTTTTTTTCTTCTAAAGAAAAATGTTAAAACCCTTTTGTGGTGTTGTGTCAGAGGTTTGTTTAAGCTTTGCGGTTTTCGTACTAGGTTTCTTTTCGAGAACAATCCCATTTAATGCTGGGGATTTCTAAGCCACACTTTGTCTTGTTTCCTTTAGAAGGTTTATTGATAGAATAGTAATGTAAATTGATTGTTACCATAAACGTATGTTATTGTTCTTAACGAAATGTTCAGTAATGTGAGGGTAATGTTGATTCTTTTATAGAGAAAGAAGTTTGACCGCCTTTCTTGATGTTTCTAAAATGATCCAATTTTTTGTTTTGTGTTCATGACCTTTTGGGGGTTCAAGTTTTATATGGTAAACGAAGTTGCCGCGTAAAATGATTTGTTGCAAAGTTATAATGGTCTTTCGTTGAAGTGAGCGCTTTGATCTTGAATGCTCGTTGTTCTTATTTGTTAAGGTCTGACATTCTCTTCTTGTGAGGCTTATGCTTTTATCTGCGGACTCCACTTATGTTCTATGAGTTCCGTGCTTAATTGATTTTTCCCCTTTGGCCCTATGTTCATTGCGAATCGTAAATGATTGTTTAGTTAGTGAACATCGTTTCCATTTGTTTCTTCTTTTGAAAAAGAATCAACTCATTCTTTTCACGTGGATCTTTCGAAGTGTTTTCTAATTGTTGTTGTGAGATTGATGTTAATAGTTGTAGTAAGTTGATCGCCTTTGGTGATATCGTTCAAATGAAAACATTTCAAGTTTAGCTTTCGTAGTACTTTGGAGCTCTTGAATCATTTGGTAGCTAAGATTATTTTTGGGTAAATCGAGGTATTGAAGTTATCCTATTGTTCTTAAGAGTTTTCGTGTGATTTAGTCCTAAAGGCCCCTTGGTTTGAGTTCGCAAAGTGAGGTTGCAATCAAAGAAAATTTTCACAATTTCGTTGAGAATCCGTTTGCTTTCCATGAAGTCTTCGAAAAGAAAAAAATGTTACGAGTGTTATGGTGAGGTCATTTGGATCTCATGTTCGAGAGTAGATGAACTGTTCAGAACAAATTGAGCGTATTGAAGAATTTTATTGGTTCTTGAGTAGTTCGTGGGTTGGACTAAAGAACTTACCTTGTTCTATGTGGCAAGGTGTTATTAGCTCAAGGACTAAATGCTATGTTAAAGAAAGGAGTGCAGTAGAAGTATTTGAGAATGTGAGTCAAATTTTGTAACATGTGGTTATTTGAATCTTGCCGAGACTTTCTGCTATTTCTGCTCATGAGATGTCGAGTTTCAACCGTAATGTCATTTTCCTTATTAGTTGTTACTTGTTAATTTCTTTTTGAGGAGGTGTGCCTCATTTGTGAGTTCACTTTTCATTTCTTTTAAGTTCCTCCTTCCTGGATTCTTTCTTTTGGTTTCGTGCTCGCTGTGAGGAGCAACATTTTTCTGTGTGACAAAGCTTGTCCTTATTTGCTTCTTTCTTTTGAGAAAGACCCAGCAGATTTTGTTACAAAGTTTTGCAACGCGTATATTGGCCTCTGTTTGGTGGTGGCTAAGTTTTGGTAGTGGTGATATTTTGCTATCAGGTTATTGGAAGAGTAGTAGTATGTGAATTGGTTTTGATCTGTATCTCTTGGAGGAAAATTTGATCCACAGGGAATGTTTGGTTTCAAAGTAGACCTGAATTGTGTTATGGCTGAGTAGAACCTATGGCATAGTGAAATTCCAGAACTTTAGTTCATGTTGAAAAGTCAAGGATTATCAAAGGTATGGAAACCTTGATTAATTTTATAGAGTAACGCAATTGGATAGTATTGTGAGATTGTGTGGGTAATTTCGGATGATGTTAATGAGTGAGGATGTTAGAATTGTGGGAATGTTAGATATTTAATTTGATGATTTCACTATCTGTTATAAGAAAAAAAAATTGTAGAGGTTTTGGAAGTTAGGTCTGGACCTTGCATTCTTATGCTAGACCTTTGGTCACACAATGATTGTGTGTAGAGAAAGTGGAATAATGGAGTTTCTTGAACAGTAAAATGATAATTGATAGAACCCTTCTGATGTAGTACATGATTGTGCGGGTTAAGGATTCTGAGTTGTTGTTCTTGGAAATTGGAGGTAATGTGATGGTGTGGAACCTATTCTGTGGTGCCTTGAACGCCTTCTATTAAATCGATTTTGGTTAGTAGAATGAATTATCTAGAGTATTCGGTGGATTCAATATAGCCTCTCCACAATTGTGTGGATGATGTCCTTCGGTTTGATCATAATTTGAAGATGTTTAACTAAGAGGTTTAAACGCAGGTGGTATGTGATGAATTCGAATTTCAAGGTTCGAGAGAAATTTTATTCCTAGAAGAGAGAAATTGAGGAAAATGATGTTTCATCGTATAATGAGGCGTTTTCTTGATTCTCGTTTGAGTTTTGTGTTGTTGACCGGTGTTTTCTGCAATTTGAGTCGGCGTTGTGTGGGCATGTTTGATTCCTTCCAATTCTGATAAACCACAAGAAGTATTTGGTTTTGGCATTCGAGTGATTTCTCCTTTGGTTGTCGTGGTGTTCATTTGTAAACTGCCTACTTAAAAAAAAAGATTTGTTTCCGAGATGAATTCTCAAATTTGGGATTTAATCTTTTAGGGGAGAGTTAGCATTACGTGGTTGTGATGAGGACTCTCTATTTCCAATTGGATTCTCTTCGTTCCCGAAACTTGCAGAAATTGGGAAGTTAGCATATCGTTTTGTCTGTCTCGGGTTCATTCGCGAAGTACACAACGTCTGTTGTGTTCTGGGCTGAGTGAGCAGCTGAGCCATTCAAAGTTTGAGATTTAGTAAAAGACGTTGACCGTCAAGTAAGGTCTTACCTTCGATCCTCCTCTAATGAGTGAACCTAGAAAGTTCAGGTTGAGCGTTAGGTCAGTCATCGTTTTACGTTTTTGTGTTGTGGTTTCTCTAGTTCGAGAGAGAGGCCACTTCAGGGCTAGAGTCTCGCATGTCCTTGTAGTATTTAGATCTGTTCGTTCCTGATATGTGCTAATTCTTTGATTGCAATTCCGTGATATTTTAAATCGTGTATTCGTTTCGTTGGTAGAATTCGGGGTCGAATTCTGTTAAGGGGGGTAGAATGTAATACCCCGGAAACGGATCGGTAATTAGAGATTCAGTTGGAGGAGAAAAATGCAAAGAAAGGAATAGAAATTCTAAGAAAAATAGGGGGTTTTCCACTTTTATTCGACAACTGGGCATGGGCATGCCCGTGGGGAAGCCCGTGTGTGGCCGGCCATAAGGGGGAACCCCACCCCCCCAAAACCCTAGTCCCACTCCTCTTTCCCCCTTTCCCCCACTTGGAGCCGCCACTTCCACCTTCCCCTGCGCCAGCGCTGTTGTTCGTCAGATTTTGATAAGCTACGTACATTTTTTGATCTTTCCGCCTCTTAGCAAGTTGTGGCCCTCAGTCTTAGCTTTCTTTGGGCACCGAGATCACTAGATTTGGACTTACGGTTTAGGAGTTATGGTAGTTTTACCACGACTGTTTAGTAGATCTGACGAGAGTTGGCAGTTGTCTTGTCTGGCCATATTGAATTCTTTAGAGGCCGAATCTCGGGTCGACATCTCCTAGAGTTATGTTTCTGGTTTCATGAGCTTTCTGTTGGCACCGAGATCATGAGATTCCACCCTGTGGTTTAGGAGATATTAATTTTTAACCGCACACTACTCTGTCTGTCAGAGATTTTGGAGACTGTCGGTTGCTCCTCGGTTTTGATCTAGTTACAGTCAGATTCAGAACCCCCACCCAAATAGGTTATTGTAGACCTTTAAATTATCTTTTCAAGTTGATAAATATCATATCCATAGGATCAGTAGACTGAAAGTTACAGGCTTTTCTTTACGACTGTTCTGAAATCTGGACAGATTTTTGTCGGTGTCTTCCTGGGCAGTTCGGTCCTCTGTTTTGACCAAATCAGAGTATCCCGCCAACTAAATTTTCGTAGCCTGGTTCGTTAGGATTAGTTGAGCAATGGTTTCAGGTCTTTAGGAGTTACAGATATTTAATTGTGAATTTTCTCGTACAACTGCCAGCAAAGTAGTAACCCAGCCTTTTTGGCGAAGTTGTCAAATTGAACCTACGGTTGTGTGGGATGGTTAGAGGGTATGGTAGAGCGCATGTAGATACGTCATACCTTGTTATCCTTATTCCGTGTAAATGCTTATGTAGGCGGTGAGGCGGTGGGTGGAAGGACACCTTCATTCCTTCCTAGTACGTCGCAGCACGGAAGGCAAGTACCTTATCTTATCATATTGAAGATTGATGAAAATGTGTGGATGAGTTGCTAGATTGGTTATTCATGTTTGCATGCTTGTATTATTCTTCATTTATGATGTGATAAGATTTCGTTGCATGACTTTCATTTTGGCCATGCATTTGATTCCTGCCGTCCACGGGAGTGGAAACTTAAAAGTCCCATCAGTCCAATATGGGCATATGAGACCCACCATTCCAATGTGGGTAGTGTTGACCACCATTCCAATGTGGCAACTCGGACACCCGTATGAAACGTTCTTCATACGGAGATTGGGTCCCCGTACTTTGTTAAGTACGGGCTTAAGTGAACACCGACGGTGTATCACTCGCTATACCCCAGATATCTGCAGCTTGAGAGGTCCATTTTTCATTCCATGTATGCATTCATACTATGCGGTTTCACAGATTCGTGGAAGATATGTTCTACTATCCTGATTATTGATTTGTTCCTTTGTACACTGTGAGATTGATGTGGTGCTTGTTGAGTTTCGACTCACCCTTGATTTCCTGTGTTTATTTTTTTTAGGTGATCCATGATGATATAGTTGATAGCGGGAGGGCGTAGTCCAAGCACATTTCACACACCTCAAAGATTC
The DNA here is from genome assembly GCA_036346395.1 of Hsuehochloa calcarea. Taxonomy (NCBI): domain Eukaryota; kingdom Viridiplantae; phylum Streptophyta; class Magnoliopsida; order Poales; family Poaceae; genus Hsuehochloa; species Hsuehochloa calcarea. The sequence continues at coordinate 39,223,681 of CM070598.1, read as the reverse complement.
ACTTATTTATAAAGATATTTTGTTAAGTTATTTGGTTAAAGAGACGAACTGTAATTTTAATTCCTTGGTTATATTCTGTGGTTGAACGGTTAAATACTCTTCGTTACTTGTCTTGACTATATAATTTTGGAGCAAATTGATTAATAGTTCCGCAAATGAAGTGTATGATGAAACTTTTGGTAGCATCCTGGCTTCCGAATAGCCAGGGTGTTACAGATAGACCCATCACCGAACCGGTTCTGGCTGCGAAGAACGTATCGTCGGACATTGGCTCATCCTCAAACTTTGAACAACAATTTAAGCAAGATTGAATACAACACGTATCCAGCAAGAATTGTAGTATATCATAAAATTTATATAAATACAAGGTTAACAAGGGATGAGGCTCTACTCTACAAGTTATTTTACTTAAAACAAGTTTTATTTGCAATACCCATACATAATATTTTGCAATGGAAGTTCAAAAGCAGTTAAATAGATACAAGACAATAAGTAAGTAATTGAATGAATAACAACAACAACTTGCAACCCTCCTCGGCTGCGAGCAATATTTTATTTTCAGCCAGAGACATGAAACTTAACTCAATTATAAACCAAAAAAAGTGTTTCCCATGTTTTCCAACGAAATTATTTTTTGAGAAAATCAAGTCTATACCCAATGTGACTGCAGTAGGCACGCTCATAACCGTGGGCATGGCTATTTAAATGGATTTACACTCTGCAAAGTGGTACAACTTTACCCAAAGCACACGAATTGATGCGCGGTGCCCGATCTTCTTGACGTAGAACCTCTCGATAACTTGTGTATCCTGACCAACCACCAGCTGATCCCCCGCGTCAATGCACAGACTTGCAACTCTATGGAAAATTCGCCCAAACACACACTTGATTGGATCCTCGCTGACCACAAGCGAAGATCGTCGAACCCTCAATTCCCAGCGGAAAAGCAAGAACGACCCCTTGTTCTCAACGCCCAATTCCCTCTGTTTTGGCTATAAGCACAACAGGAGAATCAAGCAAAAGCTTTGAATATATATTGAACGTGGTCTGAGGTTACAATGGGGGTCTACCCTCAATATATAGTGCCCCTTCTCCTCATGGCTGGTCAAGAGGCCCTACTCCTACTCTAATTCGGAATTAGAACTCATACTCCAATTCCGACTCAATCTAAAACAAAAAGGAAACTCTAATTTTACAACCATCATATTGTTTTGGTCATATATTTTGACACATGAGGAATTTTGGAGTGAGGTAGGATCCGTTGGATCGGTCTTGAAGTTATCTTTCCAAAAAGCCTAAGAACACTCGAATCGGACTCCGTTTGTGAAAGTTATGACTATTTTAATCCGCACTGTCCTGCTGATTCCGAATCCGAATTTGATGCTGATTCCGAATACGAATTTGATTCTGAGTTGATTCCAAATTTGATTTCGGTTGGGGTTATGGGAGATCTAATTTGGGCTTGAAAATCTTATCCAAAACTTGAGCTTTAAGTTCTTGGGTTTCCTCCCCTTTTGCTCTCCCATCACACGGCTTCCTTTCTCCTTGATCAGCCGCATGGGCTGCTTGACTTTTTCCTTCTCAACCGCTTTGACCTTCTTGTTCTTCATCACCAGGCAACAAATACGGGTACCCTCCTCCTTGTGCTCTTCTATTGCTTTGGTTCCAGCCTCCCTCTCGGTTCTAAATACTTTAAACTTGTCAAACCTGAGAATGCACAAAGTATTGTTTTTACGTAGTATCCAATTCTCACAGAAAACACAAAGAAACTTGTTAAGAAACAATTGCACCTGTTGTTTGAGAAGTGTAGCTCTTGTTTCATAAATAGCCTCATAAGTAGTCAGGATATCCTCGTTATCCTCTCTTTCTTCAAAAAAAGCCGTCCTCGGCTTTTGATAGACTGAAAATGTGCTACACAAAGAAAATAACGTATATGCATGGTATATGTATTTATCATCCAAACAAGTTCCGTGTAGCGCATGATGATTTGCCGAACATGTATTAAACAAAGAGAACAACGATATATCGTGATATATGTATGAATCAATTGTTGTGTTATTCGCGTTGTTTTGCACAATCGATAGCTCAAAATCACATTTCAAATTGCACAACTGACTCATGATAAAATTTCACCTTCCCAATATCAAAGTCAAGTAAAGTGGGTGAAAACCAATTGATACCATTCCATGCTTCAACTGCGCTACTCTGATTAGTTATACATTTAAGAGATAAACAAATAGGCATCATGTTGCGTTCTAAACAATAGATACTTGTATTTAAACCCATCTTAAAGAGACCGTGACATTGCTCAATAGATGGTTTGCGCAAAACATGTAATTTTAAATCAACAAGATTATCACAGGTAATGCATATTCGATAAACTTGAAACATGTTGTTGTCTACACCAAAATCTCCGATCAAATTGAATTTATATGTGTGTATGTAGCTATTTACTAGTGATCTTAAATGTGAAATTTCAAGAACCTTCTTAATAACACTAACTAACTCTTTTGGTTTATCAAATTTGATATGACACAAAGAATCATTAAGGGATATTCTAGTAAGAAATTCTGTATGAGTAATCAATTCCATATTATGCAAATTAAGCATATCAAATTTAGAACTTGGAATCATCAAAGGAATAATGGAGTTCTCAGTTTTACGCACCTTGTCTTGATGATCTATCGATTTAGTACCAATAGTGTTACCTTGATCGTCCTCCTCAGTTGATGTAGGTGCCGCAGGTATCGTAATGTCATCATGTAACCACGGGGTATCATGTATTCCCTCTCCAGCCATGGTTATCTCTTCATATTTCTCTTCCAATGGTGAGGGCCCTTGAATGTCCAACTCCTTATTTGCTTGGTCCACCTGCACAATATGAGATACAACACTAGAAATAACGGCTAAGTTGTTAGGGTCAAAAATAATCTTACTTGTCCTATCATCTATCTCTCTCTTTTCTTTTGGTGTATCTCTCACACTCTCAATTGGGATGCTCTCAAGCTCGCATACTCGCATATGGTGGAATCACACAGCTAACTCTTTTGATCACTCTCACTCAATTTGGCTATGTGGCTCTCAATCTCACATGGGTTTTGATACATCTCATCCTTGTAAGACCGTGGGCCAGCAATGGCACAACTACCACCAACCACGACCTCCTCACGTGGTGCGGGTTGGTGAGAGGCCAAGACTACTCATCACCTCGGTCGAAGAAAAATTCACATGCTCGATCTTCTTCTCAAGTGACACCCCAATGGATGAATAAGAACTAAAGAGCCGGCGCAGATTTAATTGATGTGTTTGCATGTGTTTAAGTCTTTTTTCTGCCTTCATAGTATATTTCACAAGATCTTGCAGACTACGAAAATATTCATCTTGAAGTGCAGCAACGATCTGATAATTCAAGCCTGCTTTGAAGTATGTCTTTTCTTGATATGCACTAGTGATATTGGCACGGCGCATTGCATGATTCAACTCAATATAGTAATCTTGGACAACTTTGCATCCTTGTGTAATGCTCTCCACGTGGCGTAGTAGTTTCCGCTCATAATAGGATGGAACAAATTCTCTTCTCATGACCCTTTTTAAATAGACCCAAGATGTAATGAATCGTTTTTCACTTAGTTGTTGCCACCAACTAGAGGCATAGTCCGTAAAAAACAAAGTGGCTACTCTCACTTCCTTGGCTTCTGATTCGAACTTATGGAATTCAAGCTCGAACTCCATGTTTTGTACCCACTCAAGATACTCCTGTGGATCATTACTACCATAGAAGAGAAGATACGTATACTCGCGATCTGCCATTTTTAGCAGCAAAGCAAAGAATATGTATGTAGGTGTATGTGTATCTCTCAAACTCACTTGTCTTACCCAATTACATTCTTACCTTTCCGAAGTGAATTGAGGTGACAAACTCACACTTGATATTACAAGTTAAAACAACGTGAGAAATGAGCGAATTTCAAGAGCAAGTCAAAGCACAACAACGGGTGTTTTGTGGAGCTTGGTATGGATACCTACTTAATTTGAAAATTCTATGTATTGTAAGGCTAAGTAAATATCCAAACTAGAATTCAATGCCTAGTTGTCGATCACAAAGATATAAGTGAAAATCAAAACAACTCACGCGCATAGATATTGGAACTTAGTGCAATCAAGGAATGAGCTATGTAAAATATAAGTGAAGAACAAAATAGCTCGTATTGCACAAGTTATAGAAAGACGCTAGCTGGTTGCAAATAATGAAACTAGGGCAGAAGATTGCATAAAATATTGATATTCTAACAATTGAATCAAGAATGAGTGGGGATTTTTGCTCAAGTTTATGGTTCGGCTATGCGCTTTCTTTTTCCTTTTCTCTTTTCTCTTTTCTTTTTCTCTTCTTTCTTTTTTTTCTTCTCTTTTTCGAACTATTGCCAAAAATTTTGTTCAACAAAAAATGAGCAAAAATTCTTTCCAACTTTTTGATCTTTGAACAATTGCAAGAACATAAATATTAATATGCAACCCTAAGCAACGATTTAGCTAGTCTTAAATAGGTTCAAAGTATTTGCAAAGGATTGAAAGTTTCACAAAGGATAAATTGATGTCTCACTTCTTTCTATTTTTTTATAGACACGACTAAAAAAATCAAAATAGGCTCAAATAAAAGCAACGCAAAAAAATTCAAGATCAGCAAACTAAACTTGATTCTAAAGGACAAAAACTTAACAAAACTCACTAGAATAACAAATTAAATACTACAGCTGAATTTTTTTATATGGCTTTTTCGTGTATGGGAAAAAAAGATAACTGGATAAAGATCCTACCGAGTCAGCGACTCGATACCACCTGATGCGGGTTGCCCGATCTTCTCGACGTAGAACCTCTCGATAACTTGTGTATCCGGACCAACCACTAGCTGATCCACCGCGCCAATGCACGGACTTGCAACTCTGTGGAAAATTCACCCAAACACACTTGATTGGATCCTCGCTGACCACAAGCGAAGATCGTCGAACCCTCAATTCCCAGCAGAAAAGCAAGAACGACCCCTTGTTCTCAACGCCCAATTCCCTCTGTTTTGGCTATAAGCACAACAGGAGAATCAAGCAAAAGCTTTGAATATATATTAAACGTGGTCTGAGGTTACAATGGGGGTCTACCCCTCAATATATAGTGCCCCTTCTCCTCATGGCTGACCAAGAGGCCCTACTCCTACTCTAATTCGGAATTAAAATTCATACTCCAATTCTGACTCAATCTAAAACAAAAAGGAAACTCTAATTTTACATCCGTCATATTGTTTCGGTCATATCTTTTGACACATGAGAAATTTTGGAGTGAGGTAGGATCCGTTGGATCGGTATTCAAGTTATCTTTCCAACAAGCCCAAGAACACTCGAATCGGACTCCGTTTGTGAAAGTTATGACCGTTTTAATCCGCATTATCCTGCTGATTCCGAATCCGAATTTGATGCTGATTCCGAATACGAATTTGATTCTGAGTTGATTCCGAATTTGATTTCGGTTGGGGTTATGGGAGATCTGATTTGGGCTTGAAAATCTTATCCAAAACTTGAGCTTTTAAGTTATTGGATTTCCTCCCCTTTTGCTCTCCCATCACACGGCTTTCTTTCTTCTTGATCAGCCGCATGGGCTGCTTGACTTTTTCCTTCCCAACCGCTTTGACTTTCTTGTTCTTCATCACCAGGCAACAAATACGGCTACCCTTCTCCGTGTGCTCCTCTATTTCTTTGGTTCCGGCCTCCCTCTCGGTTCCAAATATTTTATACTTGTCAAACCTAAGAATGCACAAAGTATTGGTTTTACGTAGTATCCAATTCTCACGGAAAACACAAAGAAACTTGTTAAGAAACAATTGCACATGTTGTTTGAGAAGTGTAGCTCTTGTTTCATAAACAGCCTCATAAGTAGTCGGGATATCCTCATCACGAATTCTTTAGTTTGTTTGGCATCCATCGATCCACCGCTCACTACCTTCAGTAAGCAATCTAGAGGACATGTCGAAGCCTTTACATCATCTAGTTTTATCCTTGCACTAGCCCAGTGAATGAATACACTCACTTCACCCGGTTACACCCCCATCTCAGTGAGGCATTCGCCGTTGTGTCGAAAGACATTGTACCCAACGCCTCGGTGAAGGCGGCCCCTTTGGACATGCCTACATCCGGTCATGCCCGCACTAGTACGGCCTGCCAACGTGCAAGGCTAGTTTTGAATGACTTAATGAGCTAAGGCTGTCCAATATCAGTACATATGGTTGTACGCTTAGGCTTGGATTGATGGAACCATCGTTCATTTCATAATTGACCCGGGTGAGAATATCCCCCTATCTACTTGGTTCGGATACATGCATCCAATAGGATTTACAACTACCGAAATCCCAAACATAGCAATTTCATATCAACATACACGCATACATAATAGATTTCTCAAAATGAAGTACAACAATTAAAATATTAGGATCAACATGATCAAACGGGGTGTGTGCCTTGCTCTGGTTGTTTTGAATAAGAGGATTGAGGGTCGTCGAAAATATCGTTCGAACAATCGACGTCTAATAAAAAGAGATGGAAAAAAATTAAATAATGAAAAATAATTTCAACAGTAATAAATCCAATATTTTTTGCATATTCTGGTATAGCATGATTTTAGATGAATTTAGAAAAAATAATGATCCCATTTGGAGTTTTTATGCAAAAATTATTAAGATTTGAATTTGGCTCAGTTTGAAAAACCTGAAAAAGAAAAGATAACATCAACAACGTATTTCTGAGTTTTACTCTTTCCATAAGAGAAAGCGTATTTTGTTCTACATTCTACTAAGGTTTACGCTTTCCAGTAAACCAAAAGGATTCTCCTCTGAACTAACTAAGGTTTGCGCTTTGCAACAAGAAAACATATTTCCTCATAACTAAAAGCGGCTTTTCTATTTTCTTCTTATTTTCATTAATCTGACATGTGGGTCCACTGTCATTAACTTTCGATCTGCGTGCGGTGTTGGGATAATGGTGGGCTATGCTAGCTGGCAATTCAAAAAATCTACCACGTAAAACAAGATGTCATGCAAGCAGGAGATCATAGATCGTTACTACGAGATACGCAGTGTAGCGGAAGAAGAGTCGGGCGACCTAGTCCAACGAAGCGCTTGATGGGTGGTCGTGGTCGATCGTCCGATGTAGTCTATCGTTGTAATGACCCAAATTTCAATTTCCAATTGAAAATAAAATTTAGTTATTTTTATGGAATTTTCTACAATTTTAAAAGATTTTTCCTATTTATTTCAAAGCCAAAATAAATTATCTACAAAAAACTATTACCAATTATAAGTTAGAAATATTTTTATTTAAATCCAAAATGTCTCAGAGAATTTATGTGATTTTCTCATAATTTTTGGACTTTACTTGCTATTTTCTAAAGTTTTAATGAATTTATTGGATTATTTAAATTGGTAAATCAATTAAATTTCTGAGAACAGTTTTTGGGCCAAATTCATCCGGCCTACTACTATTTTTCGTGTGCTCAGCCTGTTTTCGGTCCACCTCGGCTTGCGCCTCTTCCCTGCCTCTCTCTCTCGCTGCACGTGGGGCCTGCCCGTCAGCACTGCCTTCTACCTCTGTTTTTCTTCTTCTCCCGATCTAGCCGCCATGGCCGCAATGCCAAGCTCCTTTTCCACCGTGATTTTTTGTCCCCTTTCTCTCTTGAAATCGTGCACATTAACTTCCCCGATCGTCGCTTTGCCTGTTTCTGGCATTTACCACCTCATTCATGCGCATTTACACCGGGATTTCGCCATCGCCGCCAAGAACCTCACGTGCCTGATATCCTCCTCCCGTCATCCCCTTGGCCTATAAAACGGAGCACCGGGTGCGCATCTTCCCCCTAAATACATCCCCTCAACTCACCCCTCCTCCCTTGCTCCCACCTCGCCAGAATCGTCGTTCCTTCATCGTCGGCCGAGCTCCTCTCCGCTGCCTCTAGTGCTACCTACTGTGGATCTATGCTACCCTCGTCACCAGCTCCGGCTTTGCATGACCACGCTCTACCCGGTGCGCTCCTCCTCGACACCGGAGCACCACCGGAAAGCCTCGCCGCCACACGACCGAACTGCGCTGCCGCTAAACTCTTTGTCGTTGGCCTTTCCATCACGAACCACCGCCGTTTTGGTAAGCCTCAGGATCGCCGCGTCCCCCTCATTTCCTTTCATGCCCTCGCCGGAGGTCGCCGTGGCGCGTAGCGCTGGCGAGCTCAACGTTGAACCGCCGCCGCTTTTAGCTGATGTGGCACCTCCACGTACACGCCAAATCACCGCCACCTCAGCGCCCAAGCCCACCTGGCGCTTGCGCCAGCGTGCACCCCCCATTCACTGTGATGTGATCCGCATCCACTGTGGTTCGTTGACCGAACCGTGGAGCTGGCCTTTGACTGTAGGCTCACCTGTCATAGACTTAAAATAATTTTCAATGGAAAAATAATTCTGCGAAAATCAGATTTTTCGGTCACGGATGTCATCTTGCGCAATAAACTAATTTTCCTTTAAAAAAATAATTTGGGAAATTCAATAAAATCTGAAATTAGGGTTTTCTTTAGATTTAAAACTTCCAAGAGCTCGTATTTCTTCATACAAACTCCGATTTAGGTGAATCAAATTTCTAAATTTATATAAATTCAATATATAGCTAACTAAACTAATTTTTTTTTAATTTGGAGTTGATTTTAATTCCATTTTGAATTTATTTGTGTATTAAATGAATTTATTTGAATTTGGCTCGCTTTTGGTACATATTTCGACAGCTCTGGAGAGCCCAACCCTTCTGAAGAGTTAGATTATCAGTACTTCGAGCAAGGCAAGTTATACCATTAATCATATTGTTTGTACTATTTTAAAGAATTTAATTATGTTTTAAACTACTATTGCATTCATAATTTTATTCAGTTATTTTAATTCCTATTTTAAATTTCCTAGTTATTCCAATTCCTTTGTATGGCCAATGTTGTCATTTGAGTTATCATTTCCTTGTCACCTCAGTCAAAATAAAATTTTGAATATAATTATATGCTTAGTCAATGCATAGATCAAAATCTTGAATTTGGGGAGTTTAGCCAAATTAGTCAAACCGGTTTTAAATTGAGTCTATGGTATTGTTCTACCATAGAGAGTTTAGAAAATATTTTACTTGAGAAATAAAATTAAAATAGTTTAGACTTGGGCATAATGGTTGTGGATGGCACAAGTCGATGCACATGATCGATTCATTGTTTTGATCGAGTCTAGGGTTTGGAAAGGTTACCCATGTCAGTTAAGTACTATTCTTTGAGCCACATCTTGCTAAACTCCATTGTACTACCACATGTTCTCAGAGAAGGCGGGACTAGGCTTATTAATTTGTAATACCTCATTGTCTGTTGTGCCATGTTGTTGAGTGGGTGTTGGTTAAACAGTATTCCCACTTGGCGCAAGAGGGGGCTTCTGGCGGGTGGGTAACCCAATGGAAGTGAAACCTTAGCGGGCGTGTTAGCCTTAGGGTAGAGCACTGGTAACGCCTTAGGATAATTGTTTAGTCGCACGCCTACGGAGGCGTGTATTGTAGACATGTTAACCAAATTATCTCTTGTGGGTAAAGTTGTACAACCTCTGCAGAGTAGAAAACTATTCGAATAGCCGTGTTCACGGTCATGGACATGCTGAGCAAAACCACTCTAAGTTAGACTTTGCTTCTAGTTTTAAAATGATTTTGGAAAATGATTTTAGGATGGTAAATCCTTGTGGTGAAATTATGTGGATAGCCATGTGATAGGAGTGTATCCATCACCATATTTCATATGGAGGTTATCCACTATAAAACTGTCAATTTAAAATCTGATATTAGTTATAGATTAAAAATTACCTTGAAACTTAGTATGACTATTTAAATCTGAAAATATTGCTCTATCAACCTCAATTGTTTACTTATGCATGCATCATATTCTTTTATTGGGTGCAACTTGTGAGCACGGAAGTTTTGCTCAATCTAGCTGAATAATATTTATTCAGGTGAAGAATTCTATCAGGACGGTGAGGATCTTAACGACTAGACCTACTCCCCCAAACGATTGCCTGTGGCGCATCGTGTGGCTCACTTACTATTTTATTTTTCGCTGTGTTATTTTATTCAGCCTCAGGCCCTTTTTTGTAATAAACTCTGATTTATATTAAATAATTGTGATGTCACTTTTGTTCGACTGTGTACACTAGCAATTCTGGACTAGCATATGAAACACAGAGAAGTTGGGATCCTTTGTTCCCGGGTTCGACAAAAAGTGGTATTAGAGCCATATCGACTGTAGATCGTGGTCTAGAAAGGTTAAAACCCTTAAGGACTTATTTTTTAAAACTAAAAATACTTTGGTCTTCTGGTATCCTATCTCAACCCTTCTATTTAAAATGATTACTAACTCATGGCTCTAAAAAATTGTAGATGGCCAAAGTACCGAACGCCATTTCTCACGGAGTTTTCACTAGACACTGGGTTGCAATTCTTTGGAAGTTGATGTAGCATTTGGACTTCGACGAGAGGCCAACATACCAGGGCTACAAGTACAAGGTGGGAAATCAAGAACGTTGGAAGGTAGAGGTGATACTCTACTCCAACCTGTCACCAAACACAGATGTCCACATCTTCGACGCTCCGATGCGATGAGACACTTTCTCCGAGGGCCTCCAGGATGCAGTGAGAGAAGTAGTTCGCCGACTCCACTATATTTATGATCACCGCCTCAATGGCACCAGGTTCCATTATTACCCGATGCATATTCTAACCCGTCACTGTAGTGCATTCCGCTAGGACAGAGATGAAGACTCCCCTTATCTCACACACCAGGTGGCCCTGGCAAAAGCTATGTACTATGCCTACTGTCATACCCTGGGTGAGCTACATACCACCCAGGAGAGGTTGCAAGCCGTAGAAGGAAAACTGCAGGCCGCAGAAAAAGAACTGGCTCGCTACAAGGCAGGCAAGGTTAGTTCTAGCGAGCTAGACTACATCCCAGTTACCCCTTAGATGTTATCCTTAGTTTATCATTAGACGTGAATTATGAGCTACTAATATCCTTTGTGGTAGCCATAATTAATAAAATAAAATTAATTAATAAATAAAAGAGCTATTTGGAAAATTTGTTATGTGTTTGTTTGGTTCTTGGGCTATTTTATATTTATCTCACTTAGAACTTTCTTTCTCTCTTCTAAGTTTTTGGAGGATCCAGTAGATGGTGACTACTTGTACCGGAAGTGGCAGCGCCAGGGGACATGGAAACGAGGACGCTAATTACTAGGAGAATCCAGTTCAGCAGTCACCACCTCCTCCGACTAAAGCACCTGATTGGCGCCAGATGATGGCCAATCAGGCTCATCTGATTGTTCTATTGGCTCAGTCTCTCAGCAACAATCAGAATGCTCAAGAAGCAGCAGCAACAACTCAAGCACCTCCACCAAGAGCAACCATGTTAGATTTTATGAGGATGCATCCGCCAACCTTCTCTAGCAGCACAAAACCTATGGATGTAGCTGATTGGCTCCGGGCCATTGGAAAGAAGCTAAACATTGCTCAATGCACAGATCGCGAGAGAGTCCTGTTCGCCTCTCATCAGCTTAATCGTCCCGCATTTGAATGGTGGGACAACTTCAGTGTGTCTCATGCCAATGCTCAAGCAATCACTTGGAATGAGTTCGTGCAAGCTTTCCACCGATCTCACATTCCTTCAGACATGATACTTTGAAGAAGAAGGAGTTTCGCTTGCTTTGCCAGGGTAACCGCTCGGTGAGTGAGTATCTGCACAAGTTCAACCAGCTTGCTTGCTATGCTCCAGAAGATGTGGCTAGGGATGAAGACACACAGGAGCGATTCTTGGAGAGATTGAATGATGAACTCTCCGTCCGTCTGATTTCTTAGGACTTCACTGACTTTCAGTAGTTAGTGAACAAAGCTATCCGTTAGGAAGGCAAGCATCAAGAGATGGATAACCGCAAGCGGAGGATGGTTGCTCAGAAGTTCAACTCAGGAGGTCTTCCTAAGCCTCGCTTCACCCACCCTCAGCCCTCAACGCGGAAGATTTCAGTCTTCCACGTCCGAGCCCTAGACCAAAGACATCACTCCAACACTCCGGCTTCCGCAATAATTCATCAGAGGCCAATACCCGAGAAGAACTCGACTTCCTCGGCGGCTAGGAGTGACCTATTTTCATTGCAATGAGACAGGGCATTATGCGAGTAGATGCCCAAAGAAGCAACAGGCCGCAGCTCCAGCCAAGCCAGTTTCAGGAGTTCCAGCCTCAAGCGACACCTCAAAGCCGATGGTTTAGTTCATGAAGGGATGTGGGAATCACGTCACCTCAGAGGAAGCTCAGGCAGCACCATATGTCATTCTTGGTATGTTCCTTGTTAATTCAATACCTGCATCAGTCTTATTTCATTCAGGGGCTTCACATTCTTTTGTTTCAAATAAGTTTGTGGGAAAATATGGGTTATCTATCTCTCCTTTAGTTAACCCTATGATAATCCATTCCTTGGGCTCGGAAATGAGGGCCAATTTCTTCTGCCCAAACATTACCTTGGAAATATCTGGAGTATCTTTCTTGGCAGACTTAATAGTCTTGCACTCTTAAGAATTGGATGTAATTCTTGGAATGAACTGGCTCGCCAAGAATCAAGGATAGATAGACTGTGCCAATAGGTCTATCACCCTAACCAATGTGCAAGGGATTATAGTGGAATTCAAACCCAAGACTTCTACAGGAGAAAGCTCCATCCTATCCAGTCTAAAGGAAGTGAAACATGCAGGTATACCTGTGGTACAAGAATACCCGGATGTATGTCCTAAGGAATTACCTGGTATGCCACCAGATAGGGACATAATTGTAACACCCCAGCCCAACACTGAGCCTAGAATGCCACCACACTACCCTCTAAACTAATAATTATCGACACACTATATAATTACAGCAAGAAGACAATGATAATCATATCCATGGACCACAAAAGAGCAATACATAATTATGGATCAAACGACAATAAATAAGCAATGAGAATTATAACCAGGTAAATAAACCAAAGTAGCATCAACCAATAAATCCAAATTAATAAAGCAAACAGTCTAGTCCAAATGATGTCCTAAATAATATTCAACCTCTAACATGTCCAAGTGTAATTCAATTCTGAATGAAAAGATTATGATGGTAAATGATCATGTGTTGTCCATGTGCTCTACTCGCTCTCAATTACGGCATCCTCGAAGATCACCTAAAAACAACAATAGAGCAAGGGTGAGTCCACGACTCAGCAAACACATCCATAAACAACGAACAATAACAAATCAACAGCATTCAATAACTTCATTATCATCACAGGTACTTCCATTAATATTCTCATGCAGTTATCTTCTCTTTGAATCACAACCATTAATCTCATGTACCAATGCAGTCTAATCTACATGTCCACATGCACTTCTTTCGCGTATACCGGTATAGCATGAGTGAATGCTCGCGACAACATTCACTCTCAAGCCCGTTCCTCCATAAGGATCGGGGACCTCCTCCACTCCCGTGGAGTTGTGATCATTCATGATCACCTGCTCATATGCAATGATGCTTATGAATGCAAACATGCAAACTCCAACATAAACATCATGTCCAACTTTTCATCATGCTTGTCAACAACGATATAAACATACCAATTATTTGTTTGCAATTAAACAAAATAAAAGCACAACAATAATGGTAATAGAAGATAAAGAAAACAGTGATCGATCATTGATCGCTGTCTACCATGCACTTGCCTTTACTAGTTGCGACGCACAGTTTGACTAGAAGACGGCAACAAGCACGACGCCTCTCCTATATTAAATACACAAACTTCAATACAATTTACAGCAACAAGAATAGCAATCAATCGACAACGCTCCTACACGTCCCCAAATATACCACGTTATTCCGGTACCGAAAAGTTGCCTATTGCGGTCTTAGTACTAAAACGAACGTAACTTTTGACTCGAAAGTCCGATCACAACAAACCACCCCATTCTGGATTCTTTATAAAATTCTCCACATTTTCTTAGATTACGAAGACTTCTAATTAAATCATCTAACCCTCCGTATTTAGCCCAGAAAGCCGATCTGTCCGCTTCGGAACAGCGGTCTTACTAAATTCATAACTTTTGTTTTACTCAACCAAAATTCGCGTTCTCAGATTCTACAGAACCATTGGACAATTATCTACAACTTTCATGTAGATCAAAAACTCTAATTAAGCTATTTACTATTTTTAATCTACAGTCTACCAAAACAGCGCCGAAAGACGACAACCGCAAAAACAGCGGTCTTCCGAAAATCATAACTCGAATTATACTTGTCCGATTGACAAGATTAAATATGCTATAGAAAGATATCGAAATTATCTACAATTAACTAGTAGATGAGATTTCCAAAATTTGTCATTAAGGTATCCGAACAAATCGTACAACAAAACAGCAGGCTAACGGATCAATTAATTGGTATCCCCGACTACAAACATTCTACAATCCTCTCTAATCTCTAATTAAATTAACAAATCAGTGAAAGAAAACCAGAACACCAGAACGTTACCACAAGATAAATACTGAGATCTTGACTCCTCCTAAATTCTCTTCTCTTCTCTTTCTTAGCTCCTTCTACCTCTCTCTATTGATGTACACTCATGTACATCAGTAACTAATGAAACCCAATTACTAGTAACGGCAAACAAGTGGAACAAAGGCATTGATACCTAGAAGATCTATGCATGAACGAGATTACATGAAGTAAGAAAGCAATCACGTGACATGAGCACTCACACGAGGCCAAACATCAAAGAGTGGTACTGAGCGGCAACTAACCAACAAATGCTCACGGTGATCCCGCTACTGGAAGCGGCTCTATTAGAAACAAGCGCGCAAGACACAGCTTCAGCGCGGCGTTGTCTTCGCTTCGGTGGCGGCCGGCCGCAGCAGCAAGACAAGCGATCTTCACGCCAATGGCGATGCAGACAACAACGCATACAGCCTTGCCCGCAGAAAGCAACTGCAGCGTGGGCGACGACAATGGCGACCACGCCGAGAGATCTTCGGTCGGCTCCACGCGGCGATTAGCTCGATTCGGCGGCGAGAGGACACAAGAATAAGGCAATTGGAAGCGACCACGCGCAGGAGGATCCGGCGCAGGAGGATCGGCTGGCGGCGGCTTGGGAAAAAGTGGCTAGGGTTTTCTAAAATAATTCCACCACTATTTATACAGCTCACAAAAAAATCCGAAAATATTCCATTTTTCACAAATTCTTTTTATTTAATTACGCACAAGCCCTTAAGACGTTTTTATGAATACTATTCGATTAATTACGCTCCGACCCTTAAGACGCGATTATTACTAATATTGATATTATTTTTCAGAGTATTACATTCTACCCCCCTTAACGGAATTCGACCCCGAATTCTACTCGCCGTTCTACTCAAAGAAAAACTGCACAGCTGAAATTAAACAACAAAATAACACGTACCCGACGTGAACAACTCCGGGTACTGCTCGCGCATGCGAGACTCCAACTCCCATGTCGCCTCTCTCTCAGACTGATGCGTCCACAACACCTTGACGTATACCAACGTCTTGTGCCTCAACACTCGCTCCGACCTCTCTAAAATGCGCGCCGGACGCGACTCAACTGTGAGGTCTTGCTCAATAGTCAGCGGCTCTAAAGAAATCTTATGCTCTGGATCTCTCAAAACTTTCAAAGATCGAGGCGTGAAACACATTGTGAACTCCACGCATGGACTCGGGAAGATCCAAGCGGTAAGCTAACTTCCCAATTCTTGCAATAATCGAAGCGGTCCAACGTACCTCGGGCTAAGCTTCCCTTTGGTACCGAACCGAACAATGCCTTTAGTGGGAGACACTCTCAAGAGCACTGGTCACCCACCGCAAACTCAAGTCACGCCTCCTCAAATCGATAACTTTTCGTCTCGCCTGAAGCCGCTAATAGATTCCGCCTCACCATGGCCACACGCTCAACGGTCTTGAATCGGTCCAGACCCAAAATCGCTTTCTCCAATCGCATCCCAAAGAAAGCGGCGATCTGCACTTCCGCCCATAGAGAACCTCAAATGGCGCGGCTCTAATCTCGGAATGGTAACTATTATTATAAGCAAACTCGCAAGTGGTAATCGGTTCTCCCAACTACCCTTCCAAGATAGAACACAAGATCGCAACATGTCCTCCAAAGTCCGAATAATGCGCTCTGACCGCCCATCATGCAATGGGTGAAACGTCAGACTCGGCGGAGCTGTGTGCCCAATGCACTCTGCAGACTCTCCCGAACTTGAGACAAACTTGGCGTCCTGTCGAAACAATGGTCTTTGGCACACCATGCGCCTTACTATCTCACGCACATAAATAGGAGCTAGATCACTCATTGAATTAGTCGTGCGAATAGGAATGAAGTCTTGAGACTTCTTGAATCGATCCACCACTACCCAAATGCATCCTTCCTCGCGGCGAGCGAGGTAACGCCACCACAAAGTCCATAGAGATGTCATCCCAAGGCCATTGGGGTACCTCCAAAGGCTGCAACAACCCTGCAGGACGCTTGTGCTCAGCTTTCACTTGCGACAAACACCACAAGAAGCCACGTAATTAGCAATGTCCACCTTCATTCTTTTCCACCAAAAATTACATTTGAGATCTCGATACATCTTAGTCTCACCAGATGAGCGATTATGCAGTGCGATGTGCCTCCCTCAAAATATCATCTTTGACCTCCGCTATGCAGGCAGCGCAAAGCGGCCTTTAAACCTCAAAGTACCAGAATCATCCATGCTAAAATCACCCTCTTTACCTTCTTCCAGATGCTTCCTAACCTCCTGTAATAGCCGGTCACTCTGTTGTGCTTCCCGCACACGGTCTGGAATAGCTGACTCCAGAATCAACTGAGTCTCAACATGTGATGTGCCCGCATAACAATAGGATATACCCATGCGATCAAAATCAGCAATGAGGTAATCTAGAGTAGCAGGAGTCGCCTTGCGACTAAGAGCATCCGCAACAACATTGGCCTTGCCTGGATGATACTGAATAGTAAGATCGTAGTCCTTGATCAATTCCAACCACCTCCTTTGCCTCAAATTCAGATCCTTCTGAGTGAAGATATACTTGAGACTCTTGTGATCTGTGAAAATATCACAAGGCTCGCCGTAGAGATAATGCCTCCAAATCTTAAGAGCAAAGACAACTGCAGCCAACTCCAAATCATGAGTGGGATAATTTCGCCAGTGCTTCTTTAATCGCCTCGACGCATAAGCAATTACCTTACCGTCTTGCATGAGAACACAGCCAAGACCCACTCGAGACGATTCAAAAGGCGTGAACCGCTTCCCGGCTCGGGAAGAGTGAGAATAGGAGAGGTCACCAACTTTGTCCTTCAAAATCGTAAACTGCGCTCACACTCATCACCCACTGGAATCTCACACCTTTTGAGTAAGTGAGACATCGGTTTGGCGATGATAGAAATCTGCACAAAACGATAATAACCACCAAACCCAGAAACTCCTCACCTCCTTCACACTAGTCGGCCTCTTCCAATCCACCACTGTGGAGACCTTGCTAGGATCAACAGCAATACCCTGAGGGTTAATCACATGACCCAGAAAACCCACTTCTGAAATCCAGAACTCACACTTCTTCAACTTAGCATAGAACTGGTGCTCTCTCAAAGTATCTAAGACCAGCCTCAAATGCCGCTCATGATCCTCATTGGTCTTGGAATAGATAAGAATATCATCAATAAACACCACCACGAAATCGTCTAGATACTCGTGTAACATGTTGTTCATGGTCTCCATAAAAATGGCAGGTGCATTAGTCAATCCAAAGGACATAACTTTATACTCATAGTGCCCATACCTGGTGGAGAAAGCAGTCTTCTCTACATCCTGCTCACGCACACGGATTTGATTATACCCTGACTGGAGATCGATCTTGGAGAATACTTGAGCTCCATTCAAGCGATCAAACAAGTCCTCAATGCGGGGCAATGGATATTTGTTCTTGATTGTGATCGCATTAAGCGCCGCGGTAATCAATACACATACGCCAACTCCCATCCTTCTTCTCTGTGAACAGAATAGGAGCTCCCCACGGCGATACGCTACGCCTGATCAAACCTTTAGCCAACAAATCATCCAATTGCTTCTTCAACTCGTCACGAAATGGGCGTGCGATCGATATGGAGACATCGAGATGGGGCGAGTACCGGAACAAGATCAATGCGAAACTCCACGTCTCGCGGTGGCAAGCCGGAAGCTCGGTAGGAACACATCCAGGTAATCACTAACCACTGCAATCTCCTCAATCTGCGAAGCCACACTCGGTTTCTCAGCAAGAGCTAAAAGAAGCCGATTTTCATTTGCCGCGACCGGAAACAATCCGACCAACATTGAAAGAGAGCGCGGGCGCACTTCCTGAAAGGTCAAAGTCTCTCGGGCGAGGTCCGCGCGACAGACCTTCTCTGAAACAAGATATCACGGCTCGATAAGAGTGCAACCAATCCATACCCAAGATAACGTCGAGCGGCTCCATTTGAATAACTACCAAATTCGCCGTGAACTTCTCTCCATCAATAACAACAGAACACCGGGACAAGCAGTAGAACTAGCAATAATACCCCGGAGAACTAACCAACACCGATCGAAATCCATCATACTCAAGTTCGCTCTCCTAGCAAACGCCGTCGACACAAACGAAAAGGTAGCCCTGAATCAAAAGGACTAAAGCATCAAGCGAATCCACAAGCAAAGTACACATCACCACGTCGGGGCGACCCGCGGACTCACTGTGGGCATGGCGTACACTCGAGTGGCGCCATGGCGAAAAGACGGCGGCGGGCGGCGAGCCCCAACAATCTCTGGGCGGTGCGGTAAAGCCGGTCGTGCGGCCTGAAGCGGTGCCGAAGGTGGCGGCCGATGTACCCTCTGGGGCGCCAAGTGAAGGAAACGGCATCGCCGGAGGAGATCATCATCCGGAAAGATCCTCGGCGGACCCATCAAGAAGAAGATGGCACGAGCTCCCACTTGATCACGCTAAGCGGGTTACGGCGACACACCGCTCCTTGTGACCCGGTCGGCACTGCACGGCAATCTCCGTCCAAGTGCACTCAGCGGCACGTGTCCATCACCGCACTTAAAGCAAAGCATGCCCCGCCAGGGACGGACGAAGAGCCGAGTACTGCAAAGAACGAGGCGCCGAAGAAGAGAACGGCCTCGACTGCTTAGACCTGAAAGATTGCGGTCCTCCCTTGAATTTCTTGAAAGCAGGTCGCTGAACAGACCCACTTCCCTCACTAGAGCTCCTCTTCTGGTCACCACCAGAAGCTACCAGTCCACCAGAGGCTTGCTGCCCCTTTGTGAGCTGCATCTCCAACTCCATGCCCTAGCTTGCTCCACAATGTAGCTGTAGTCACAGAGTGGAGTAGCTCCCAACACATGTCGGTACTCAGGATTGAGACCCCGACGGAACCTCTTGGCCTTCTGAAGATCATCGTTCGCTACTGAAGGGACAAAGCGAACCAAGTTGTTGAACTCGGCCTCATACTCAGCAATAGACCTCTTCCCCTGAGCAAAGGTCGTCAAGGCAACCTCCATCTTCTCAACAAAAGAATAGGGGTAGAACTTCCCCTTGAACTGCTCAACAAAGTCCTCCCAAGTGACTGGCCCTTGAGTGGCGGTCCTCGAAGACAACACGCCCTCCCACCAAATATCAGCTTGCCCTTTCAGCTGAAAGGCTACAAAACGGACCCTCTGATGTGAAGACATCTCCAAAGCTCCAAACTGCCTCTCCATGTAACGCAACCAGTCCGCTGCTTGGACCGGTGTGCCCGACCCGTCAAACGAATCCAACCTCAACCCCATCCACTCTCGAAGTGACATCCGCGCCTCAGGAACCGGTGGATGTGCGATAGGAGCAACAACAGATGCATGAAGAATGGGTCGCGGCGCTGCGCTGACGAAGAGCACGGATCTCTCCCACCAACTCTCTCAGCAAAGCGGGGTCTCATCTCGACCACAACCGAGGCGGGTCAACAAAGAACCCCTCACCATCGACTCAAGCACACGGAGGTGGCTCCACGGAACCTCGCCCACGGCCCCGACCTCCACGCATCAGCGGCCACCACGACCACGTCCTCTACCCCTCGGCATAGCTATCAACCACAATCAACAATACACAATGAGTTCAAAGCTCAAAATAAAATCATCCATCAATGAACAACATAACGGAAGCGTAAAAATATATTCGTACCTCTCTCTAACCTACTGTGCACTAGTGTGTCAAATTTTAGGTTAGTTAACCATTAGCAAATTTTAGTTGATTTACTAAACTAAAACAAATTTTAACAATTTTAGTTTGCCTAAGTTGTTAATCTATTCACCACGGACCTAAAGCCCGCTCTGATACCAACTGTAACACCCCAGCCCAACACTGAGCCTAGAATGCCACCACACTACCCTCTAAACTAATAATTATCGACACACTATATAATTACAGCAAGAAGACAATGATAATCATATCCATGGACCACAAAAGAGCAATACATAATTATGGATCAAACGACAATAAATAAGCAATGGGAATTATAACCAGGTAAATAAACCAAAGTAGCATCAACCAATAAATCCAAATTAATAAAGCAAACAGTCTAGTCCAAATGATGTCCTAAATAATATTCAACCTCTAACATGTCCAAGTGTAATTCAATTCTGAATGAAAAGATTATGATGGTAAATGATCATGTGTTGTCCATGTGCTCTACTACGCTCTCAATTACGGCATCCTCGAAGATCACCTAAAAACAACAATAGAGCAAGGGTGAGTCCACGACTCAAAGAAACACATCCATAAACAACGAACAATAACAAATCAACAGCATTCAATAACTTCATTATCATCACAGGTACTTCCATTAATATTCTCATGCAGTTATCTTCTCTTTGAATCACAACCATTAATCTCATGTACCAATGCAGTCTAATCTACATGTCCACATGCACTTCTTTCGCGTATACCGGTATAGCATGAGTGAATGCTCGCGACAACATTCACTCTCAAGCCCGTTCCTCCATAAGGATCGGGGACCTCCTCCACTCCCGTGGAGTTGTGATCATTCATGATCACCTGCTCATATGCAATGATGCTTATGAATGCAAACATGCAAACTCCAACATAAACATCATGTCCAACTTTTCATCATGCTTGTCAACAACGATATAAACATACCAATTATTTATTTGCAATTAAACAAAATAAAAGCACAACAATAATGGTAATAGAAGATAAAGAAAACAGTGATCGATCATTGATCGCTGTCTACCATGCACTTGCCTTTACTAGTTGCGACGCACAGTTTGACTAGAAGACGGCAACAAGCACGACGCCTCTCCTATATTAAATACACAAACATCAATACAATTTACAGCAACAAGAATAGCAATCAATCGACAACGCTCCTACACGTCCCCAAATATACCACGTTACTCCGGTACCGAAAAGTTGCCTATTGCGGTCTTAGTACTAAAACGAACGTAACTTTTGACTCGAAAGTCCGATCACAACAAACCACCCCATTCTGGATTCTTTATAAAATTCTCCACATTTTCTTAGATTACGAAGACTTCTAATTAAATCATCTAACCCTCCGTATTTAGCCCAGAAAGCCGATCTGTCCGTTTCGGAACTGCGGTCTTACTAAATTCATAACTTTTGTTTTACTCAACCAAAATTCGCGTTCTCAGATTCTACAGAACCATTGGACAATTATCTACAACTTTCATGTAGATCAAAAACTCTAATTAAGCTATTTACTATTTTTAATCTACAGTCTACCAAAACAGCGCCGAAAGACGACAACCGCAAAAACAGCGGTCTTCCGAAAATCATAACTCGAATTATAGTTGTCTGATTGACAAGATTAAATATGCTATAGAAAGATATCGAAATTATCTACAATTAACTAGTAGATGAGATTTCCAAAATTTGTCATTAAGGTATCCGAACAAATCGTACAACAAAACAGCAGGCTAACGGATCAATTAATTGGTATCCCCGACTACAAACATTCTACAATCCTCTCTAATCTCTAATTAAATTAACAAATCAGAGAAAGAAAACCAGAACACCAGAACGTTACCACAAGATAAATACTGAGATCTTGACTCCTCCTAAATTCTCTTCTCTTCTCTTTCTTAGCTCCTTCTACCTCTCTCTATTGATGTACACTCATGTACATCAGTAACTAATGAAACCCAATTACTAGTAACGGCAAACAAGTGGAACAAAGGCATTGATACCTAGCAGATCTATGCATGAACGAGATTACATGAAGTAAGAAAGCAATCACGTGACATGAGCACTCACACGAGGCCAAACATCAAAGAGTGGTACTGAGCGGCAACTAACCAACAAATGCTCACGGTGATCCCGCTACTGAGCGACTCCATTATGATAAACAACAGACACTGCGGCTTCAGCGCGAGCGTTGTCTTCGCTCGGTGGCGGAAGACAAACAAGCATGGGCACAATGAAGATCTTCACGCCTGTGGCGATTACGGCAACAGCAAGCAATAGTGAGAAAGCAACCTGGCGGGCGACACACAGCAAGCGACCACGCGCAGAGATCTTGATCGGCTCCACAGCGCGCGATTCGATCTGGCGGCGAGGGACACAAAGAATGAAGGCAATTGGCGAAGCGACGCAGCGGGAGGATCGGTAGCGGAGGATCGGTGGCGGCTTGGGAAAAAGTGGCTAGGGTTTTCTAAAATAATTCCACCACTATTTATACAGCTCACAAAAAAATCCGAAAATATTCTATTTTTCACAAATTCTTTTTATTTAATTACGCACAAGCCCTTAAGACGTTTTTATGAATACTATTCGATTAATTACGCTCCGACCCTTAAGACGCGATTATTACTAATATTGATATTATTTTTCAGAGTATTACAATAATGTTCTTAATTGACTTAGTCCCAGGGACCGCACCAATTTCGAAGTGACCCTACAGGATGCCTACAAATGAGTTAGCAGAACTGAAGAAGCAGATTGAGGAATTGCAGAGCAAAGGTTACATTCAGCCTATCTCATCACCTTGGGGAGCACTAGTGCTATTTGTCAAGAAGAAAGACAATAGTATGAGGATGTGTGTGGACTACAGATCACTCAATGAAGTAACAATCAAGAACAAGTACCTGTTACCAAGGATTGATGATCTGTTTGATCAGCTTAAAGGAGCTGGAGTCTTCTCTAAGATCGACTTAAGATCAGGCTATCATCAGCTGAAGATCAGGCGAGAAGACATACCAAAGACTGCCTTCACAACGAGATATGGATTATGCAGTATATAGTGATGTTATTTGGTTTGACAAACGCCCTGCTTATTTCATGAATATGATGAACAAGGTATTCATGAAATTTTTGGATAAGTTTGTGGTTGTTTTCATCGATGACAATCTCATCTATTCAAAAGATGAAGTAGAGCATGAGAAGAATCTCTAGATAATTTTGGAAAAACTCAGGGAACATCAGCTTTATGCCAAATTCAGTAAGAGCGAATTTTGGTGAAGACAAGTGTCTTTCCTTGGACATATTGTGTCAGCAGGAGGAGTTGTCGTAGACCCCGCCAAAGTTGAAGCAGTAATGGATTGGAAGCAACCCAAGCATCACGTAGTAAGAAGTTTTCTCGGTTTAGTGGGTTATTATCGTAGATTCATTGAGGTTTCTCCTAGACCACTACACCTATGACTCGACTTCTCAAGAAGGAAAATAAGTTCAAATAGAGAGATGCTGTGAGCATAGTTTCCAAGAGTTGAAGAAAAACTTGTTTCCGAACATGTTCTTATCTTATCAGATATCCATAATGACTTTGAGATTTTCTGCAACGCATCCCATCAAGGTCTTGGATGTGTGCTGATGCAGGAAGGAAAAGTCATGGCTCATGCATCTCCTCAGTTGAGCGGCGTAATCGAACCATGTTGGACATGGTTCGGTCGATGATGAGCCAATCGGATTTGCCACTATCTTTTTGGGGTTACACTCTAGAAACTTCCGCTTTCACTTTAAATAGGGTACCATCTAAATCAGTAGATAAGACACCATATGAAACGTGGACTGGGAAGAGTCCTAGTTTGTCTTTTCTAAAGATTTGGGGTTGTGATGTCTATGTTAAACGTTTGGCGTCTGACAAACTCGCACCCAAATTAGATAAATACTTCTTTATAGGATATCCTAGGGAAACCAAAGGATATTACTTCTACAATTGAGAAGAGGGCAAAGTTTTTATTGCCTGAAATGTTGTCTTTTTGGAGAAAGAGTTTCTTTCAAAAGGAGTCAGTAGGAGAAAGGTGCAACTCGGTGAAATTCGGGAAGCATCTGAAATTATTTCAACTCCTACTGATCCTCTACAGGATGAACAAAATATTATTGAACCTGTTGATAAGGCATCAACCCCACGTAGATCTAAAAGGCTACGTCAATTGCCTATAAGGTATGGGCATGACATATTATTGTTGAATAATGATGAGTCTAATACTGATGAGGAAGCAATGATGGACCTAGACTCTGAGAAATAGCTTGGATCCATGAAGTCCGAGATAGACTCCATGAGTGAAAATCAAGTTTGGAACCTAGTTGATCCACTTGATGGTGTTAAAACTATTGAGTGCAAATGGATCTATAAGAAAAAGATTGATATGGATGGAAATATACACATTCATAAAGCTTGACTAGTTGCAAAAGGGTTTCAACAAGTTCAAGGAGTTGACTACGATGAGACATTCTCACCGGTAGCGATGCTTAAATTTATACGGATCATTATAGCTATTGATGCATATTTCGACTGTGAGATATGGCAAATGGATGTCAAAATAGCTTTCCTTAATGGAAACCTAGATCAGGATATGTACATGACACAACCTGAAGGTTTTGTCGATCCAAAGAATGCTAGTAAAGTATGCAAACTTCATAAATCCATTTATGGGTTGATGCAAGCATCGAATAGGAATATATGTTTTGATGAGGAAATCAAAATGTTTGGTTTCGTAAAAAACAAAGAAGAACCTTGTGTTTACATGAATGTTTGTGGGAGTGCGCTTGTTATTCTAATCTTATATGTGGATGACATATTATTGATTGGGAATGATATTCCTATGGATCATTGAAAAATAGTTTTTCTATGAAGGACCTAGGAGAGGCAGCATATATCTTAGGGATAAAAATCTATAGAGATAGATCAAGAAGGCTGATTGGATTAAGCCAAAGTACTTATATTGACAAGGTGTTGATTCGATTTAACATGCAGGATGCCAAGAAATGGTTCTTGCCTATGTCACATGGCATAAGTCTTAGCAAGAATCAGTGTCCTTTGATAATCGATGGCGAGACCATATGAATGGTATTCCATATGCTTCAGCTATTGGATCTATCATGTATGCCTTGATATGTACTCGACCAGATATATCATGTGCTCTAAGTGTTGCAAGCAGATACCAAGCTGATCCCGGTGAAGGTCACTGGACAGCTGTGAAAAACATTCTTAAGTACTTGAGAAGGAGTAATGATGTGTTCCTAGTTTATAGCGGTGATGAAGAGCTCATTGTAAATGGTTACACTGATGCAAGCTTCCAAACTGACAAAGATGATTATCGCTCGTAATCTGATTTTGTATTCATTTTGAATGGAGGAGCAGTGAGCTGGAAAAGTCCCAAGCAAGAGACTATTGCTGATTCTACGATGGAGGCTGAGTACATTGCGGCTTCTGATGCAGTGAAAGAAGGTGTTTGGATAAGGAATTTTATTCTTTGAGTTGGGTGTGGTTTGAGTGCCTCGAGCCCAATGGATCTCTATTGTGACAATAATAGAGCCATTCTTGTGAGCTAAAGAGCCTAGATCCCATCGTAAATCAAGCATATACTCAGCGTTATCATCTTATTCGCGAATTGGTGGATAGAGGAGATGTTAAGATATGCAAAGTTCATACGGATTTAAATGTTGCTGATCCATTGATAAAGCCTCTCACACAACCAAAGCATGAGGCGCAAACAAGAGCTATCGGTACTAGATACTTAAGTGATTGACTCTAGTGCAAGTGGGAGACTGTTGGAAATATGCCCTAGAGGCAATCATAGATATGATTATATTTTTTATGTTCATAACATTGGATAATATGTTATCTTGTTCTTGGAATAATATTGTTAATATTTATTTATCAAGTATGTGACTTGATTGTGAAACTCTGTATTTCTATGATGATTATTCTTAAAAACGTTCCCTAGTCGGAAACATATGAGGACACATATGAATAAACTAGCATATGTATTAGTTGATGGCTATGTTTCACAGGTCATAGATATGGAGATATGAAACCAATAATATAGACACATGCTAAGGAACATAGTGTTGGATAAGACCCACCTTGAGACACTATTGAGATTGTTATGATTCTATGTGTCATTAGCTGGTCTCAAGTAATGATGATGTATAATCCTTAGACCTGAGATCAGTATAGTTTTCTACATGTGTAATTGCACTCTTAGGGGTTGCCAAACGCTACTTGTAACTGGATAGTTATAAAGGTAGCTCTCGAGTATGCTATGAAACATGCGGAGGAATATGACTGGTTGGATATGAGATTTACCCCTATTAACATAATAGGAGAGATATCTCTAGGCCCCTCGTTGTGGTCAGATAAAGAAAGTGCATGGCTATGCTACTTGTGGTCGAAGTGTCGACCACATTAAGTTATTCGACACTTCATCGACAAAGTATTAAACATTCCATGGATGACAAATTATCTCACTTGGAGTTATCATGAGGCAAAGGGAGAATACACAAGCGGTCATTCGGTTTGACCGGATATAAGATGGTTGTATAAAGATATAGACTTATAGTAGGTAGTCGAAGCGGATGTAGGCTGGTCGAACATAATCCTGTGGTCATAACTAAGTATGGACTAGTCATGACTAAGTGCGAGCTGGTCGTAAGTGATAAGGATATGGTCTTAGATCATATTGCATTAAGGTTCGTCAGATATATTTTATGTGTATTCGGAATCGTTATGTCTTTGCTAGGTACCGACGACTTACGGTCAAAAAGAGTTTCCATGTCACAACTATTACACATGAATCTATAGGGTCACACACTTAAAGGGTAAGGATTTGATTTGGATGGTGATTCGAATTCTTGTAGGCCATGAGTTCATAATGGGCCTCAAGTTCGAGACCCATTATGGATGCTTATAAATTGAGAGCGGTGGCAAGGTGCGATAATCCTTTGAAGAATTCACAAACCCTAATAGCCACGCCTTCCTAAACCACGCCGTCGGCGCTAGCACTCCAAAGCGTGGTGTCCCCTTACCTGTGCGTGTGGATACCTTGGAGGTGTTGTTACGAAGCATCGGCCTCGACGATCCATAATTCATGATGATCATCGGAGCAGGAGAAGATGCGCGACAAGTACGACCACTCATCGTATCAACTCGCTACATCGACTCTACTTAGCTACAAGTCGGCGCGTCTAGTGGTAATCTCTTGATCTATTACTAGCGAGGTTCCTTGGTTGCGCGGTATAATTTTTGTGCTATCGTAGCCTTTCCGCATCCTACAAGAAGAACGTGAGAATTACGACAAGATTGAGGCGGTAGTATGAGTATCTCACGGCTTTCTTTGTCGCCTCCGCTGAGTAGGAAAATGGCACTATTAAGGGGTGGGTAGTATGGGTGGAGGTAGGCGGAGGTGGCAGGAGTGGTTGTAGTCCAAAATGGTGGGTTGTCTGGCGGAAATCCACGGGCGAGTGGGCGAAGCACTCGCATGACGTCTTGTTAGCTAGGGCAGTGAAGTGGGCGATAGGGTCTTGGCAAGCGGGCGCACACGTTAGTGAGGAAGAGAGAGATTCAAAAATCAGGTTTTAGGGATTAAAAGGCTAAGGCTTTGCTGAAATTTTGTTCCAAGCAAACAAGGTCCTAAATTTATGAAAATTTTGTGAGGGCTCCTAACCTACTGTGATTGGTTATGTAAATTTTTAGAACTTTATCTTTCTTGTGATTTTCACGAAAAATCTTACAAGCTTCAGTTTTAATGTAATTGCATTTGCTACTCCTAAGGAAAATTCACATAAGTTGTTTAATAAATACTTCCTGGAGAAATTACACCCAAAAATAATTCTCTCACCTATTTTATTATATTTTATCTAAATTTCTTTTAAGTGCATGTTTGCATGAATTTCCTTAT
Organism: Hsuehochloa calcarea; assembly: GCA_036346395.1. Taxonomy (NCBI): domain Eukaryota; kingdom Viridiplantae; phylum Streptophyta; class Magnoliopsida; order Poales; family Poaceae; genus Hsuehochloa; species Hsuehochloa calcarea. Next base: position 39,195,371 of record CM070598.1, on the reverse strand, counting down.
TTGCTTTATACAAAAAGTTCAAAAGTCATGCATGATTAGATTTTCATATATAATATCCTCAAAATTATTTTCACGATGCAAAATTAACTAGCTCGGTCTATTCCCATACTGGACATGTAGTTGTATGATAAGGTCTGGATCAATGGCGCACAAAGTTAAGTCATTAGTGATTACTTAGGCGAGACAACCTCATCCAAAATATGCTACTCGCACCCCCTGTACTGCACGATCTTTCACCTGAGTAGGAAAACATTTTTTGTCCAACCAGGCTAAAAGGCATTCCACTGCCATGACACAATAATTTTTACAATAGTGGCCTCACACCACGATTCTATATATCATTAGGTCATTTTATCATGATTATAGTTGTGTAGGAACCCATCATACAACTAAGCATGACTAAGCGTACTACGCCACCCATGTTGGTATTATAATTATATCCAACTAATATCTACCCTTCCTATGGTGTCTAAGAATATATGTCATTCACAATTATTCAAGGTAGCATAATGTCAAATAGGTATTTAACTATTCCCGAAAACAACTAATATAAAATTAACATGCATGTTGATATAAAACAAAATATGTTTTTTTTTTGTAAAATGAATGCAACATGATCAAAGATCTACGACTTGCCTTCGTCGAAGGATGGTGATACTTTTGCATACTGATCCAAACTGGCCTCGACAACGACGAAATCTATACGCGCAAAATGGTACATATAAATAATAGAAAACCAAATAAAATCCCAAGATTACAAAATAACTCAAAATAAAATCTAAAAATTAAAATATTATCCATATCTTAAACAGTTACACATAACACGCAGAGCAATGTGGGTGGCGACTACTGTTTCGATTAAGTCTATGTTGACTAGTCGTCCAGGTTGGTCAAGTTACATATACATTTCTTGAATGACTTGTGGGCCGGGCTTGGGAATCGTTATGTCCATCTGCGACCGTAATTTATCTGTTATGAATGGTGGCCCGCCATTAGCCGTTTTAGTCGGTAAGTTTTGGCATGCATGCATTCTCTAATTCTCCTCTCTCGATGCGTGGATCTTTGTTAAGCGGGCCCGGGACTCGGAGAGTCTGGCCCGATCTGAGCCAGGACCGGAGAGTCTGGCGGATGAACTCCTCATCCGTTGTCTATAAATAGAGGTCACCCCTCTCATTGTAAACCCTAATTGATCCGAAGCAATAAAGCAGACCCTGAAGTCCCGCATATCTCTGTGTTCATTCTATGTTGTGGTTCTTGTGTTCTTCATCGTTCTACGATTCTTGATCATTGTATACGACGGTTACTCAACACGTTATCAGCACGATCGACTCTCCTCGCATCGAAAGGTAACCGTCGAAGAACGACACTCGTAGATTGAATCGTATTTTCTAGATTGCTTTCAATTCTGCAAATTTGCTTTCTAGATTGTTTTTCTACGGTGCAAATCTGTTCTAATCTACCGCGAGCTGACTTGAAGTCGCCGACACAATGTCGATCGGGAGATTGCACAAAAGATCAGATGTTGATTGTACCGTAGATTGATATTGCCAATTCACCGCGAGCCGACTCGAAGTCGTCGATCGGTAATTGCATGTCGCATGAACAGTTTTTTTTCCCCTGCTCTCTCGGATGAACAGTAATTATTCATATGAACAAAAAAAAGGGGGGCGGCCGCGACTGCGGCCGTTGCGCCGCCGCGACGCGACAACCAGCAGCGGCGCCGCCCCTTCCCCATCCTCACGCGTGCGGCTTGGAACCGCCTCCGCCAAGACCGCCGCGACGCCGCACCCGACGCCAAAGACGGCGCCGCCGAAACCTCAGCGGTGCCGTGACCTGGCGCCAACCGGCGCCACCCCGGCCCGCGCGGTGCCGCCCAGCCGCCCCGACTCAGACGCCCGACGCCCGCAAGCGGCTACCCCGGCGATGGCGAATCTCCACCTCCGGCTAGCATCCGTCGCCACATCACGAAAAGAGGGAAGGAGAAGAGAAGCGCCGCCGTCGGCCGCCTCGGCCCGCTTAAGCCGCCGCCACGGCCGGGTTGAAGCCGTCGCCTCGCCATGGGCCGCTCGGCCGCCTGCGCGCACCACTCGGTCGCCGCCGCGGCCGACCTCGCGCCGCGCTCGACCGCCCGGCCGCCGCGCATGGCCTCCACGCGGCCGCTCCGAGCTCCGCCGCCCGCGGCACCTGCCGACCGCCCGCCAGTGGGCGCCGCCGCCGCGACGGCCTCCTCCACGACGTCGCCGCTGGCCGGCGGCCGGCCTCGAGCGCCAGCCGGGCGGCTTTGCTTGGAGCAACCGCGGACGATATCCTTGCCGCCACGGCCGAGTCCCACGGCGAGCTTCACGCCTTGCCGCGGCGGCTCCCTTAGGCGCCGCCACCGAGGGAGAACCGGTGTGGAAACCCTACACCGGACTCCCAGAAACTTTCAAGCCGTGCGAACGGGTGACCTTTTGGTCCGCCCGTAGAACCGACGGAAAAGAAAAAAAAAAAAGAAAAAGCGAAAAAATGGCTATTTTGCAAAAGGCCTCGGTTTTTCCGTAAATTGCGCGACAAAATTTCTCGAACTGAATTTTTCACGTTTTAGCCCCGAAAATTGCAGACCGTAGAAAATTCATATTCCAATGAGAAAAGGGCCTCGGAATTCAAATTTTGAATCGGTTTTGCATTTGAAGCATATTTTACCGTGTTATTATTATTTCTATGCAATTTATTTCTTGTATTTATGTTTTTGATTATTTGTGATTATTAATATTGCTTTTAATCATTTGAAAATAGCGATAAATCATGAAAATGCATGAAAAATATTTAAGCACGAATGGGAGTTCAAGAGCATTATGAGAATTTTGCAACCATTTTATGTAAATTACAGCGGTAACCCTATGAACTTTTGCATGAATATGAAAATGATCGGCATCACGAACCAGAGTTCAAGAAGCTGACCGGCATGGCGTAATTTATACAATCTCAATTATGTGATAATGTAATCACGGATGAGCGAAAAATTGAAAATGCCATCTCTACCTTTACGAATGCGGTGCAATCCGCACGCAGATTATTGTCAAAATGGCTACAAGTAGTATCTGCAGATGATTGACATCATGAAAGTTATGGAAGCTCAAGATGATGTTCTAAGGAAGAACTACATCTCATAGCCACCTAGTAGCAATATTGGTCATGAAGCCAATACTAGCAGCTACAAGGTGATGAAGCCTCTCACGAAGGAGAAGGGCAAGAAGGGTAAGGTCGTGAGTCGCACGTAATTGGTGTTTTACAGTCTAAGAAAAGGGGCAAAGGATAGCATGAGGCACACCTCACCATTGCAGGCACGGAAGATCCACACCCATTAGTTGCACTTATGGATATGGACAGCCTAGTAGCAGCCCCCATCATCCCTCCTTTGGACATAGCCGCCACGGTAGTAATTGCCCAAGAGGAGAAGATCGCCATGTAGCGATTGAGGCGAAGTTTACGAATACTTGATTTCGATCTAGTGCACGCATTGCACTTAGATCCTTTTACAGTCACTTGCATTTTGTGATTGTGATGAACTTTGAATAATGGTTGTAGGCTCTAGAAGAGCAAAGCATTAAATTCTTACGATGAGTCCTGCAAGACTTATATTTCCCTTATTTATGATAGAAATTATGTTCTAATATCTGAAGTATTTTTATTTTATGTGTTGCTGGATTTCTGCTACATATTAATAAAGTACATTATATTAGATCGCATGTAGCGCCCTATGGAGGAAGTGTGCTTAGCAGATAGCGGCACAATGAATACCACCTTGAGAGAGATGGAATTTTTCAGTCGATCAGTAAGAGTGCCCGTAGCCTTACGACAATCGCAGGCAGCGATACATGTATAATAGGCTCAGGAAGAGCCACAATTATACTCCCGACGGACACAACTTTGGTCATTAAAGAAGCCTTGTTGTGCCCATAATCGACTATAACTCTCAAGGATATTCGCTAACGGTTTCCACGTAGAGCGAAGAAGAGCATGGTAAGGAATACCTGCTCATTACAGAGCGTGACGAAAAAAATGGTATTAGAATGACTTCCTTCATTTGAAAATGGGCTATACTACACTAATATTAAGGCATTTGCAGCCTATACTGCCCTGAAAACTATATTTAGAAGCTCTAAACCTCTTCTATCTCTGGCTTGATAGATTATGTCACTTAGGTCTTAGGATGATGAGAAATATAATTAACAATTCACAGGGACATAGTGTCAATTTAAAGAACTTCCCGAATCTGGAAGATTTTGTGTGCCCTGCATGTACCATCGGGAAACTGACTACTAGACCCTCTACTCTGAAAGTAAAGGACGAAATCCCTGCATTCCTGGACCGTATCCAGGGAGACATTTGCGGTCCTAAACAGCCCCTGTAAGGGTCATTTAGGTATTTTATGGTGCTTATCGATGCTTCCTCGAAACGGTCGCACGTTTGTTTAATGTCTACGAGAAACCCCGCTTATGCAAAGCTAATCTAGTAGATAATTAACATTAAGAATAATTTCCCTTATCATCATGTGAAGTCCACCAGAATGGACAACGCCGGAGAATTTACTTCAAGGGCATATGATGATTATTGTGTGAAAATGAGAATTAAAATTGAGCATTCCGTACCGCATGTCCACACCCAGAATGGACTAGCAGAATTGTTATTTACCAACTACATGTTGGGGACACGCAGTCCTGCACGCAGCAACTCTCATCAATTTTAGACCACCGACATATAACATCCATTCACCTATGCAACTAGCGCAAGGGTCAACACTGAAAATTTTTCATCTTTGAAGGTTTGGTTGCAAGGCTTATGTACCTATACCACCACCACGGCAAACTAAAATGGGCACTCTCCAAAAGTCTGGGATATACGTTGGTTATGAGACAGCATCCATAATCAGGTATTTGGACCCCACGACTGGAGATTTGCATGCAGCCCGCTTCGCTGATAGCATATTAGATGAGAATTATTTCTCGTCATTAGGGGGAGGAAATCAACCCTTGATGTAAAATGTCGAGAAATAGAGAAGTCCAGAAGACAATTGAAGTCTAGAAGATAATTGAAATCCATGCATATGACCCGCGCACTAGTGAAGCAAATAGAGAAGTCCAGAAGATAATCGAAGTCTAGAAGACAATTGAAGTCTAGAAAATAATTACAGTCCAGAAGATAATTGATTTGCAAGCATTAGCGAATCAAGCGCCTAACCACTTTAGTGATTTGAAGAGCGTGACCAAGTCGCATATGCACATGCACGCAATGCAGGAGAGGGTTGAAATACCGATGAAGGTATCCCTAATCCCGTCCTAAGGCCTCGAAGGGCGAGAACTCCGGCCCCTCGAATCCAAATGCAGGGGCCGCTGGTGAAAAGGATAAGAAGGACTTGACACAACCGATCACGAAAGTACCCCATAATCGTAAGGGGAGCAGTTGAGACTGCACCGTATGGAACCTTTAGAAAAGGCATACTAGAATTGAACATCCCCATGAAGGAGACATCGGCATGGATGTGTGCGCACACATCGAATTGAAAAACTAAAGGAACTTGCCCGCAATTGAAAGCGTGATAAGCAAATAGAAGCATTAGAAATCTCGCCCCTTGAAGACATAGCTATATGATCTTGGGAGAATCTATGAATAAGCCAACGACCAATGTTGCAAAGAAAATTGTCACAATCATCAATCTTGATCCGCAGCACGCATCGCTCGTTGAATATAAGAAAAGGTCGATTGAGAAGATTGGAAGAAGGCAATAGAAATCGAATCGTTCTCTTTGAATAAAAGAGAGGTGTTTGGGCTCATGGTCGCACACCTCCCCATGTGCACCACAGTAGGGCATAAGTGGGTATTTGTTCGAAAGAGAAATGAAAGAAGCAAGGCTCGTTGCACAAGGTTTCACTCAACGTCCAGAGATTGTTATGAATAAACCTATTCCCGGTCATGGGCGGAATTACCTTTAGATATTTATCTCAATGGCAGCAAACTTGGAAGTTAGAAGTGAAATTGATGGATGTGGTAACTGCATACCTTTATGGAAATTTGAATTCGGACATTTATATGAAGATACCTGAATGTATCCCTGTCCCGAACCAAGATAGAGCAAATAGAAATCTATACAGTGTGCAACTCAGAAAGTCACTGTATGGACTGAAAGCGATCGAGCGGAGAATGTGGTATAATCGCTCGGGCGACTTTCTATGCAAGAAAGGCTACACGAACAATGAGAATTATCCTGTGTATTTATAATGACGATCCGGGATGGATTTTGTATAAATCTCAGTGTATGAAGATGATCTGAATATCATTGGAACCTTAGAAGGTATTAAGAAATCAAGCTCTTACTTGGAGTCAGAGTTCGAAATAAAAGATTTGGATCAAACCAAATACTGCCTAGGCTTGCAGCTTGAGCATACCCCGGAAGAGATTCTAGTACATCAGCCAACCTACACTCAGAAAGTGTTGGAAAGGTTCGGCTTTGAAAAGGCATATCCTTCGAAAGTGCCGATGGTCGGGAGATCCTTGCAGCAAGACAAGGACCCATACAAACCTAAAGAAGAGGGGGAGGAAGTCTCGGGACCATAATTCCCGTGCCTGAGTGCAGTAGGAGCACTCATGTATTTAGCAAACTGTACTAGATCAGGTATTGCATTTGCCATAAACCTATTAGGAAGGTATAGTACAGAACCTACCAAAGGCATTGGCAGGAAATAATGGGCATCTTCCGTTACCTCCAAGAAAGCAAAGAACTTAGTCTATTCTACAGAAAGAACCAAGACTTGTGTATGAATGACTATGCGGATGTTGGGTTCTGTCGGACCCACATACAACCAAGTCGCAAACAAGGCTATGTATTCCTATGTGGTGGAACTGTAATTAGTGAAAATCGTCTAAGCAAAGTCTTGTATCGACTTGACGAACCACTCACAAATCATAGCACTGCATTTAGGCCTCACAAGAATGTGCTTGGCTTCGGCGGATGATTCACCACATCCAGCAGTCATGTGGATTGAATACCGTGCAAACCCCCACTATTATCTATGAAGATAATACAGCTTGTGTCGCACAAGAGTAAATGGGTTATGTGAAGAGATCCCTCACAAATCATATCAATCCCAAGTTCCTCTATGCTCACGAAATGCAAAAGATGGACGAAATTAAAGTACTGCATACTAAGTCATGTGAAAATCTTGCATTTATTCACTAAGTCACTTCAAATCTAGTTTTGAAAGATGCATACGTGGAATTGGAATGATAAGACTTAGACAAGTGCAAAATTCAGGGGGAGAATCTTCACGAACTCATTATTGAATCTTGATCACGAAGATTAAGTACCCAAAGAATAAATCCTGGAGATTAAATGAAGCAGGGTGGATTGTACTCTTTTTCCCTTGACGAGTTTTCTGAAGTTTCTCGGCTAAGGTTTTTAATGAGGCAATTCGTGCAACACAGCAGAACGCATGACATGTACTCTTTCTCCAAATTTTTCCCACTGGGTTTTTATGGAGTTTTGACGAGACATGAACATGTTGGATGAGTGTTCAAGGGGGAGTGTTAAGAAATGCCCGGGACTCGGAGAGTCTGGCCCGATCTGAGCCAGGACCCCGAGAGTCTGGCGGATGAACTCCTCATCCCGTTGTCTATAAATAGAGGGTCACCCCCTCTCATTGTAAACCCTAATTGATCCGAAGCAATAAAGCAGACCCTGAAGTCCCGCATATCTCTGTGTTCATTCTATTGTTGTGTTCTTGTGTTCTTCATCGTTCTTACGATTCTGATCATTGTATACGAGTACCGTCGAATTTGGACTCGCCAAATGACGGTTACTCAACAGATGCCACCCGAGTCAACGGAAACCGGTGCCGGAGCGCACCTGTCTCGTCTTCCTTCCTATTCTCTTCTACTGCATGCACGTTTCAGTTAGCCCTCTCCCGTTTTGTCATGTTTTTTCCGGTTCCTGACGTGTCACCGCAATCGCTTCGCGCTAACGCCTCTCAAAAATAGGCGATTCGATGCGTACAAGCCATCGCTGCCCCCCTCGCTCCTCCACAATCGCATCGCACGCACTAGAAAACTAGAGATCGATCGATAAATTAATATTCGCCGTTCTTGTTGGTCCGTGCATCGGTCGGCTCTTTTGGCTTGTGGCGGAAGAATGATCCGGCGTCTTGCGGCAGATCGATGGCGAGCTACGCGCGTCTGCGGCATCCTGCGGCGCTTGCAAAGCACCGAGGCGATGGCGGGCGGTGTCGTCGGGGAGCCGGCGGCGGCGCCGGGGCGAGGGTGACGGTCCCGACCATCGGCGGGGAGGCATCCGGGGCTCATCCGGCACTATCCTCGCCTTCCTCGAGGCCGAGCTCAGAGCTGGACGGGCGGACGCGAGGTGGCGGACTACTGCCATTGCATCTCGGGACGAGCACCGGCGGACTCATCACGGCGATCTTGGCGCTCCGGCGAGGACAAGCGGCGCTCTTCGCCGCCGAGGACATCAACAGCTTCTACGGACAACGGCCCGCGCATCTTCCCTCAAAAGTGAGTCTCGGTCGATCATGCACGTCACGGTAGTTAAATCGATTGCCTCAAGAAGGCGAGTGATCTCATCAATCAAATCGGTAATGTAATTGTGGCGGAGTTGCAAGCTCGCGGTGTGATGGCATCGCCGAGGCGGCCGAGGTACAACGGCAAGTACACGCACGGCAAGATCGAGGAGCATGCTCGGCGAGACGAGTCGCGACACGCTACCAACGTCGTCATCCCCACCTTCGACGTCGGTGCTCCACCCATCATCTTCTCCACATCGACGTGCGTTCTTGACTTGGCCGGAGCGATGCGTCGATCAATCGATTCGATCTTGGCGTCTCAAATCGTGCATGCGTGCCTGCGGTCAAGAGCATGCCCACGAAGAACGCTCCTCTCCGGCGTCGCTCAGGCACCTCCGCCGCTCGACCTACCTCCGCGCACTACTTCCGGATCAAAGACGCCAACGGCAAGGCGCGCGAGTACAACCTCATCGGCGGCGGCGCCGCCGCCAACAATCCGTAAGTAATCGAAATCCATCGGATATATATTCGGATGTGCTGCAGAGTGGCAAGAGTCAAGAGTACTTGATCGTTAATTGTTTCATTTGCATGTACGTCGCGCGCAGACGATGGTTGCGATGACGCAGATCACCAAGAAGATGATGGCCAAGGACAAGGAGGAGTTGTACCGGTGAAGCCGTGGATGCGCGCAAGTTCTGGTCTTTGTCCGTCGGGGCGGGTCGACGTCGGACGAGGGGTCAGACACGGCGGCGGTGCTCGGTGGGGCATCATCCGGTGGTCTGCGCAACAAGGGCATGGCCCCATCGCCGACATCTTCATGGCGGCGGCTCCGACCAGTGGACATCCACGCCTCCGTCTTTGTTCCGATCTACGCAATGACGGCAACTACCTCCGCCTCGGGACAACTTCGCTCCGGCGCCACGGCGGCGGTGGGCGGCGCCGCCGGAGAACATGCGGGCCCTCGTCGGGATCGGCGGCGGATCTTTGGCGCAGAGGGTGTCGAGGGTGAACACGAGACCGGAGGTACGAGGCGGTGCCCGGGGCCGGGAGCAACGCCGACGCGCTCGTCGGGTTAGCGAGGCGACTCTCAGGAGAGAGGGTCGAGCTCGGGCGCCAGTAAGAAGACCGCGGTTCATAACCCATCTTGTGATACTAGTATTTTATCAGTACGTCTTACTGTACAGATGATGTTGTGTTGTTAGTGATGTATGCGCGATCTTCTTGTGCTCTCGTCTGTTCGATCTTCTCTCGTACCGATCACTATTTTTTTAGACCTTGTTTGAGAGAGCCGTAGGTTTTACTAAGAGCTATTTTTGGCTTTCTGAAATAACCAGCTTATCCTGAGAGACCGTTTGACAGCGTTCCATGCATGCTTAAATCCGTGCGAAGGATTGGAACGGTAGGGAAATAACTTTTGGCTCCCTCAGATTCCCACCGACTCAAATTATTTTAGGCGAGGCTCCAAAACAAGATCCCCAAATCCAGGCTTGCTCCCAAACTCACTACTCACACCTCTTACACTCCCCGAATCGGAGGTCGCCAGTGTTGGAACTCAATTCTAGCTAGAGGCAAAGAAAACAATCCAAGACCGGAGTATTCTGAACTACATTAATTACTTCACTACACACACATACTACCTACTGAACAAATGGTGCTCACATCGTTTTATAGGACCTTACAAACCGACTTAAGGTTACAACTCATGTTGCATAGATGCAAGCTGATCACTTAGGTCATTAGTCACCTTTACAACTCATCAAACACTTGAAACAACTACACTGCCTAGTGATAAAAGCCAAATTTTCTTGTGCCATCGCATCACTAGAATTTTCTTAATCATGCATTAGTAGAGCTTTATTCATCATGCGTGCACTTGATAAATCAAATTCAATATGGCCTTGTCATCTCAAGAGAATAAATTAATATCCAACAATCTCCCCCTTAATTTATTTTCTTGATACATCTCTGTCGCACAATCCACCCTTCTGTCGTGTCTCTAGGACACACAAACATGTACTCAGACGGATACTCGAACTAGGCAGCCAGTTGGACACGGCTTCAACATGGCTCACACACAGTCTGCCGAAGACAGTGACACAACTCGAACATGTTTCGGACTTACTCATTGAGACAGTCGGTCTCAATTACGACTTGCCCAACTCGTACTAGACTCAGGATGACGAACGCATCTCCTCAACATCCCTGACTCAACTCCACGGACTCAATTCAGGACGGCGAACACATCTCCTCGATGTTTCAGACTCAACTGTTCATACTCGGCTCAGCATCAAAGCAGCACCGATTCATCATCAGCATTTTCCTCAATTAAATGTGCCTTCGCTTTCTCCTTTCCTGGCATACGGCATTTGGAAGCGAAGTGCCTGTAACATCCCAAAAATCTCAATTTTAGGAAAGTGTATTAAAAATAAATGAGTAATTTTGAGCACGTTTATATGTGGAAAAATTTATTTGAGCATGTTCTTGAATTTTTCTTTAAAATAACTATTGCATTGACATACCAACAGTAGCTTGAAAGAATTATTGAGAAAAGTACATAATATCTCAAATTCTGGAAAAATTTCACAATAAACTACACTATGCTAGGAGCCCCCACAAACATTTCCATAATTTTTAGAGCTCATCTACTACATTTAAAATTTTGGTAGAGACTCAGCTTTTTCTGGAAAATTCAAACTCAATTCAAAACTCCCGCACGCCTTTGGGCCGAATCCGTGCCACTCCAATTTCACGCGCCCGAGCCAGCCAGCCTCGCACCCCCACTCCTCGCACTCACTGACACGCTGGCCCCACCTGTTAGAAGGTGTCTTCCACCCCGTCTTCGTCTCCACACGCCAACGCGCTGTCTCGCGCCTGCTCCGCTCGTGGATTGCAATGTTGCACCCACCATTTTCGAGCTCACCTACTCCCGTCGACTCCGCCTGGGCCGTATGACACCGCGCCACTACCAATCCCCTCCCTTTTCATACGTAGAGGGAGAAGCCAGAGTGCACCGCAAGATTCACACACACCTGTCATTCTTCTCGCGCTAAACTGTGTTGTACTTAAGCCGTAGTCATGTCATATTGTTCCTCAACTCGCCCCATTCCATTTTCATGCAAATCTGATCTTCTCGCTCAGTGTTTTCACTGGAACGCTTGCGTCGTTCTCGACACCGCTGAGCATGCCTCCGCCGTTCCGCCTCTCTACTGAGCTTTTGCTCCCATGACAAGCATGTCATTTTGATCCTTGAGCTTCACTCATCCTTCTACTTTGCTTAATGTAGCCCTGGGAGTCCCATAGCGCAATCGCACGACTTTGCCTCCAACTTCGGTGAGTTCGAGCTAAACCCGAGCACGTCATAACATGTTCCATCTCCTCGTGATGCTTTTCCCCTACTCTGTACCATCCCAAAATCCTAATTCTAGGATTATATACTATAAATGTATTAGTGAAAATACTTTGATCATTTGCATATGACATAAACCATGTTGAATTTGATTTTTGAGTTTAAAAACAAAACTTGAACTACAAACAAATACGTGCTAAAAATAGATAAAACAAAATAAAAATATCGGAGGAGAAAATTATTTGGACATATTATCCGAAATAATTCATAAAAGGATTTATATGAAATCTTATTTAGAAAAGTAATTACAAAGAGCAAAACAAAAACTTGTATGAATTTTGTAGAAATTCACGAGCGTATTATCATCAAAAAATTTACATATGGAACTAAATTAGGTCAAAGCCCACACAAAATTTCCATAAATATGTAAAGTAATTTGGTAGTAAATAAAATCGGACAACAAATCAGCCCAAAAGAAAAAAACTAAACCTAATCTTTCTCTCACCTCGACTGTGTGGCCCCGCATGCAGGAGCTGTCTTCCACCTCAGCTTGGCCGAGCCAACTGATGCCTGTGCGTGAGCTCTCCACCGCGCCCATGGTTTGCGCCACTCCACCCACGGTTTGCACTGGCCAAACCTATCGATCGCTCGCCATCAACCCCGCGCCATCACACGCCTCATCGTGACCCAAACCTACCCGTGGCAAGAGACCGCCACCTGCTTGCGGTCACCTCGAGCTCTCCTCGCTTATCTCCGCCCCATCGTCTATATAAAGAAGTCCCAGGCCGTATGCATCTTTTCTTACTCACGCCTTTTCTCACTCCTCCAATGAATTGAGCCCAATCGCTTGGAGAGCGCATGCCCTAGAACAGCCGTGCACCACCGCATTCGTCCCAAACGCCATGAAGGGTTCCTAATCTTTCCTCTTGTGTCACTTTGTGTTCCAGAGGCCCCTAAAGCATTCCCCTCACTTGATTTTGCTTTTGATCCTCAGGAGCTTCCGAATCGCTCCTTCTTGACTCAGGCCAGAGCAGCGCTTGATGCCATCTGGAGCCACGAGGTACCTCGAGCTAATTTTGCGTACCTGAAGCATTTCCTAGACCTACTGGAGCCCCTCCGATCATTAGACTCCGCTCTCCATCACCTGTTGCTATGAGCCGTGCAACTAATAGTAGACCAACTTGTCAGTATAAGCGAAAATCAAATAGTAAATGGAAAATACATTTTTAGTTATGAGGAGAATATGCTTTCCCTTACTATAAAGCATAAACCTCATTACAACAGACGCGAGAATACACTTTCTCCGTTAGAAAATGCATTTCTCATTTCATTTGGATTTATCAAACCAAATAGAAATGAAACCTTAATAACTTTTGCTACAAAACTCCAAATTGAATGAAATTTGTCTCTAAATTCATATAAAATAATAATATACCATAATATGTAAAAATATTTAATTTTGGTTGCTGTTGAAGTTATTTGGTGTTATATAATTCGTTCCCGGCTATTTTTGAATTAGACGTCCATTGCTCCGGTTATTTTTGCGATGACCAACAAATCATATTTCCAGAATAGTAAGAGTGAGGCAAACACCCCCTTTGATCATGTTGATCCTAGTATTTTAATTATTGTACTTTATTTTGTAAATATTATTATGCATGCGTGTATATTGTGTATGAAAAATGCTATTATTGGGAAAATGGTATTTGTAATCCTGCTTGTTGCATTTATCCTTTTGAAATATTGATCATCTACTATTGTAACCGTTAGAATATGGGTCAGACATTATGTAATGTCAATTGATAATTTTTTTAGTGCGGTTATTGCACAAATGCAACTAGAGCGATAGATTTTCTAAAAATTTATAAAATGACAATATGATAATTTGAGAATTTAGGAATATTTTGAAAAATTTCCAGAGATGGTATCTCTGTTATTTGATATGGAAGTGAAATGAAAACCTTAGTTTTAGAAGCAGGCGAGTTATATTGTATTATGAAAAAGTGAGGATTTTGACTCACTAGTAGATAGGTGGAGATCTTGCCCGTGGTTGATTAAGGACTGAAGCCAGCAAATCTGAGATAAAGACCTAATCGTACTACCGTATATGCTAGGCTGGGGTAGCCGTAGCTAACTAATTTATCGAATCATAACCTTGCATGATTAGCAGACAGATGTAGTGCGAGCAATTTCTATTGCCATCACAATTGTAAATGGCTCACTTCAACTGTTTTCTATCTGAGTGAAGTGAGAGATTCACTTGAATGGTTTTATCCGGCAAGTGAGGGACTCACTCAACGAGTTTCTATCTAAGTAATTGTGGATAATCATTCGCAGGGCTAATGCAAGATTATGGCTATATAATATAAAGGATGTGTCGCGAACTCTAGGCTGCTTACCTTCGGTAGTGTAACATCCTAATTTTTGGGCTTTCTTTTCTATTTTCTAAAAGTCGGTTTTGACTACCCTCTCAGTTTGGACCACCCTCTCGGTTTCTACCAAACCCTCCGACTAGGATTCGACCAGCTCTGCCTGTCAGCCACTGCTCACCTTTTTCTCATGTAATATTCTGAAAATAATAATTATTATTATGTCTTTAGGGCCTGTGCGTAATTAAATAAAGAGGATACGTGAAAATAGGATATTTCAGAGTTTTTTTAGAGCTATATAAATCGTGGGAGTGGATTCTAGAAAACCCTAGCTGGATTAGTTTGTTTCTTTTTTCCCGTGCACTCTCGCAGCCCGCCGCCACGCCCCTGTTGCGTCGCCCGCATGTGTTCGCTCGCAAGCGCCTAGCGCCGGCAGCCGTCGCTGCGTGTGTACGCCGCATGCGCATAGAGCCAGCGTGCGGGAGCGCTTGCCATGCAACCGGCACCCGGTTGACCCATCCACGTCCGGCCGCCTGTCCGTTCTACCGTGTGGATGTGCGCTCGGCCAGAAGCGCCTTGTGCTGCCGTGCGTCTTCTTGTCATGCAGTGCTAGCGGCCACATCTTCTAGCGAGTGTACCACTACAACACGTCAACCAGGAGAGAATCAAGGGGGAAATCAAGAGAAAAAAATAGGGCAACGGCTAGGCAAACAAGAAGAATAGGAAAAGAACTAAAGGAAAGAGAAGAGAAAAATTTGAAGAAAAGAAGCCAAGATCCGGATTCGAGTGGGTAACGATCTGTAATTCTCGTTTCTCTGTTTTCTAGGTTAATTAGAGATTAGAATCAAGATTAATTAGAGAGGGTTCTATAATTTTTAGTCGAAGGGCCGATTATTAGATTTGTTTAGCCTGCTGTTCTGTTGAACGATTTATTCGGATACCTTAATGGCAAATTTTGAAAATATCATCTACTAGTTAATTGTAGATAATTTCGATATCTTTCTATAGCATATTTAATCATGTCGAGCGGACAAGTAGAATTCGAGATATGAATTTTGGAAGACTGCTGTCTTTGAGGTTGTCGTCTTTCGGCGCTGTTTTGGTAGACTGCAGATTAAAAATAGTAAATAGACTAATTAGAGTTTTTGATCTACATAAAAGATGTAGATAATTGTCTAAAGGTTCTGTAGAATCCAAGAACTTGAATGTTGGTTGGGTAAAACAAAAGTTATGAATTTAGTAAGACCCGCTGTCCCGAAGCTAACAGATCGGTTTTCTGGGCTAAAAACGGAGGGTTAGATGATTTAATTAGAAGACTTTGTAATCTAAGAAAATGAGGGGAATTTTGTGTAGAATCCAGAACTGGGTGGTTTGTCGTGATCGGACTTTTGAGTCGAAAGTTACGCTCTTTTTGGTAACAGGACAGCTAGGGGTGACTTTTCGGTACCGGAGAAGCTTGGTATATTTGGGGACGGGTAGGAGCGATGTCGATTGATTGCTATTCTTGATGTTGTAGCTTGTATTGAAATTTGAGTATTTAATGTAGAGCGTCGTGCTTGTTGCCATCTTCTAGTCAAATCGTGTGTCGCAACTAGTAAATGCAAGTGCATGATAGACAACGATCAATGATTGATAACTGTTTTCTTTATCTTCCATTACTATTATTGTTGTGCTTTTATTTTATTTAATTACAAGCAATGGAATGGTATGGATTTATATTGTTAATGGACATGATGAAAAATTGGATATGATGAGTATTATGAAATTATGCATGTTTGCATTCATAAGCATCTTTGCATATGAGCATGTGATCATGAATGATCACAACTCCACGGGAGTGGAGGAGGTCCCCGATCCTTGTGGAGGAACGGGCTTGAGAGTGAATGTTGTCGCGAGCATTCACTCATGCTATACCGGTATACGCGAAAGAAGTGCGTGTGGACATGTAGATTAGATTTGCATTGATATATGAGATTAATGGGTGTGAAACAAAGAGAAGATAACAGCATGAGAATATCAATAGAAGTACTTATGATGATAATGAAGTTATTGAATGCTGTTGATTTATTATTGTTCGTTGTATATTGATGTGTTTGCTGAGTCGTGGACTCACCCTTGCTCTTTTGTTGTCTTTAGGTGATCTTCGAGGACACCGTGACTGAGAGCGAGTAGAGCACATGGATTAGTTCCATACTTCAATCACATGATCATTTGCCATAAGAACCTTTTTATTCAATGCAGGATTACTCTAGGACATTTTTAGAGGTTGAATAAAGTTTAGGACAACGTTTTGGACTAGACTATTTGTTTCAATGATTTGGATTCATTGGTTGATGCTATTTTGGATTGTTTACCTGATTATATTTCCCCTTGCTTAATTATTATCACTTGATCCATAATTATGCATGTTCTTTTGTGGTCCATGGATATGTTTATTGATGTTTTCCTTGCTGTAATTTTATAGTGTGTCGATAATTATTAGTTTAGAGAGTAGTTTAGTGGCATTCCAGGCTCAGTGTTGAAATTTGAGGTGTTCTGATTAGTATCGAGCGGGCTTTAGGTCCGTGGTGAATAGATTAACAACATATGCAAACTAAAATTGTTAAAATTTGTTTTAGTTTAGTAAAGCAACTAAAATTTGCTAATGGTTAATTAATCTAAAATTTGACACACTAGTGCACAGTAGGTTAGAGAGAGGTACGATCATTGTTTTACGCTTCCGTTATGTTGTTTATTGATGCATGATTTTATTTTTGAGAGACCATGTGAGAGGTCCTCCATTGTGAGTGATGAGTATTTGACAGCTTGTTGAAAAGTTTGTGATGAGTACTTGAGTTTGTTTTTGGGCTTTCTGCGTAGTCGTAGCTAGGGAAGTATTCACCACGTTGGTCGTAGTCGAAAGTCATTCCAGAACACGCTAGTCGAAATCATTCGACCACGCTAGTCGAAGTGCGCCGACCTCGCTAGTCGGAGGTCACCAGGGAAGTATTCGACCACGTTGGTCGTAGTCGAAAGTCTGTTCGACCACGCTAGTCGATGCGCTCGACCACGCTAGTCGAAATCATTAGCCCACGATGGTCGAAGTCTGTTCCACCACGGTAGTCCAAGTCTGTTTCGACCACGGTGAGTCGAAGTCCATTTCGACCTCGCTAGTAAAAGTCCGTGTCGACCACGTTGCTATGTGATGCGAGGTCGCTTCACCACGGTGATCGAAGTCTGTTTCGACCTCGCTAGTCAAAGTGCGTATGCGACCACGTTGCTATGTGATCCGAGGTGGGAAGGTTTTCGACTCGGCGTATGTGGTGCGAATGGAGTCAGACCACGGAGGAAAGCTTTCGGTCGTATGTCCTCGTAATCGATCGTTCGAGTTGGGAACCGGTCGTATGGTTTTGTATTGCGATCGTACACCTTGTGCATTTGATAGTTCATCATTTATTGGTCTTGTTGCGATCTAATCTTATTTGAGCTCTGTTTGCAGTGCAGTTCTTTGTATTGTGCCGTGCTATGTGATGCTTTGTGTTTGATTTGGTTGCGGGATCTTGGAGACAAGTCTTGGTGAGTTTTGGAGAGGTCGGGACTAGACATAGGAGATGTTGAGGTCGAGCATTGAAACCACTGAAGACAAGTCTTGCAAGGTGATCGTAACGAGTTGACGACAAGGCAAGAGGAAGAAGCTTCGGGAAGGCAGGTTGAGGAGTATTTTGGACAAATACCTAAAGTCGCAAAGGGAAGTCGTCCCTCCGGAAAGCAATGGAGTTGTTGGTGCTAATGGGCAAAGCGGTGGAGCCGTTGTCGGATAGTAACTGTAAAGCATCGTGCCTCCAGGAAAGCTTTGTTGCTCTGTTAATGGGTTGTCGCTTTGAAACCCGATAGTGAGGCTATAACAAGAGATGTTAGGTTTGAAGTGGGTGACGAGTAGAGGATGTTCCGTGGCGGCTCTGAGCTTTTTCTGTCTAATTTGTGTGAGTTGTCTCTGGGTAAGAGCATGGATGCTCGTGTATCTTCAGTGGAGTGGTCGTATGAACCTCTATGATCAATCATATATTTATCAGTATCATTCTGAAGTTTTGCCTTGCTTGAGATGTTTTGATTGATTTTTTAGTCCTCCGTTTTCGTTTAGACCATAGCTTATTTGCCGTACTCTCTGTCATCGTGATTCGACCATGAGTTGGTGATCGACCAAGGCATAAGCTTTTACGGATCATTGTTCGACCACGGGTGGTTTTCTCAGCTCTCGACCACGGCTATTATTGAATATGGTGATTCGATGTGAATTTTAATAGAGAGTTTTTAAGGCACCATTCACCCCCTCCCCCTTTGTTGCCATTTTCGATCGTTCAATTGGTATCAGAGCAGGTTAGCTCTTCCTTATAGATCTTAACCTGGTCGGTTGAGCCATGGCAGCGGACAAGTATTCCACCAAGCCTCCAGTCTTTGATGGCATGGATTACCCTACGGAAGAGCCGAATGGAAACTTACATCCACCTCGGGTATGCCATTTGGAGAAAGGTGAAGGTTAGATTTCTTTATTCTGCTCGATGAAAACATCAATGTGGAAACATGCCCGATGTTGAGGCAAATGCTAAGGCAAGGAACATTATCATTCGTGGTTTGAGCGAAGTAGTTTGATCGCATTTCTCATTTGATTTACGCTTACGACATCCGGGTGACCCTCGATGCATACCATGAGGCACCACCCGTTAAAGCAGTTCGACAAGACCGGTTCAGCGAGAATACTGACAAATTTGAAATGCTTGCTGGTGAATCTCTTGACGAGTGCTTTTCGCGTTTCCACAAGATTTTGAGCAACCTCCGAGCGGTCGGTCTTACATACCCCGACTCGGATAACGCTCGACAGATGCTTTCTGCACTTGATCTTCGTGTTTGGGAGATGAAAGTGACTACCATCAAGGATAGCACGGACCTCTCGACCCTGACTCTTGATGCGCTTTACTCGTCTCAAGACTCACGAGATTGACATTGTCTCTCGAAGGTCGAAGTCACAGTCGATGGCTTTAGTCACTGATCCCACCTCTGGATCTTCTTACGAGTCGTCTGCGGGTTCTCCTAGCTACTCTCGTGACATAGCGATGATCGGTTAGAGCAGCTTGAGGATGAGCAGCTAGCCCTCCTAGCTCGGAAGTTTTCCCATGCTTACAAGAGGAGGAGGGATGGAAAAGAGGAGGTCCGTGATTTGTTTGAGTGTGGTGGCCCCAACCACATCCGAGCAAACTGTCCCAAGCTGGGGAAGGGCAAAGGTGACTATGGCGGTCCGAGCAAGAACGACTACATCGACAAGAACCGCAACACGAAGCCCTCAGCACCTGACCAAGGCAAGAAGAAGTTCCGCAACTTTGGGAAGGCAAAGAAGCTGTTCCATCGCGTCCTCACCGCCTCGATTTAACCGGACACCAAATGAGGTGGAGGGTGGAGTAACGATGATGTGAAGGGCGATCATGATCCCAGGACGGCGGCAACTTCTCCCAGCATGTGCTTCATGGCCCTCGGGCGAATCGAGCGACAATGAGCGTACTCCGACTCCATGAGGTTAGTCCCACTTACGACCAGCTTAATGATGCTTTTCTTAAGCTAGGTAGATTTCATGCTAAGTCTAGGGCTAAGTGTCTTTGAGTTGGAGAAGGAAGTAGCTCGACTATCACGGAGCTTACTTTACTTACATCTGCTCCCTCCCGGGATGATTGTGACACATGCTGTGCTTTGCTTGATGACATGGAAAAACTAAGGACCTTGCATGATAGTGTGTCCTCTGAACTTGACATGATTAAAATAGAGAACATTAGTCTTCTTGCTGAATTAGAGATGAGTATGGTAGCACCTCCTTCATCTACTACTGTTGAGGCTAGTGCTTGCACCTCATGTGAGGTTAAGGACAATTCGTTTAGAGGTCTTTATACCATGTTGCTCGATCTGCCTGAGACTTGTGAAAATTGTAATAATCTCAAGATGAACCTAAAACGGGCAGATCACAAAATTGCTGAATTCAGAGCTGCGCTACTAGAGCCCATTGTTTCTTGTTTAAACTGTCCTAAGTTAATCACAACTAGAATCAGTATCCAAGCGGTTTCAAGAAATGATTGATCATAATAACAAATCGCTCAAGATGCTTCTAAGGACCTTGTTAGCTCACCATGCAATCAATGTAATAAACTAAAATCTGATTTGGTTGCTTTGGATGAAAAATGTGTGAAGCTAACTAAGGACCTTCTAGAAACACAATCATCTGCTTGTATTGTGTGTGCTGGGAAGAAGTCTAAGGGTTTGGTAGAGGCGCTAGCAACGTGAACCAATCAGCTAGCGATAGGATTGTTCCCCAAAGTCGGCTGTGCATGCACAAGCCAATCTTTCCTATGTTGTTGGTTCTTCTTCTGCTCCCTTACCTTCTGCTGTTCCCCTTTTCCCCTGCTCTTCTTGCACCTCTCTCTTTCGTGAGTGTCAGTATCTTATGAACACTCTCGAGAGGTTTGTAGGAGGCAAGAAGAAGCTCAATCTCATTCTAGACCAATCTAAGATTTGCAGATTTAATCAGGGTCTAGGATATGACTTTCATGATGATATGAGGAAGCATCCACCTGTCGTGCTCAGAACCATAGCACCAGGTGTGATCAAAACTAAGCCCAAGACTGAGAAAGTAAATTTCAAATCAGCGGGTTTTGTTCAAAGGATCTCTGACAGCAAGGTAATTCCACCTGTAGCTTCGGCCCCTCAGAAGGCGAAGTATCATTGCACCTTCTGTCAGAAGGATGGACATTTGGTTGATCATTGCTTCAGGCGCGCCAAGATCGCGCGTAGAGACCGTGTTGAGTCTGTTAGGTACATTCAGGGTCAGCCCCAGACCATGAGTGCACCTAAGACCGACACGAGGTCTAGGTTTGATAGAACTGATGATTTAGGGCAGCATCGAGGACTTGGTTTTTCTGAGTTTTCTGATATTCGTCCTCGTGCTCCTTTCGGTCGTAACTTCCTTCGCTTTGAGGGTAGATCTCGGTTTTCCTTTCGAGATGGCTACCATGGCGTGATCGACATGTTGCGAATTCGACTCGCTCTTCCATAGCGATCGGATTGAAGCGACTTCAGTGCCGCACACGACCTTCCGACTTGTTGAGTGACAGAGCGTAGGGTAGATAGAGGTCGATCTTGCTTGACTACTTCATCATTCGACGTGTTACTCAAGATTGGGTGCCAAAATCACCGTTGATTCACTCCAATCTCGAGACTTTACTCTGTTTGACTCGAGTCGCCGGGCTGGGAAGGGAAAGGTATGGATTGTAGACTCCGGTTGTTCTCGCCATATGACCGGAGATTCTCGTTGGTTTTCTTCCCTAGCCGTGCTCGGTGATGAAACGATCACCTTCGGAGATGCTTCATTTGGGCGCGTCATCGCTAAAGGTACAAAGTGAGCATTAATGATTCTTTTATTTTAAAAGATGTTGCCTTAGTAAGTAAGTCGTAGTATAATCGCTTTCGGTCTCTCGACTTACTGGATGACGGTTTGAGGTGAGCTTTAAGAAAAACAATTGCAAAATTCTTGATTCTTGGTAGCCTAGTTTGCGGGATTTCTCGATATGGGAGGATCTTTCGTGCTGATTTTTACGAGTCTTACGTTGATCTGTCCGGTGTTTAATTGCTTCAATCCGTGATTTGACCTTCCGCATAGGAGACTAGGTCATATAGGCTTTGATCATTTGACACGAGTCGTGACCACGATCTCATTCGTGGTTTGCCAAAACTCAAGATGGTCAAGGATCTAGTTTGCTCTCCTGCCGAAGCGGCAAGATGGTTGCCGCTTCTCACTCTCCATCCACGGTGGACAATGATCGACACACGGACAATGCCCATATGGATACTGATTGGTCCAAATCAATCTGCGATCGGCAGGAGGGAAGTGGTATATTCTTGTTGTGGTCGATGACTTCTCGAGGTACTCTTGGGTGTTTTTCTTAGCCTCGAAGGATGAGACGTTTACTCTTTTTCGTGGTCTTTTCAATAGGCTTTCTGTTGAGCTCCCAGGTGCATTACGAGCAATTCGCAGTGACAATGGCACCGAGTTCAAGAATTCCTACTTTGAGAGTTTCTGTGGTGAGATAGGTGTAGAGCACCAGTTCTCGTCTCCATACGTCCCTCAACAGAATGGCGTTGTGGAGAGGAAGAACCGTACCTTGGTCGAGATGGCCAGGACGATGCTTGATGAGTACTCTACACCTAGGAAGTTTTGGGCTGAGGCCATTGCTACTGCTTGTCATGTTTCTAACAGAGTCTTTCTTCGGGCACTCTTGCATCGCACTTCTTATGAGTTGAGATATGGGCGAAAACCCAGCGTCTCGCATTTTCGTGTGTTTGGTTGAAAGTGCTTTATTTTGATGTCTGGGAACCTAGATAAGTTCGAATCACGATCTTGTGATGGGATCTTTCTGGGTTACTCGACTTCTTCTCGTGCCTATAGAGTCTGGAACTGCGAGTCTAGCAAAATGGAAGAAACTCAGAGGTGACCTTCGATGAGGCCATCCGGGGACTAGGCCCGATATCTCGTGTTCTCTAGAGCGATCGAGTCCATCTTTGTGGACGATGAGGAAGATGGAGATGAGGGTTGTCTACCCGATCCAGTTCTTCCTCCTCCTCTTGAGGTGCCTTCTTCCTCTGCACCTCGAGGAGATCAGCCCTTACCTTCCATTTCTTCTGAAGCTAGTGGCTCTGTTCCTATCTCATCTTCTAATGAGGTAGAGGCCACTTCTTCATCTCACCCTGGACCTCCTAGACACATTCAAAAGGACCATCCTTCAGAGCAGATCATTGGAGACCTCTTTGAGCGTGTCACACGTTCTAAAGCTGGTTTGTCTCTCTTCTGTCTCCATTCTGCCTTCGTCGCCTCATTTGAGCCCAAAGACGTTTGTCATGCTCTTTCTGACGAGTCTTGGATAAACGCCATGCATGAGGAGTTGGAAAACTTTGAAAGAAACAAGGTCTGGTCCCTTGTTGAGCCCCCTCAAGGTCACAATATCATTGGGACCAAATGGGTGTTCAAGAACAAGCAAAGTGAAGATGGGTTAGTAATTCGAAACAAGGCTAGGCTGGTAGCTCAGGGGTACTCTCAAGTTGAGGGTCTAGATTTCGAAGAGACCTTTGCCCCTGTAGCTAGACTTGAAGCCATTAGAATCCCGCTTGCCTTTGCAGCTTCTAAGGGTTTCAAGCTTTACCAGATGGATGTCAAGAGTGCCTTCCTCAATGGCCTTATTGAGGAAGAAGTCTATGTCGACTGACCTCGTGTTTCGAGAACCCCAAATACCCTAACCATGTCTACACAGCTTTCTAAAGCTTTGTATGGACTCAAGCAGGCTCCCAGAGCTTGGTATGAAAGGCTTAAGTCCTATCTGCTAAGTCATGGTTTTGAAATGGGTAAAATAGACAAGACCTTGTTCATCCGCCGTCTTGGCACTGATCTTCTGCTTGTCCAGATCTATGTGGACGACATCATCTTTGGCGGCTCCTCACACACCCTCGTGTCTCAGTTTTCTGATGTAATGAGCTCGAAATTTGAGATGAGCATGATGGGCGAGTTGAGCTTCTTCCTTGGCTTCCAAATCAAACAGACTCAGGAAGGTACTTTTCTTCACCAAGGCAAGTACACTCGAGACCTCCTGAAGCGCTTCGACATGAATGATGGAAAGCCATTATCAACTCCGATGGCATCTACAGCTGCTCTGGATCCAGATGAAGACGGCGAACCTGTTGACCAAAAGGAGTTCAGGAGCATGATTGGCTCTCTCTTGTACCTCATGACCTCGAGACCGGACATACATTTCTCTGTGTCTTTGTGCTCGGTTTGAGCTTCTCCTCGCGTATCTCACCGTCAGTGGTGATGCGCATCTTCGGTACCTTCGAGCTACCATTGACTATGGTATCTGGTACTCTTCCTCTTCTTGTCTATCTCTTAGAGCCTTCTCCGATGCAGATTTCGCTGGCTGTAGGATAGATAGTGTGAGACCCCGATTTATCCGGCTTGTAATGCTTAACCATCCATTCGGCCCTAGCATCACAAAGCAGATAATCCGAGACTCGAGACATGTATACTTCCCAGAGTGCCGTATACACACCTCATCACAACATTTGTGTATCAATTCCATTCATCCACATAGAACCAAACACGTAATGCAATGTAAGTATTAATAATATCAAACTGAGTCATTACAAAAGAGAGGCCAACCGGCCAACAATAAAAGAGACAACAATAATTAAACAGCGGAAGCAAAAGTGCCATAAGATGGCTACAACAAAAGAGCCAATCAGTGTGCCTTTAACCCACAAGGCAACCGACCGGACCGCCAAGCTAGACGTCGAATCCACAGCACATCTCACAAAAGTGAGGCCCTTGGGGCTCACCTTCCTCCCCTGCAAACAAAAGCAGCCGGCAAAAGCCGGTGAGTACTTTGAATGTACTCGCAAGACTTGCATGTGGAATAACAAACCTGTACTTATAGTACATGCAAGCTCATTGAAGTGGAGGCTGTATGGTTCATTTTAGCATAAAGCAAGTTTCTATTTGCAATAATGTAATAGATTGAAAGCAATTTGACAAATCTGTTTTTAATGTTCAAATAACCGAGAGAACGATAATAATAACAGTAGATAGAAAGACAACAACAACCTGGAAGTGACTAACCCAATAGTCACCACAACAATAGTATGAATTACCCATTCATACCAACCATGTCAAGTTTTAATTTTAAAAACAAATGTTGTAGTCTAATAGTCTAACTCTTGGAAGACCTCCCCAAGCGTGTCCATAACCTAGGACGAGGCTATTCGAATAGTTTTATCCCTGCAGGGTGTACCAACTTACCTACATGTCAGACCGCCTTTTTGCCACATGATTAAGCACACTGCCTTTGGTATGCCTAAGCCATGCCTAAGTCCTACGAGACGTTTCCAATATTATGTATTAACTTTGAGTCGCCCGTATGGATAGAAACCCATACGTTGTGTCGGGGTCGTGGCCCAGCCTCGGACAACTACCCGTCACGGGTAAAGCCTTGGACAACTGCGACGCCCCTCGAGGTGGAGAACCTTCCCGGCAATCCCCACCACCGCACACCCAACACAAACACAAGAACACACAAATGCTTCACACAAGACACACACAAAACTTTTCCTCCTGCGACTCGGAGATAACACACGCCAAAGTACTAAGTCAAGAGGGTCCCATATATCCCTCATGTGGTTAGTACGCAATAATGCTTGGTTTAGTGTAACAAGATGTTCGGTCCTTGATGACTTGGGCACCATTCTGATTACACCCAAAACACCACACCAACATACCATTATGCCCAAGTCCAAATCGGTTTTCATTTTCAGCTTTTGATTTGCAAAATTAACAAAGCACCAAGTGCTTTGGACATAATGGAAGAATAATAATTTTTGTGTGATCAAGGCCATCGACTAAGTCGATGATCGCCCAAAGCTACCGAACTAAGCATGGCTAAGCATTTTCCAATCGAAAGCTACTAAGTGATCCAAGCCCTCCCTCGGACTCCACCACAGCAAATAACCTAAGCTCATGGTAGTAGAGGATAAACAAGTCCTACAGATTGTGCAACTATAGGACACTAACCATAATTTTGACAACAAAATAGCAATGCATACATACGAGTTGAAATCAATATAGTAGACTTGAAAAATAATAGGATTAACATTATCAAAACGCTTGCCCGATTGAAGTTGCTCTGTTTGCTTGGGGATCCCCTCCGGGTTTAAATGTGCTCTTGGATCCTATCGAAAGAACCAAAAAGAACCAATAAGGCAAAGGAAACCGAAAAGGTCCAACAGTCAACTTCAACAAAAAGCTCTCAAATTTTTACAATAGGAAGAGCATGATTTTTATGAACTAATGCAACAAGAACCAATTGATTTGGATTCTTAATGCAAAAGATATGAGCAAATCAATTTTGCTCAGCTTTATAAATAAAAAATGCTACTATTCATTAGCAAAATTTTCTGGAGCTATACTGGGGTTGGAAATATTTTTAGATTACAGTTTAGTTAAAAATACAACTAACAAAATTTGAATCAACCAAAAAGGAATTAAAATGAAATAGTTATGCATTTTACAAGTTACTACATTTTTCAGTTGACAAATAAATCCTTTCGGGAAAAACCAGAAATTAAATCGACGTGGACGAACTTGGATCGTTGATCTCGGATCCAACGGTCCAAGTCCACGGGATAACGCGCGCACGCGCGATTCACAAACCCTAAACGCTCACCGTTGGATCTGGATCCAACGGTTCACGTGGATCGGGGCGTTGGGCGGTCCAACCTTCACACGCATAGGAGCCGTTGATCTTGGATCCAACGGTCCAGGCGGATCGAACCTTTCGGACGGTCCGAACGTTCCCTCAAATCGGGACCGTTGATCTTGGATCAAACGGGTCACAGACCGAGACGCGCGACGAATTCAAAATCTCCGCGCGAATGTGGGCCGTAGATCTTAGGATCGACGGTCCGCATCGACTCAAGTTCAAACCGTCTCCCTGTTTTCGTCCGACAAAACGACGGGGAAGAGAGGTCGCCACCGCGACTTGCCGCTAATCGAGCTAAGGCGAGCAATCAAAGACTACCAAAAGATGCACAATAACGATCGCACACTCGCACCAACCATAGCTCTGGATGGCGGACGGAGCGGCGCAAGAATAAAGGAGGGGCGGCGCAAGAACCATCAAAGTGGCGACATAACGCAGAGAAGATCTACCAAGGAAAATAGAGGTTGCTAGAGTATCTATGAACGCTATGAAACTACCAAGCGATGAATTGGCAAATGGAGGACTTACCCGAGCTGGAGACGAAATTGAAAGTTTTCGGCCGAATTGGGGGAAAACCGAAATTGATCTGCTCTCTGCAAGCAAACGAAAAATTGAGTGAGGGCTATTGCTCACAGAGAGGAGAGGAAGCTAAGGCAGCGAGGAATTTGAGTGAGAAAGACCGGAGCACCACTTTCACTGCAAACTTTGAAGCTCGGCAATGGCGGCAATGGCGACCGAGAACAAAATTTTGAAATGGAGCTCGAGCAATGCACTAGCAGTGGCTTTGGAGCTCAAGGGTGTCCGAAAGAAGCTAAGGAAGCCTCTGGTAGAGTTTTATAGCCGAAGGAGCAAGAGGGGAGCAACGGCAAGAAAAATGGCGATGCACTGTGCTGAGGTCGGCCGAGAGCGACGGGGGCAGGTAAAAGCAGTGGAGACGATGACTATGGAGGCGACAGTACAGTGCTCATTAATGCTGAGAGTCGTTGGCCGAAAGGAGAAGTGACCGTGCACTGCCAACGACCGCAATCGCAGCCGACTACAGTTGACTCGGCCGAATGAGTGCTCGGGAGGAAGACGACGAACGACGACCGTCGGATCAGATCAGATCTCAATCGCTCGGCGCCCAAGAAATTAGATATTCCGGGCGGTCCGAACAATTCTTCGATCAAAGGCCGCACGATCTAAAGATGAACGGCTCCGAGCGAGAGGGAGGATCGGCGGTCGAACATTACCTCAGAGCGCAACCGCACGATCGAGATCTAACGATCGAATTGAAAGCGCCGAGGCGGTGAAGTCGATCGATTAGTTGATCCGATCGAGTCCGATGGCTCGAACCCGAGTTTGATTCAACCCAAGAACAAGAAAGATTGATTTTGAGTTATTTGTCGAAATGAGTTAGGAAAATTAATTGAGATAGCAAACAAGCTCCAGTATTTATGAACTTTTAACTGGAGGTTGCTGACTAGATGATGAACCTTATATAAAATTTTCAGAGACTTTTATGCACTGCATTTTTCTCCAAAAATTCCGAAGGCTATATGTAGAGTTTGACCAAGGTTTGATCGCCTCAAAAATTATCAAATAATTTCTAAAAATCATGAGATAATTCGAGGTGTTGCCAAGCCTCCCAAGAACTTCGTGGAAAAGATTTCAAGGGTTTGGCAAAAGACCTTTGCCAAGGAGGGTTTTTGATTAGAGTCAAAAGGGAATTTAAATTGGATTTTCCATAATTCTTTTGAAAAGAATTACCAAAAACGACCAGGGGTTTCAAGATGCAAGAAAAGTTTTAATTCCTCCTGATTTTCTTACACTTGAAACTCAATTCCAGATTTGGGATGTTACAGATAGGAAGAGCACTTCTGGCACTTGCCAATTCATTGGCACTTCTCTTGTCTCCTGGTCGTCAAGGAAGCAATCCGGTGTTGCACAGTCCACTGCAGAGGCCGAGCACGCTGTCGCAGCCGATTCTGTCAGAGCCAAGTGCTCTAGATGGTCTCGACCCTGCAGGACTTTGGGTTATCAATCGACTGTGTTCCACTCTTTTGTGATAACACGTCTGCGATTTGCATTGCCAAGAACCCAGTGCAACATTCTCGGACCAAGCATATTGATATCGATATCACTTTCTTAGAGACCATGTAGAGAAAGGTGACATTGTGCTCCAGCCAGGAGAGTGAGCACCGTTGGTGATATCTTCACTAAGCCTCTGGGCCAGCTTCTTTGGTTTTCACTCTGCGGGAGAGCTTGGGGTGGTTTGTCCTTATGGACTGCTGTGAGGGGAGCTTGAGTTTTACTATTGTATTATATTTTAATTATGCTTACTCCTCGTCTGTTGCATTTCTTTTAATATTTTGGGTCAAGTCCTTCGGCATAGGTTAGAATGGTTCTCTTGCCGAGTTGCTCTGTCGATAATTCTTATCTTGTGCTTCTAGGATCTTTGCTTATTAGTGTTTCTTCTCTCTCTAAGTAGAGCTTACTCACTTCTTATAGGTTCTAGCAAGGGTCGGGCCACCCTTGAGTAGACAAGGATAGTGTTTGCTCCTTAGTGTGTTAGTCGATCAGCTGATAGTCCTGGAATCATATGGGGTAGATAAGAACCAAAGATGAGTGATTGTATTCTCTATATCTTTTCTATGCTCTAAGGATCGCCTTTTACATTTTCTTATCGATTCTCGTTTTCTTCCTTTGGTTCAGGGGGAGTTTATCTTGGATATTCCAGTTCTTAACTTGTCATAACTCAACCTGAATTAAAAGATGCATTTCATTCTGAAGAGGATCTGGTTTTTCGTGTATTTCATCATACATTGTAATATAATCATATGGAGCCTTGTCTATTATCCCTTATGATCTGTTTTCAATGTGTTACATCTTGCCATGATTTATGCTAAACTGCTAGATTTATCATGACTTTTTATGTGGACATTAGTCTTTGCCATGCTAAGGTGATTAAAAAAATACTAAACTTGAATTAAAATCTTGTCATAATAACTCTTGAGACTAGTCTGATGAAGTTATCCTTTTATGATACTCGCCATGTCAAGTAGGCTGAGTTGAGTCTTGAATCTTTATTGAGTTTCAGAGTAAGCTTTGTCAGTTCGTTAAGAAACTTGACTTATCTTTAATCGTTGGTCTAAAAACTTCAAAAGCAAAAATGATCTCTTTTGTGCGAAAAAACTGATCTCACCAAATCTTTCTCATGAGACTGCTTGACATTGTACTAGGCATGAACTCAGGGGGAGCCTTGGATGACCTAAGATCACTTCCTTAAGTCTGTTGCTTGGAGTGGTCGCATAAGGCTTGGGATCTAGCACATAGTTAAGATTTGAAAAATGGTTGAAGCTTAGGAGGCAGCTGTGGATGGCACCTAGTCCAGAACTTGCTTCACTAAGATAAAGCCATAATTATGTTTCCAGAAAAAGAAACTTGTGTTAAAATTACTTTTCTTCGAACAGACCAAGCACTCGATCAAATGAGTCTTTCTTTAACTGGTAGCACTCTAAACTATTCAATATTATGCTTCTTGGTTCCACTTAGAGTATTTGACATGGCTTGTATCATCCTTGGATACCTTTAGCTAGACTATAATCTTGGTTTATTTGACTTGCTAAAGAATTGGATCATTAATCAAATTATGAATTTCCTGTCTTAGCTATTCTCTACATCAATTGTCATGATCTTGGTAGCATTCTTATGTGTTATGGCTTGGTGTAATTCTCTAATAGTCATTTTGGATAATCTACATGGCTCCTAATGCTTAAAATGAACATCATATAGTCTTTTCCTCCTTTTTCTACATCTTGATGATTTTATTGCCAAAGAGGGAGAATTTTGGAGAGAAAAAGCCTTCTGGAGAAAATCCTTGAGTTTTGTGCGAAAATTGATCTTTCATCTCATCTCAAGTCTTTCTCTTTTGTCAACATGGTCTTGAGCTTAACTACTCTTGTTTAGACCTTGGTTGACTTTAAACTCAAACTCATCTTATGCTTTTTCGGTATTTGTCAATATACTCATCAAGGGGGAGATTGAGAGACCATGTGAGAGGTCCTCCATTGTGAGTGATGAGTATTTGACAGCTTGTTGAAAAGTTTGTGATGAGTACTTGAGTTTGTTTTGGGCTTTCTGCGTAGTCGTAGCTAGGAAGTATTCGACCACGTTGGTCGTAGTCGAAAGTCCGTTCCACCACGCTAGTCGAATCCGCTCGACCACGCTAGTCGAAGTGCGCCGACCTCGCTAGTCGGAGGTCACCAGGAAGTATTCGACCACGTTGGTCGTAGTCGAAAGTCCGTTCACCACGCTGGTCGAGTCTGCTCGACAACGCTAGTCGAAGTGCATTCCGCCACGCGGAGTCGGTCCGTTCCACCACGGTGGTCCAAGTCTGTTTCGACCACGGTGAGTCGAAGTCCGCTTCGACCTCGCTAGTCAAAGTCCGTAATAGACCACGTTGCTATGTGATCCGAGGTCGTTTCACCACTGAGTCGAAATCCGCTTCAACCTCGCTAGTCAAAGTCCGTATGCGACCACGTTGCTATGTGATCCGAGGTCGGAAGGTTTTCGACTCCGGCGTGTGGTCTCGAATGGAGTCCGACCACGGAGGAAAGCTTTGGTCGTATGTCCTCCGTAATCGATCGCTCGAGTTGGGAACCGTCGTATGGTTTTGTATTGCGATCGTAGACCTTGTGCATTTGATAGTTCATTATTTCGACCGGTCTTGTTGCGCCTAATCTTATTTGAGCTCGCTTTGCGTGGTCCAGTTCTTTGTATTGTGCCGCTATGTGATGCTTTGTGTTTGATTTGGTTGCGGGATCTTGGAGACAAGTCTTGGTGAGTTTTGGAGAGGTCGGGACTAGACATAGGAGATGTTAAGGTCCGTAACGATTTGAAACCACGTAAGACAAGTCTTGCAAGGTGATCGAACGAGTTGACAAAGAAGGCAAGAGGAAGAAGCTTCGGGAAGACAGCTTGAGGAGTATTTTGGACAAATACCTAAAGTCAAGAACTAAGCCGCCCTCTGGGAAAGCAATGGAGTTGTTGGTGCTAATGGGCAAAGCAAAGGAGCCGTTGTCGATAGTAACTGGGTAAAGCATCGTGCCTCAGGAAAGCTCTTGTTCTCTGTTAATGGGTTGTCGGCGTGAAAGCCGATAGCCGAGGCTATAACAACAGATGTTAGGTTTCAGAAGTGGGTGACGAGAGTAGAGGATGTTCCGTGAGCGGCTCTGAGCTTTTTCTCGTCTAATTTGTGTGAGTTGTCTGCGGGTAGAGCATGGATGCTCGTGTATCTTGATGGAGTGGTCGTATGAACCTCTATGATCAATCATACATTTATCAGTATCATTCTGAAGTTTTGCCTTGCTTGAGATGTTTTGATTGATTTTTTTTAGTCCTCTGTTTTCATTTAGACCATAGCTTATTTGCCGTGCTCTCTCTGTCATCAGTGATTCGACCATGAGTTGGTGATCGACCAAGGCATAAGCTTTTCTGGATCATTGTTCGACCACGGGTAGTTTTCTCGACTCGACACTACGGCTATTATTGAATATGGTGATTCGATGTGAATTTTAATAGAGAGTTTTTAAGGCACCATTCACCCCCTCCCCCTCTGTTGCCATTTTTGATCCTTCAATTTTGACCTTTGAACTCATTGTGTATTGTTGATTGTGGTTGATAGCTATGACGAGGGGTAGAGGACGTGGTCGTGGTGGCCGCGATCGTGAGAGTCGGGGCGGGCGAGGGTCCGTGGAGCCACCTCCTCGAAAGATGAGTCGATGGTCGAGGGGTTCTTTGTTGACCCGCCTCGGTTGGGGTCGAGATGAGACCCCGCTTTCCGAGAGAGTTGGTGGGAGAGATCCGTGCTCTTCGTCAACAGCGCCGCGCACTGTTCTTCGCGGCATCTATTGTTGCTCTGTCGCACCTCCACCGGTTCTCGAGGCGCGATGACACTTCGAGTGGATGGGGTTGAGGTTGGATCCGCTTGATGGCCTGGGCACACCGTCGAGCGTGCAATGGATCGTTGCGCTATATGGAGAGGCAGTTTGGAGCTTTAGAGATGTCCTCACATCAGAGGGTCCGCTTTGTGGCCTTTCAGCTGAAGGGGCAAGCAGATATTTGGTGGGAGGGCGTGTTGTCTTCGAGGACCGCCACTCAAGGGCCAGTCACTTGGGAGGACTTTGTTGATCAGTTCAAGGGAAAGTTCTACCCCTACTCTTTTGTTGAGAAGATGGAGGTTGCCTTGACGACCTTTGCTCAGGGGAAGAGGTCTATTGCTGAGTATGAGGCTGAGTTCAACAACTTAGTTCGCTTTGTCCCTTCAGTAGCGAACGATGATCTTCAGAAAGCCAAGAGGTTCCGTCGGGTCTCACCGAAAGTCACGGCATGTGTTGGGAGCTACTCCACTCCGTGACTACACTCTGTTTTGGAGCAAGCTAGGGGCATGGAGTTGGAGATGCGACCACAAAGGGCGACAAGCCTCTGTGGATCGGTAGCTTCGGTGGTGACCAAGAGGAGCTCTAGTGAGGAAGTGGGTGCATTCGACGACCGCCAAGAAATTCAAGGGAGGACCGCATCCTTCAAGTCTAGCGATCGAGGCCGTTCTCTTCTTGGCGCCTCGTCATTTTGCGTACTCGGCTCTTCGTCCTATCCTGTAAGGGGCATGCTTTGCTTTAAGTGCGGTAATGGACACTACTGCTGAGTGCTCTTGGACGGGAGATTGCCGTCGCAGTGGCGGCCGGGTCACAAGGAGCGGGTGTGTCGCGTAACCCGCTAAGCGTGATCAAGTGGGAGCTGTGTCATCTTCTTCTTGATGGGTCCTCCGAGGATCTTTCCGGATGATGGTTGCTCCTCTGCTACGCCACTTCCTTCACTTAGGTGCCTCGGTAGGGTACTACTAGCGGCCGCCACCTCCAACCACTTGGGTTACACGACCGCTTTACCCGCACCGCCACAATGATTGTTGGGGCTCGCCGCCCCGTCGACTTCTTCGCCATGGCGCCACAGAGTGTACGCCATGCCCACAGTGAGTCCGGGTCATCCCGACGTGGTGACATGTACTTTGCTTGTGGATTCATTTGATGCTTTAGTCCTTTTTGATTCGGGGCTACCTTTTCGCTTGTCTCGTTTGCGTTTGCTAGGAGAGCGAACTTGAGTATCTGATGGATTTCTCGGTCGGTGTTAGTTAGCTCTCCGGGGAATTATTGCGAGCTCTCTGTTTGTCCCGGTGTTCTATTGTCATTGATGGAGAGAAGTTCACGGTGAATTTGATAGTTATTCAAATGGAGCCGTTCGGCGTTATCTTGGGTATGGATTGGTTGCACTCTTATCGAGCCGTGATATCCTGTTTACGAGAATGTCTGTGCATGCACCTCGTGCAGGGAGACTTTGACTTTTCAGGGGAGTGCGCCTCCGCGCTCTCTTTCGATGTTGGACGGACTGTTCCCGGGTCAGCGTGTAGTGAAAACTGGGCTTCTTTTAGCTCTTGCTGAGAAACCGAGTGTGGCCGCAGATTGAGGAGATTCCGTGGTTAGTGATTACCGGATGTGTTCCGGTGAACTTCCGGATTGCCACTGCGAGACGTGGAGTCTCACATTGATCTTGTTCCGGGTACTCGGCCCATCTCGATGTCTCCGTATCGACTGGCACGTCCATTTCAGGACGAGTTGAAGAAGCAGTTGGATGATTTGTTGGCTAAAGGTTTGATCAGACGTAGCGTATCGCCGTGGGGAGCTCCTGTTCTATTCACAGAGAAGAAGGATGGGAGTTGGCGCATGTGTGTTGATTACCGTGCGCTTAATGTTGTAACAATCAAGAATAAATATCCATTGCCCCGCATTGAGGACTTGTTTGATCGGTTAAATAGAGTTCAAGTATTCTCCAAGATCGATCTCCAGTCAGGGTATAATCAAATCCGTGTGCGTGGCGAGATGTAGAGAAGATTGCTTTCTCCACCAGGTATGGGCATTATGAGTACAAAGTTATGTCTTTTGGATTGACTAATGCACCTGCCATTTTTATGGAGACCATGAACAACATGTTGCACGCGTATTTGGATGACTTCGTGGTGGTGTTCATTGATGATATTCTTATCTATTCCAAGACCAATGAGGATCATGAGCGTCATTTGAGGTTGGTTTTAGATACTTTGAGAGACCACAAGTTCTATGCTAAGTTGAAGAAGTGTGAGTTACGGATTTGAAGTGAGTTTTAGGGTCATGTGATAAATCCTCGGGGCATTGTTGTTGATCCTAGCAAGGTCTCTACAGATGGTGGATTGGAAGAGGCCGACAAATGTGAAGGAGGTGAGGAGTTTCTTGGGCTTGGTGGTTATTATCGGCGTTTTGTGCGAATTTCTCTATCATCGCCAAACCGATGTCTCGACTTACTCGAAAGGTGTGAGATTCCAATGGGTGATGAGTGTGGCGCGAGCCGCACTTTGAAAGAGAGGTTGGTGACCTCTCCTATACTCATTCTTCCCGAGCCGTGAAAACGGTTCACGATCTTTTCAGATCGTCTCGAGTGGGTCTTGGTTGTGTTCTCATGCAAGGCGGTAAGGTGATTGCTTATGCGTCGAGACAGCTTAAAGAAGCACGAAGCGTAATTATCCCACTCATGATTTGGAGTTGGTTGCGGTTGTCTTTGCTCTCAAGATTTGGAGGCATTATCTATCGGTGAGCCTTGTGATATTTTCACGGATCACAAGAGTCTCAAATATATCTTCACTCGTAGGATCTGAATTTGAGGCAAAGGAGGTGGTTGGAGTTGATCAAGGACTATGATCTTACTATTCAAGATCATCGAGCAAGGCCAATGTTGTTCTTGATGCTCTTAGTCGCAAGGCGACTCCGCTACACTAGATTGCCTCATTGCTGATTTTGATCGTATGGGAATATCTTATTGTTATGCGGGCACATCACAAAGTTGAGACACGATTGATTCTTGAGTCGGCTATTCCGGCATCAAAGTCGGAAAGCACAACAGAGTGACCGGTTATTACAGGAGGTTAGGAAGCGTCGGATGAGGGCAAAGAGGGTGATTTTAGCATGGATGATTCTCGGTGCTTTGAGGTTTAAAGGCGCCTTTGCGTGCGCAAAAGCGAAGGTCAAAGATGATATCTTGAGGGAGGCACATCGAACTCCGTGCACAATTCATCTGGTGAGACTAAGATGTATCGAGATTTGAAATGCAATTTTTGGTGGAAAAGAATGAAGGTGGACATTGCTAACTATGTGGCTTCTTGTGGTGTTTGTCGGCCAAGTGAAACCGAGCACAAGCGTCCCGCAGGTTGTTGCGACCTTTGGAGGTTCCCAGTGGCCTTGGGATGATATCTCTATGGACTTTGTGGTGGCGTTACTGCGTGCCGCGAGGAAAGGATGCGATTTGGGTAGTCGTGGATCGATTCAAGAAGTCTGCGCACTTCATTCCTATTCGCACGACAAATTCAAATGAGTGATCTAGCTCCTATTTATGTGCGTGAAATAGTAAGACGCATGGTGTGCCAAAGACCATCATTTACGATGAGGACGCCAAGTTTGTCTCAAGTTCGGGAAAGTCTGCGAGTGCATTGGGCACAGCTCGCCTTAGTCTGACGTTTCACCCATTGCATGATGGGCGATCGGGCGTACTATTCGGACTTTGGAGGACATGTTGCGGTCTTGCGTTTTGTCTTGGAAGGGTAGTTGGGAGGACCATTGCCACTTGCGAGTTTGCTTATAATAATAGTTACCATTCGAAGATTAGAGCCGCGCCATTCGAGGTTCTCTATGGGCGAAGTGCGGTCGCCGCTTTGTTGGGATGCGATGGAGAGAAGGCGCTTTGGGTCCTGGATTAAGAAGACCGTTGAGCGTGTGGCCATGGTGAGGCGAGAATCATTAGCGACTCAGAGCGCATGAAAAGTTATCTTGATGTGAGGCGTGACTTGGAGTTTGCGGTGGGTGACCAGGTGCTCTTGAGAGTGTCTCCTACTAAAGGCATTGTCCGATTCGGTACCAAAGGGAAGCTTAGCCCAAGGTACGTTGGACCGTTCCCGATTATTGCAAGAATTGGGAAGTTAGCCTACCGCTTGGATCTTCCTGAGTCCATGCGCGGAGTTCACAATGTGTTTCACGTCTCGATGCTGAGAAAGTTTTTGAGAGATCCAGAGCATAAGATTTCATTAGAGCCACTGACTATTGAGCAAGATCTCACAATTGAGTCGCGTCCGGCGCGCATTCTGGAGAGGTCGGAGCGGGTGCTGAGGCATAAGACGTTGGTATACGTCAAGGTCTTTGTGGACGATCACCGTCCAGAGAAGCGACTTGGGAGTTGGAGTCTCGCATGCGCGAGCAATACCCGGAGCTGTTCACGTCGGGTACGTGTTATTTTGTTGTTTTATTTCAGCAGTGTAGTTTTTCTTTGAGGAGAACAGCGAGTAGAATTCGGGGTCGAATTCTGTTAAGGGGGGTAGAATGTAATATTCTGAAAATAATAATTATTATTATGTCTTTAGGGCATGTGCGTAATTAAATAAAGAGGATACGTGAAAATAGGATATTTCAGAGTTTTTTTAGAGCTATATAAATCGTGGGAGTGGATTCTAGAAAACCCTAGCTGGATTAGTTTGTTTCTTTTTTCCCGTGCACTCTCTGCAGCTCGCCGCCACCACGCCCCGTCTGTTCGTCGCCGCATGTGTTCGCTCGCACCTACCTAGCGCGGTACCGTCCGGCTGCGTGTGTATGTGCGCGCATGCGCATAGAGCCGGCGTCTTGGGAGCGCTTGCCATGCAACCGGCACCCGGTTGACCCATCCACGTCCGGCCGCCTGTCCGTTCTACCGTGTGGACGTGCGCTCGGCCAGAAGCGCCTTGTGCTGCCGTGCGTCTTCTTGTCATGCAGTGCTAGCGGCCACATCTTCTAGCGAGTGTACCACTACAACACGTCAACCAGGAGAGAATCAAGGGGGAAATCAAGAGAAAAAAATAGGGCAACGGCTAGGCAAACAAGAAGAATAGGAAAAGAACTAAAGGAAAGAGAAGAGAAAAATTTGAAGAAAAGAAGCCAATATCCGGATTCGAGGGGGTAACGATCTGTAATTCTCGTTTCTCTGTTTTCTAGGTTAATTAGAGATTAGAATCAAGATTAATTACAGAGGGTTCTATAATTTTTAGTCGAAGGGCCGATTATTAGATCTGTTTACCCTGCTGTTCTGTTGAACGATTTATTCGGATACCTTAATGGCGAATTTTGAAAATATCATCTACTAGTTAATTGTAGATAATTTCGATATCTTTCTATAGCATATTTAATCATGTCGAGCGGACAAGTAGAATTCGAGATATGAATTTTGGAAGACTGCTGTCTTTGAGGTTGTCGTCTTTCGGCGCTGTTTTGGTAGACTGCAGATTAAAAATAGTAAATAGACTAATTAGAGTTTTTGATCTACATAACAGATTTAGATAATTGTCTAAGGGTTCTGTAGAATCCAAGAACTTGAATGTTGGTTGGGTAAAACAAAAGTTATGAATTTAGTAAGACCCGCTGTCCCGAAGCTAACAGATCGGTTTTCTGGGCTAAAAACGGAGGGTTAGATGATTTAATTAGAAGACTTTGTAATCTAAGAAAATGAGGGGAATTTTGTGTAGAATCCAGAACTGGGTGGTTTGTCGTGATAGGACTTTTGAGTCGAAAGTTACGCTCTTTTTGGTAACAGGACAGCTAGGGGTGACTTTTCGGTACCGGAGAAGCTTGGTATATTTGGGGACGGGTAGGAGCGATGTCGATTGATTGCTATTCTTGATGTTGTAGCTTGTATTAAAATTTGAGTATTTAATGTAGGAGAGGCGTCGTGCTTGTTGCCATCTTCTAGTCAAATCGTGCGTCGCAACTAGTAAAGGCAAGTGCATGATAGACAACGATCAATGATTGATCACTGTTTTCTTTATCTTCCATTACTATTATTGTTGTGCTTTTATTTTATTTAATTACAAGCAATGGAATGGTATGGATTTATATTGTTAATGGACATGATGAAAAATTGGATATGATGAGTATTATGAAATTATGTATGTTTGCATTCATAAGCATCTTTGCATATGAGCATGTGATCATGAATGATCACAACTCCACGGGAGTGGAGGAGGTCCCCGATCCTTGTGGAGGAACGGGCTTGAGAGTGAATGTTGTCGCGAGCATTCACTCATGCTATACCGGTATACGCGAAAGAAGTGCATGTGGACATGTAGATTAGATTTGCATTGATATATGAGATTAATGGGTGTGAAACAAAGAGAAGATAACAGCATGAGAATATCAATAGAAGTACCTATGATGATAATGAAGTTATTGAATGCTGTTGATTTATTATTGTTCGTTGTATATTGATGTGTTTGCTGAGTCGTGGACTCACCCTTGCTCTTTTGTTGTCTTTAGGTGATCTTCGAGGACGCCGTGACTGAGAGCGAGTAGAGCACATGGATTAGTTCCATACTTCAATCACATGATCATTTGCCATAAGAACCTTTTTATTCAATGCAGGATTACTCTAGGACATGTTAGAGGTTGAATAAAGTTTAGGACAACGTTTTGGACTAGACTATTTGTTTCAATGATTTGGATTCATTGGTTGATGCTATTTTGGATTGTTTACCTGATTATATTTCCCCTTGCTTAATTATTATCACTTGATCCATAATTATGCATGTTCTTTTGTGGTCCATGGATATGTTTATTGATGTTTTCCTTGCTGTAATTTTATAGTGTGTCGATAATTATTAGTTTAGAGAGTAGTTTAGTGGCATTCCAGGCTCAGTGTTGGGCTGGGGTGTTACATCTCACCCCCCCCCTTGTTTGCCATTGCTGCTGAGAGCACACCCACGTCACGCCGCTGCAAAAGACGTCACCTCCGGCGTGAATCCTGCCCCTCTCTTTTTCCTCAGCGACGTGCGCATTAAATGTCGTCGTCTCCACCCCAGCACATTTTTCCTACCTCTTTTTCCTCAGCGACGTGCGCGTTAAATGTCGTTGTCTCCGCCAAAGCCCATCTCGCCCTCCGCCCCCCCTGCCCTATAAAGAAGAGCGCCAGGGAACACTCGCCCTCCTCATGTTTTTTCACTCAACTCTCCCTCTCTCTCTCTCACTCTTGTTTCACCGTGCTTGGAGTTTTGCCACCATCGACCAGAGCACCCACGCCATCTTAGACCGCTACGCCGAGCCCGAACGCTGGCCATCTCGCTCGACCAGTCGAACCCTCCTTCCGACCAGGTAGTGGAACCCCCTTTCGACCACCTGTAGTCAAACCTCCTTCCGAGGGCTCATTCTCCTTCGTTCGAGCTCCGATTTGAGTTATTTAAATTTCTAAAATTTATCTAAATTCAGTGTCCTTCATTTGGTTATAGTTTGGTATCTTCTTTTTTGTATTTTATTGAAATTATTTTATTTATTTGGTTCTTTCCGCACGTGTAGATTCCGGCATTTTCGAAGAATTCCTAGAGCCAACGACTAAGCGTTTCAACTCTTCAACGTAGGTAAGTCGTGGACCTTTGATCACGCGGTACCCATTTTATAAAATTATATTGTTTTATATCAACATGCATTGCTAGTTTTATAAAAACTACATTCGAGAAATAGTTAAATAAGTAATTGTCATTATGCCACCTTGAAAAATTGCTATTGACATATTCCCTTGAATGACATAAATCCTTGGACACTATAGGTTAGGTTAATTTTAGTTGGGCATATTTTAGTACCAACTTGGGTATCGTATATGCTTAGCCATGCTTTAGCTATTCTATGAGATTCATGATCACATACCCTTCAATGATTAATCTTGACTTAATGATATATGGAATTGTGGCGAAGCCACTGTTGATAAAATTGGTTGTGCCATGCCAAGGGTTGTTATTTGGCTAGGTGGAAAAAATGATTTCCTACTCAGGCGAATGATCGTGCGGTAAAGGGGGTGCAGTTACAGCACATTGTGGGTTTGGAGAAGATGCTCTGCAGTGCGGGTCCACGTGTCTGCGGTCGAGAGAGGTAAGTGGAAGGCTGGGTTTAGGTTAGGTGGTTCGATTGAGTCGAGTTGGTTCGGGCTGGGTCGGAACAGTGGTCGGGTCCAATCGGAGGAACAGTGCAACTAGGTCTTTAAAACAATAGGCTAAGTCTTTGAGAAATTTTTAGATTGAGTTGCACAACTCCAAAAATTTCACAATTTTTACATAAGCCTGACTCTAACAAAAACCTTGTTTAAAATTTTCATAGTTTTTCATGAAGTGCATTTTTTGGTAAAATTCTCTCAATTATCTGATTTAGGGGTTTGACAGGTTTGACTGGCCAATTTAAAATAGCATACAAAATCTAAAAATTATGAAATTTTTCAAAGGAGTTACTAAGATGATCTAGAACGTAAGAAAATTATTTATAAGTACTGTTCACAAGATTTGTTTTACATGTCTTAAAGGATAATGTTTCTAGTAATTAATGCATTAGGTTTTCAAAATGCACAAAACCGTTGACAAAACTCCAGAAAAACCAAATGACAACATGATGCATTAAAAGTTTTAATTTCTTCTCTTTTTTATACATTTGAAATACAAACTCATAATTGGGATGTTAGAAATCCGCCACCCCCCCCTACAAGAATCTCGTCCTGAGATTCCGTTCACTTGGAAAAGAAAGATGGGTAGTCCGTGTGCAGGCGATCCTCCCGTTCCCAAGTTGCTTCATCCTCGGTATGGGTTTTCTACTGAAATTTAAGGAATTTGATGGCACGATTCCTTGTCCTCTGTTCAACTTCTTCGAGGATGTGAAATGGATGCTCCCGGTAGGTCAGATCTTGTTGTACATCGAAATCTTCAAATGGAGCTTTCTCGGTTGGGATGCAAAGACACTTCTTCAACTAGAACACGTGGAAAACATTGTGTACCTTTGAAAGTGCAGCAGGCAACTGCAACTTGTAGGCAACAGCTCGTTTCTTCATGATAATGCTGTTAGGTCTGACATGTCGAGGAGCTAACTTGCCTTTGGCGCCGAATCGTTGATGTCCCTTCAGAGAAGAGACCTTGAGATAAACAAAGTCATTAGGCCCAAAGCTCAACTCGTGACGACAACGATCCACATAGCTCTTTTGCCTTGATTGAGCCATGTGTAACCGGTCTTGAATCAACCAAACTTGACTTTCGGCCTCATTGATCGAGTCTGGGCCAAAGAATGGTCTTTTCCAGTCTCTGACCAATTCAACGGGGTTCTACATCTCCTCCTGTATAAGGCCTAAAATGGTGCCATTCGGAAACTAGCTTGAAAACTGTTGTGGGAGAACTCGGCGAATGACAAGTATTTCTCTGAATTTTTTCCATAGGAAAGAACACAAGTAGGAGCATGTCTTCAACGATTTGATTTACTCTCTCTGTTTGGCCATTGGTTTGTGGATGGTATGCGGTGCTGAAGGAAAGATAAGTTCCCATAGCCTCTTGCAAACTATGCAAAACCGAGAGGTAACCACGATCAGAAACAATCGTCTTCGGTACACCATACAAACTCACGATCCTTGAGACTTAGAGATTGACTAAGATACTCACATAGAACTTTGTCTTAACGGGTAGGAAGTGCGCCACTTAAATCAGTCGATCAATGGCAACCCAAATGACATCATTTCCCTTTGAAGTTCGGGGGCAGACCGGTGATAAAAGCCATACTGATCGAATCTCACTACCACTCAGGCACTAGCAAAGGTTGTAGCAAACCCGCTGGACGTTGATGTTCGACCTTTACATAACGATATACGTAGTGGCCAGTGGGACCAGCTGCCGCCAGATCTAGGGAGAAATTAATGAAAAATTGATATAAGGAGCAATGAACTTTAGATCAATTTGTTGCAATTTCACTAATTGACATATCTTTTGCATCATCACCATTCTGTGAAAAAAAGCCAAAAACTAGTCATTTGTCTCGATTCTTATTTTTCACAGAATAACCTCTCCAAATGTCAGATCATCCACAATCTGACTTTAAATAATATGTGGAAGAATCAATCAATTCATTCTTTGTGCACTACACAAATTTTAGTAAGAAATGCAAGTTGTAGGAAAGATGTTCTTAGGCTAGTCACAAGAATCAGTGTTGCAAATTGCAAGAACTTTGCTAATTTTGACTCAAAGAGACCAAATACAATTATACAAGTATGAAATCTTGCATAAACACTAGCAATCAAATGTGAACAAGAACAAATCTCAGCTTATACGGATCTGAAAATATCAAAAATAGAGAAATCTACTGTCCATACAAACAAACAAAAAGCAAACTTCTATCTGAATCAAAGAAAAAATGAAAGGAAAGAACCCAATATCTAGCGGCCTCCGCTTTCGTGAGACCGTAGAGGGAAGGAAGTGATTCACAAAAGATTCAACCAAATATAAAATTAGGGAGGAAAAAACCAACAGCCGCCATATATGGGGAGCAATCAAGCGTAGGAAAGGAGGGGAACGGCTTCAGCCAACCATACCTAGGGAGCAATTAATGAACAATTGATCTAAGGAGCAATGAACTTTAGATCATTTTGTTGCAATTTCACTAATTGACATATCTTGTGCATCGTCACCCTTCTTTGCACTCAAAATTTAAGCCAACAACTAGTCATTTGTCTCAGTTCTTATTTTGCGCAAAATAATCTCTCCATATCGCATATCATACACAATCTAACTTTGGTATGTGGAACAATCAACCAATTCATTCTTTGTGCACTACACAAATT
The DNA here is from genome assembly GCA_036346395.1 of Hsuehochloa calcarea. Taxonomy (NCBI): domain Eukaryota; kingdom Viridiplantae; phylum Streptophyta; class Magnoliopsida; order Poales; family Poaceae; genus Hsuehochloa; species Hsuehochloa calcarea. Next base: position 39,152,089 of record CM070598.1, on the reverse strand, counting down.
TCATCCAGAAATGCAAGTTGTAGGAAAGATGTTCTTAGGCTCATCACAAGAATCAGTGTTGCAAATTGCAATAACTTTGCTAATTTAGACTCAGAGAGACCAAAATACAATTATACAAATATGAAATCTTATATAAGATTCTAGCAATCAAATGTGAACAAGAACAAATCTTAGCATATATGTATCGGAAAAATATAAAAAATAGAGAAATCTATTGTCCATACAAACAATCAAATAGCAAAACTCTCATCTAAATCAAAGAAAAAAAGGAAAGGAAATAACCCAAGATCTAAGCGGCCGCCACCGTATTAAAATACCGGAGGGAACAATGTGATTCACAAGACATTCAACCAAATCTAAAATTAGGGAGGAAAAAAGGCAGCCACCAGATCTAGGGACCAATCGAGCGTAGGAGAGGATGAGAATGACTTTGGCCACCCAGATCTAGGAGCAACCGGGCGTCAGAGAGGAGGGGAATGACGGTAGTGGCAAGAGGGACCAGCTGTCGCCAGATCTAGGGAGCAATTAATGAAAAATTGATATAAGGAGCAATGAACTTTAGATCATTTTGTTGCAATTTCACTAATTGGCATATCTTGTGCATCATCACCATTCCACGCACAAATAAATTTAAGCCAAGAACTAGTCATTTGTCTTGTTCTTATTTTTCACAGAATAACCTCTCCAAATCTCAGATCATCCACAATCTGACTTTAATATGTGGAACAATCAATCAATTCATTCTTTGTGCACTACACAAATTTCAGCAAGAAATGAAAGTTGCAGGAAAGATGTTCTTAGGCTCATGACAAGAATCAGTGTTGCAAATTGCAAAAACTTTGCTAATTTAGACTCAAGAGACCAAATACAATTATACAAGTATGAAATCTTGCATAAACACTAGCAATCAAAAAGAAAAAATGGCAACCACCAGATTTATGGAGCAATCGTGCGTAGGAGAGGAGGGGGATGGCTGCGGCCACCTAGATCTGGGAGAAACTGGGCATTAGAGAGGAGTGGAATGATGGTACTATTGGGAAGCGTAGACTGTTAGTGATATGCCCTAGAGTCAATCGTAGAGATAATTGTATCACGTCTATGTTTGTAGTTATAGAATAAATATTATTATGTTCCTTGTATGAATTATCATTTACAAAGATGTACAAGCATGTAACTTGTTCGTGAAACTCTTTAACTTTTATGATGTTATTCTAAATGTATCCCTAGTCAGATATCACTGGTCGGAAAACTAGTGACTTATCAAACAACTCATGTATTGATTCATGACTATGTTTCACCGGTCATGGATATGAGGATATCGAATCAATAATGTGAACATATGTTAGAGAACATGGTGTTGGATTGACCCACCTTGAGACACTATTGAGATTGTTATAATTTTATGTGTTATCAGTTGGTCTCAAGCAATCATGATGTATGATCATTAAACCTGAGATCAACATGGTTTCCTATATATGCAATAGTACACTTAGGGCTTGTCAAACACTACTTTGGATCTGGGTAGTTATAAAAGTAGCTTTCGGGTATGGTATGAAACATACAGAGGGATGTAACTGGTCGGATATGAGATTTGCCCCACCTAACATAACAGGAGAGATATCTCTAGGCCCCTTGATGTGGTCAAATAAAGAAAGTGCATGACCATGCCACTAGTGGTCGAAGAGTCGACCCCTTGATCGAGAAAGTATTGAACAGTCTATGGATGACAATATATATCTCACATGGAGTTCAACTGTGGGACCCCGGTTTATCCGGCTTGTAATGCTTAACCATCCATTCGGTCCTAGCATCACAAAGCAGATAATCCGAGACTCGAGACATGTATACTTCCCAGAAATGCAGTATACACACCTCTTTACAAAGTTCATGCATCAATTCCATTCATTCACATAGAACCAAAGCAAAAACAACAATCCAGAAGATAACATAAATAGAAGATAGTTATTACAAAAGAGAGGCCGACCGGCCAAAAGACATATACATAAGAAAATTTAACAGCGGAAGCAAAAGTGCCATAAGATGGCTATAAACAAAAGAGCCGACCAAAGGTGCCTATAACCCACAAGGCAACCGACCGGGACCGCCAAGCTAGTCGCCAAACCAAAGCACATCTCACAAAAGTGAGGCCCTTGGGGCTCACCTTCTTCCCCCAAACAAAAGCGTGAAACCAAGAACAAATGGTGAGTACTTTGAATGTACTGCAAGACTTACAGATGGTGTAACAAACCTGTACATATGCTACATGCAAGCTCATAGAAGTGGAGGTCAGATGTTTTGGTTTTAGCATAAAGCAATTTTCCATTTGCAATAATATAATAGATTGAAGGCAATGTTATTCAAATCGGTTTTAACGATCAAATAATCGCAAAAGACAACAATATAACAAAGAGATAGGGAACAACAACAATCCTCGAGGTGACTACGACCAAGAGCCACAACAACAATAGCATGAATTACCCATTCATACCACCCATGTCAAATTTTAGTTTAAAAGGTTGAAGTCTAACTCTTGCAAAACCTAACCAAGCGTGTCCATAACCTAGGACGAGGCTATTCGAATAGTTTTATCCTGCAGGTGTACCAATTTCCCCACACGCCGGAATCGCCTTTTGCCAAGCTATTAAGCACACTTCAAGGTATGCCAAGACGGCTAAGTCTTACGAGACGCTTCCAATATTGTGAATTATTCACGAGCCGCCTGTATGGATAGAAACCCATACGTTGTGTCGAGTCATCGTAAAGCCTCGGTCAACTACCCTTCCCTGTAAAGCCTTGGACAACTACGACGCCCTCGAGGTGGAGAGCCTACCCTAATCTCCACCACCGCACACCCACACAAGAACACGACCACATATCATGTTTCACACAACACACACAACCCCCTCTTGCGACTCGGAGATAACCCACGCCAAAGTAATAAGTCAAGAGAGGTCCCATATCCTCTCAAGTGGTTAGCACGCAAAATGCTTGGAGAGTGTGACACAAGATGTTCGGTCCTTGTTGACTTAGGCAAGGCAACCACAAACCCAATAACCCACCATCCGACCACTTGCCCAAGTCCAAATCAGTTTTCCATTTTCAGATTTTGATTTTACAAAATAACACAAAGACAAGTGCCGGTCGTAAAGACATAATACTTAAATGTGTGATCAAGATCATCGACTAAAATCGATGATCGCCAAAGACTACCGAAACTAAGCATTTCTAAGCAATTTCCAATCGAAAACTACTAAGTGACCGAGTCCATCCATCGAACTCCGACCACGACCAATAACCTAAGCTCAAGGTAGTAGAGGATAAACAAGTCCTCAGATTGTGCAACTATAGGACACTAACCGTATTTTAACAACAAAATAGCAATGCATACATACGAGTTGAAAGCAATATAGTAGACTTGAAAAATAATGGGATGAACATGATCAAACCGCTTGCTGCTTGTCGCGGGTCAAGATGTAGTCAGGGATCACTTATGTTGTCAATGTGCTCTTCTGATCCTAACGAAAGCGAAAAGCAATCGATAAGAACAAATAAAATGCAAGGACTCAACAAAGAAACTTTTTCAAAAATTCAAAATCTTACCAAGCAAGACATCGATTTATAAAGAATTTAGCAACAAGAACCAATTGATTTGGATTCTTAATGCCAAAACTACGATCGAAAGAAGGTCTTACGACCGTAGTAGTCGTAAAAGAAACCTACGACTATGACGTAGTCGTAGCAAGTCTTACGAGTAAGTTCCATCGTGGAAGAACTCACGACCGCTTAAGGGTCGAGAAGAACTTACGACTAGGTACAAGTCGAATGGAACTTACGACTAGGTACTAGTCGTAGAAGGACTCATGCCCCGGCATAGTCGTAATAAGACCTACGACCATTTATACATCGTAGTAGAGCTTACGACTAAGTTAGGTAATCGGTCGGAAATCCGACCACTAGGTAACGCCTCCCGCACGCTTTGCCAGTGGCTCGGCGGCGATCTCCGACCACAGCGGCGCCAGCCAAGGGCAGGGATGAGTGTCCCAAAAGTTGAAGGGTTCGACCGTGACCAAGATCGGCCTGAGTATAGTCAAGCTACGGTGGTACGACCACGGAGTGCGGCCGAGAAGGTATGGCTCGGGAGGACTCCCGAACGAACAATACCAAAAGAAAAACGAAAACACGCCTGAGCTCCTACAGGGCAATACGGACTTACTTGAGCCGAAGAACGACCAGAGACCCACGGAGTGGCTCCGGCGACGAGTATCCGAACGGCGGTGGTAAGGTTCTCGCTAGGCCACAGCGACCTGGGCACAGAGAGAACCAAACCACGTGAGAGTTAAGCTCCAAAGAGTAAAGGGGGAGCAGAGGGGGCGAAGACTTGAAGAAGAAAACCCCCGCTGCACCGCCTCCACCGAAGCTCCACACTCAACAATGTCGGTCGAAGAGAGTGCGAGGGACTGCAGCTCAAGCAAGAGGGTGAGTGCTAGCTGGAGTTGCAGAAGTGCTAAAGGAAGCTAAGGGTGAAGCAATGGGGTTTAAATAGAGCAATGGCAGAGAGCAACAGCCGGGTTTTTCCAGTCGGGTCAACACTGCCATGAGAGCACTTGAGAGCGATGGGAGCAGTTGAGTCATGGCCCTCTGAGAGATGAGCGCGACAGGCATTTAATGCGCTCAGAGCTAGCCGTTTAAAGGTGGACATAGTGTGGACTGCACGCCACCGCTTTTCTCCTCCGCGCACGCCATGGCAGAGCTCACGCGCGGACAGAGGAAGGAGACGACTCGTTGGTCGTCGGATTGAAATCGAACGGCTGAGCTAGATCGAGCGGATTGAACCGATCCCATCGTTCGACTGGTCGAAGACCGTTCGATACCGATCCAACGGCCGAGTTAGATCGGGTGGTTTACAACGACTTCAGCGTTCGGCTGGTCGAAGACCGTTCGATGCCGATCCAACGGCTCACGACCCTGGCGCCCGAACGACCGAGTTGGCACAGCTAGTGGACTGGACCGAGTCAGGTGGCTCGAGCCCGAGTCCGATTCGAACCTACGAACAAAGCAAACCGCTTAGGGTTTGGATTTGAATAACGATTTTGAGGAATTATTTAAGGTAGCAAGCAAGCTCCAAAATTTTGAAATTTTAATCGGAGTTTGTCGACGACCGGAGGAACCTCATATGAAATTTCCAGAGATTATAATGTACTTAATTTTCCCCCAGAAATTCTGGAAGAGGGGAAGCTAGGGTTTGACCAAGCTTTGACTCGCCTCCAAGAATCATCAAATAATTTCTAAAAGTCATGAGATAATTCAGAGGTGTTGCCAAGCCTCCCTAGAACTCGGGAGAAATATCTCCAAGGGTTTGGCACAAGGTCTATGACAAGGAGGTTTTTGATTAGCGTCGAATGAGGATTTGAATTTGATCTTCCACAATTCTTTTAAAAGAATTACAAAAATGACCAGGGGTTTCAAGATGCAAGAAAAGTTTTAATTCCTCCTGATTTTCTTACACTTGAAACTCAATTCCAGATTTGGGATGTTACAAAACCTCCCCCTTACAAAAATCTCGTCCCGAGATTTGGCTCACTCGGTAAAGAAAGATGGATAGTCTGCACGGAGACGATCTTCCCTTTCCCAAGTAGCCTCATCCTCAGAATGGTTCGACCACTGAACTTTAAGGAATCTGATGGCTCTATTCCTTGTTCTTCGTTCAGCCTCATCGAGTATGCGAACAGGGTGCTCGCGATAGGTCAAATCTTCTTGGACATCGAGAGTTTCCAACGGAGCTTCCTCTGTTGGAACACGGAGGCACTTCTTTAATTGGGACACATGGAACACATCATGTATCCTCGAGTGCGGTTGCAATTCCAACTTATAGGCAATACCCTTTCTTCTCGATAACACGGTAAGGACCGACATATCGAGGAGCTAACTTGCCCTTGACGCCGGAACGCTGATGGCCCTTCAAAGGAGAGACCTTGAGATAGACAAAGTCATTGGGCTCAAAGCTCAACTCGCGATGACGGCGATCCGCATAGCTCTTTTGCCTAGATTGAGCTGTGCGTAAACGATCACGAATAAGCTGGACTTGACTCTCGGCCTCATTGATCGAGTCCAGGCCAAAGAAAGGCCTTTCGCCGGTCTCGCACCAATTCAACGGGTTCTGCACTTTCTCCCGTATAAGGCCTCAAAAGGTGACATGCCGAGACTAGCTTGAAAACTGTTGTTATAGGAAAACTCGGCAAATGGCAAGCACTTCTCCCAGTTCTTTCCATAGGAGAGGACACAAGCACGAAGCATATCTTCCAACACTTGGTTGACCCTTTCGGTCTGACCATCAGTTTGGGGGTGATATGCGGTGCAAATGTGAGGCGGGTTCCCATAGCCTCTTGCAAGCATTTCCAAAACCTGGCGGTGAAAAGTGCACCACAATCTGAAACGATCATCTTCGGTACACCATGCAAGCAGACGATGCGGGAGACATAGAGGTCCGCGAGTAGACTCACACCGAGGTTCGTCCGTACTGGTAGAAAATGGGCTACCTTCGTCAATCGATCGATGACAACCCAGATGGAATCCTTGCCCTTGGATGTTCGGGGCAGACCGGTGATAAAATCCATCCCGATCGAATCCCACTTCCATTCAGGAATAGGCAAAGGCTGAAACAGCCCTGCTGGACGCTGATGCTCGGCCTTGACACGACGACACACGTCGCACTCGGCAACGAACTTCGCAATCTCCCTCTTCATTCGGGTCCACCAAAATCTCTGACGGAGATCTTGATACATCTTTGTGGCCCCGGGATGAATAGACAAAGGCGAATCATGGGCTTCACGGAGAATCAAACTCCGCAATTCCATATTCTTCGGAACCACAAGGCGTCGCCCGAACCTTACAACACCATGCTCATCCTCGTGAGAAACACTTGGTCGTTCGCTTCGACATTTTCCTTTATGCGGCTCACCCCAGCATCCGATTGCTGAGCGACCTTAATCCGATCCACCAAGGTTGGTTGCACAACCAAGGCAGTGAGGGAACCATGCTCAACCAAACCTAAGTTGAGACGCTGGAATTTCTTCAGGAGGGTGGGCTGACGCCCCTGGAGCAACAAGGCATTGCAATGCGCTTTGCAACTAAGCGCATCTAAGAACGACATTAGCCATGCCCGATGGTAGTGAATACCCATGTCATAATCCTTGACCAACTCCAACCATCTCTTTTGCCCGAGGTTCAGATCTGGTTGGGTGAACAAATACCTTAGGCTTTTGTGATCCGAATACACTTCACAACGACACGATTAGGTAATGTCGCCAAATCTTAAGTGCATGAATCACGCAGACCAATTCCAAGTCATGGGTAGGATAGTTGAGTTCATGAGGCCTCAATTGCCTTGATGCATAGGCCACTACCTTGCCTTCTTGCATAAGGACACAACCGAGTCCTCGGCGAGAAGCATCGCAAAAGATATCGAAGCTCCGGCGAATATCGGGAAGAACGAGGACGGGAGCGGTGGTCAAACGCTTCTTAAGTACTTGGAAACTTTCCTCACAAGCATCGGACCACAAGAACTTCTTGTCCTTCTTAAGCAACTCCGTCATCGGCTTCGCGATCTTGGAGAAGTTATCGATAAAACGGCGATAATATCCCGCTAAACCAAGAAAACTCCGCACTTCGGTTATCGAAGTAGGCTGAACCCATGAAAGAACGTCGCTGACCTTGCTAGGGTCAACGGCTACGCCTCCTGCTGAAAGAATATGACCCAAGAATGCCACTTCCTTCAACCAGAACGCGCACTTGCTGAACTTTGCATACAGCTGATGCTCATGAAGCTTGCCTAACACAAGCCTCAGATGCTCATCGTGTTGCTCATCATCCTTGGAATAGATGAGAATATCATCGATGAAAACCACGACAAACTTATCCAAATACTCCATGAATACCGAATTCATGAGGTTCATGAACAAGGCGGAAGCATTGGTTAAGCCAAATGACATGACGGTGTACTCATACAAGCCGTAGCGAGTAGAAAAAGCCGTCTTTGGAATATCCTCAGGTCGTATCCGAACTTGATGATATCCCATTCTCAAATCAACCTTGGAGAATACTCGAGCTCCAGTTAATTGATCAAAGAGATCATCGATGCGGGGCAATGGATACTTGTTCTTTACGCTACTTCATTAAGCGGACGGTAATCAACGCACATGCGCAAAGTATTGTCCTTCTTCTTTACAAAGATTGCAGGACAACCCCACGGAGATGAGCTAGGGCGGATGAAACCTTTTTCTTGCAGCTCATTAAGTTGCTTCTTCAACTCCACCAACTCATTCGGTGGCATCCGATAATGCCTCTTTGAAATCGGGGCGGTACCGGGAACCAACTCAATGACGAACTCGAGGTCTCGAACTGGTGGCATCCCTGGAAGAGCTTCAGGAAAGATATCAACGAAGTCACGCACTGTTGGGACCTCACTAATATCTGGAGCGGGCTTCGCTTCAAGCGCGAAGAGATGCGGACCTAGCAGCTTCGGCGAAAAGCGAACCTGTTCGCCGGAAGGACTAGATAGAGAGACGCACTTCTTGGCACAATCGATGTGTCCCTTATGCCGAGACAACCAATCCATGCCAAGAATTACATCTAGACTTGCTGAATGGAGGAGGATAAGATTCACGAAGAATCTCTGATACGGCCATATCTACAACCAAAGCATTGCAAAAGGTAAAAAAAAATGTTGTGAAGGCCGATAGGGTGGATGGGGATGCTGGCCAACGAGACGGAACGTTCTCTCAGGATAAAACCCTAGCGCGTGCGTGCAAATCAAGAAAGACATGTGGTGGTATGGCGGCAGGGTTGCATTAGGCGTCGAAGAAGCATCAAGTGCATGGAACAAGTTCGTGCAAGAAGCTAAGAGAAGGAAAGCCTACAACACAAGGGAAACCAAGAGGAGATTTGGCCATGCATGGAGAGGACGCCAGGAACATGGCATGTGGGTTGGTTCAGTTTGGATCCAATTCGACATGACCAATTGGTGATTAATATTTTATTCCAAAACTAGAATAGTTTAAATTAGAATTAAAGAAAGTTTTTGGTTGGATTATCGTTTCACGTGAATAATGAGAGCGATTCTTGTTCACGTCAGCGAACAAAGAATTTGGTCGGATTATCGTAGCTTTAAGTACTTGTTCATCCGAATTGTAGTGCTTGCGTGGGAGGCTATATAAACCCCATGGCCGCACCATATGGGAGGACAAGTTATGATTTAGATAATAAAAATCAGAAAAGCCGTTTTGGCGCATATCGTGTGTTCTTGAGTCGTGATATGAGTTGGAGAGATTGAGAGAGAAAGATTGAGAGCAAGATCAAGATATCTATCTCTTGTTTTGGAGTACTATTTACCTAACGCTACTACTTGCAATTCAATCTATTAGATTGGTTTGTGAGTATATTGATTTTTCTACAATTCAATTCACCGAATTGGTTTGTGAGATTGCTACTAATCTTCGAGTGTACCGTGAAAGATTGGGCCAACAATCAGGATTCATCTAATCAACTAGGTGGATCCGTATCAGGTGGTATCAGAGCTTCAGTTGTTCACGGTACTTCGTTGCTACAAAGATCAAGTATCGACATGGCCGATACGAAGGACATGAAGTTGGTCATGCAATTCAGCTACACTATAGATCAATGTGAGGAGGATCCACTCCACGATCCGAGCTACATATTCTTCAATCGGTGTCGAGTGGGGAACACAGATTGTGCTATGATTATCGATACGGGAAGCTTGACAAACGCTGCAAGCCAAACACTTGTGGATGATTGGGGTTGATCACAAAGCCACATCCGAGCCATATCTATTGCTTTGGAGGTTCAAGCACATTCCGATCACAAAACAAGTGGAGGTAAAATTTTCTTTGGGCGGGTATATCATTGTTGTTACTTGTGATGTGATTCCTATGCATATGAGAGCATGTTCGTTGGTGATTGGTGCATATTGGTTGAAAGAACAAAGACATACATCGAGTTGCATCACGCCCGTAATGCGTACTCCTTTCCATGGAGAGGAACACGAAGGACATTACATCTTGGTCCTCGTCAAGGTACTTTGAAGATAGACAAATGACGAGACAAGGCCCAAGGAGACATTAAAGAGCAGCAGCAAAGGCTAAAGGCCAAGAAACGTGAAGAAGAACGGTTGGCCGAGGAAGAACAGAAGAAATTAGAATTGGCGACCCTTCTTTCTACCCAAACACAGCAAGAGGTGTCGTTCCATGATGACAAAACTACTAGTGAGGCACCACAAGATGGTCTTTGTATGCTGACCAAGACTGTTCGAGTTGACAACACTTCCATTCTCACAACTGGGCAGCGAACCAACGTTTTCAAATCTGAGTGCAAAATCAATGGCAAAATTTACAAGCTTATTGTTGATGGTGGAAGTTACAACAATATCATTAGCAACGATTTGGTGCAAGCTTTGGGGTTGACAACCTGGCGACATCCAGAACCGTATTATGCACAATGGTTACATAATGTCGGTAAACTGAAAATTACTCATCGTGTCAAAGTTTGTTTTTCAGTAGGAGACTATCACGACAAAGTGGAGTGTGACGTCGTGCCTATGCATGCATGTCACTTGTTGTTGGGGCGTCCGTGGCAGTATGATCGCAATGCTACCCACCACGGGAGGTCCAACAAGTACTCTTTGGTGCATCAGGGAAGATCATATACCCTGTGTCCTATGCCAGAGAATTCTATTCATGCTGAGGAGATCATAGCTAAAAAGACGATCGTGAAGACTACCCCGACAGAGATTCCTGAGGTTACACAAAAGACGAGGACGTCTTTTCTTGAAGAAAGGGAGGATGATACGGCCATATCTACAACCAAAGCATTGCAAAAGGTAAAACAAAATGTTGTGAAGGCCGATAGGGTGGATGGGGATGCTGGCCAACGAGACGGAACGTTCTCTCAGGATAAAACCCTAGCGCGTGCGTGCAGTCAAGAAAGACATGTGGTGGTATGGCAGCAAGGGTTGCATTGGCGTCAGAAGAAGCATCAAGTGCATGGAACAAGTTCGTGCAAGAAGCTAAGAGAAGGAAAGCCTACAACACAAGGGAAACCAAGAGGGAGATTTGGCCATGCATGGAGAGGACGCCAGGAACATGGCATGTGGGTTGGTTCAGTTTGGATCCAATTCAGACAGCCAATTGGTGATTAATATTTTATTCCAAAACTAGAATAGTTTAAATTAGAATTAAAGAAAGTTTTTGGTTGGATTATCGTTCGTGTGAGCGATGCAGACTCGGATTATTGCTCACGTGAGCATAATTTGGTACTGATTCTCGTAGCTTTACTGGTCTTGTTCATCCGAATTGTAGTGCTTGCGTGGGAGGCTATATAAACCCCCATGGCCGCACCATATGGGAGGACAAGTTATGATTTAGATAATAAAAATCAGAAAAGCCGTTTTGGCGCATATCGTGTGTTCTTGAGTCGTGATATGAGTTGGAGAGATTGAGAGAGGAAGATTGAGAGCAAGATCAAGATATCTATCTCTTGTTTTGGAGTACTATTTACCTAACGCTACTACTTGCAATTCAATCTATTAGATTGGTTTGTGAGTATATTGATTTTTCTACAATTCAATTCACCGAATTGGTTTGTGAGATTGCTACTAATCTTCGAGTGTACCGTGAAAGATTGGGCCAACAATCAGGATTCATCTAATCAACTAGGTGGATCCGTATCAATCTCACTCCCTCGATCTCGATTGGAACATCCCTACACTCAGATTCAGCTCTCAACTCCAACCCAGGAGAGCGAATGAGCAATGGGACCAACAATGGAGCAAAAAGGAGCTCACTAATAGCAGCAAAAGACTCAGAAACAAAAGAATGAGATGCTCCTGAATCAAACAAAACGGTAGCAGAACGAGAGTTAACAGAAAGCGTACCCAACACAACGTCAGGTGCCTCCTGTGCTTCCTCTGCTGAGATGAGGTTGACGCGACCACTACCCACACCTTGGGTAGCGGGGACGATCTTCAGGTCCTGAGAAGAACCGCCCCCTTGCCCGCGTCCTCCATTAGGACGAGGGGCTGCTCCTGTCTTCTTAGGGTATTGGTTCGCATAATGCCCCTTCTGATTGCAGGCGAAGCATGTGACTCCTGCAGCCGGGTTGCGGGGGCCACCCTGCTGACTTGCAGGTGCACGTGATTGGGGCACGGCCTGCGAAGGACGAAGAACAGGTGCTGACGGCCTCGGGGGTGCTGAAGCCTGTGGACGCGACCCCTGAGACGGACTGAAGCGGGAATAGCTGCCCCAGATGACTTGCGGGCCTCCCACTTACGCTTGCGGGAATCCACAAGGGCTCTCCCTGCGTGCTCAGCGACGATGGCCTTGTCCACCAAGGCCTGAAAATCCGGGAAGTCCACTACAGATAGCTTGTCCTGTAGCTCCTCAGACAAACCATCCTTGAACTTCTCTTGTTTGGCCTCATCAGTGGCCACCTCTTCCGGAGCATAACGAGGCAAATGGTTGAACTCGTAAGATACTCAGAATCGCGAAACGCCTTGTCCGAGAGACAAGAACTCCTTCTTCTTCAAATTTCATCAGCCGAAGGAATGTGACTCCGACGGAAGGCGGTCGGAACTCCTCCCATGTGACGGTGTGACCGTCGAGTGCATGGCGAAAGCTCTCCCACCAAGACAAAGCTGCACCCTCCACCGGTGCGATGCGAACAGCGTCTTCTCGTGCTCCCGCATCTGCGCTATGCGGCTTACCAACCGCACGGCCAATCGTCTGCGTCAAGCGGTCCTCGACCTAGAGAACGTGGGAGGCTGGGTGCGAAGAAACTCCTCGAGTCCCCCACGCGGCTGATGTACACTCCCTTGCCCGGATCCTGAAGCACCGGTAAGGGCGGAAGTGTTGCGCGCGATGACGTCCAGAAGAACCCTCCTGTCCTCTGCACGGTTGCGCTCGATCTCAAGAAGGACCTCGGCCATGGTCGGAGGAGGAGGAAGATCTCGTCCGGACCACCGATCGCCTTGGCCACGCGAAAAGGTCCGCCATCCTGTTACAAGAAATTTTGGTTAAAACTAGACTCAAAGATTCAAAGCCGAAAGAAAGCGAAACGCTAGCGACTAGGGGAATGGAATACCCCCTAACCGAAAGCCAAAAACAACAAGTGTATAAACTTAAACATTCTTACAAAAAGACTCCAAAAACAGCAAGGAATTACCAAACCAAAGCTCAACTCCCCAATGCAACTAACCCGTATTGCATGAACGAGTAATTGCTTGAGAAGATAAAAATCAGAAGATTAAGGTAAGATCTAATACTATTAAAGAGTAAGGTTCAATCAACGAAAATAGTGTTAGATATTTAGCTAACTAGTATCACCTCTTACCCCTTTTTTTAACCCCACAAATTTTAGTTGAATCACCCTCTCATTTTCCACCCCATTAGAAACCATCGAGCTTGCTGTCCGGAAATTGAAGTTGTTGTAGTGATTTCGCATCCAAGCTTCCAGCCGATGTCTTCCATCCTAGAAACTTCAAAATCTGGCACACTTCAACTTGCCAAGCTCAGTGGTCCCATCAGAAACCATTGAGCTTGCTGTCTGGAAATTGAGGCGTGCTGTCCAGATTATGCATCCAAGCCTCTAGCCGAAATCTTCAGTCCAGAAACTTCAAAATCCTAAGCACTTCAATTTGCCAAACTCAATGGTTCCCAAAACCCAACAACTATCTTTGAAAGAAGGAGAGGAAATCAATTTTCAAAACTCAAATGAGAGTAAGGTGAGAGGAGAAAGCTAAGATAGGTAAGGAATAAAATCTGAGAATTCCTTAAGCTTTCATAAACCATTTGATACTTTGAAAATAATATTTTCCAAAATATCCTAAAAAGACGACCAAACTTGGGTTACTACGGTCAGTTTGGCTCTGATACCAAAACCTTGTGGGACCCCGGTTTATCCGGCTTGTAATGCTTAACCATCCATTCGGTCCTAGCATCACAAAGCAGATAATCCGAGACTCGAGACATGTATACTTCCCAGAAATGCAATATACACACCTCTTTACAAAGTTCATGCATCAATTCCATTCATTCACATAGAACCAAAGCAAAAATAACAATCCAGAAGATAACATAAATAGAAGATAGTTATTACAAAAGAGAGGCCGACCGGCCAAAAGACATATACATAAGGAAATTTAACAATGAAGCAAAAGTGTCATAAGATGGCTATAAACAAAAGAGCCACCAAAGGTGCCTATAACCCACAAGGCAACCGACCGACCGCCAAGGTAGTCGCCAAACTCAAGCACATCTCACAAAAGTGAGGCCCTTGGGGCTCACCTTCTTCCCCAAACAAAAGCAAATGGCAACAGCCGTGAGTACTTTGAATGTACTCGCAAGACTTACAGATGGTGTAACAAACTCAGACATATGCTACATGCAAGCTCATAGAAGTGGAGGTCAGATGTTTTGGTTTTAGCATAAAGCAATTTTCCATTTGCAATAATGTAATAGATTGAAGGCAATGTTATTCAAATCGGTTTTAACGATCAAATAATCGCAAAAGACAACAATATAACAAAGAGATAGGAACAACAACAATCTCGGAGGTGACTACGACCAAGAGCCACCACAACAATAGCATGAATTACCCATTCATACCACCCATGTCAAATTTTAGTTTAAAAGGTTGAAGTCTAACTCTTGCAAAACCTAACCAAGCGTGTCCATAACCTAGGACGAGGCTATTCGAATAGTTTTGTCCCTGCAGGTGTACCAATTTCCCCACACGCTGACCGCCTTTTGCCAAGCTATTAAGCACACTTCAAGGTATGCCAAGACGGCTAAGTCTTACGAGACGCTTCCAATATTGTGAATTATTCACGAGCCGCCTGTATGGATAGAAACACATACGCTGTGTCGGAGTCATCGTAAAGTCTCGGTCAACTACCCTTCGGGTAAAGCCTTGACAACTACGACGCTCCTCGAGGTGGAGAGCCTACCCTAATCTCCACCACCGCACACCCACACAAGAACACGACCACCTATCATGTTTCACACAACACACACAACCCTCCTGCGACTCGGAGATAACCCACGCCAAAGTACTAAGTCAAGAGAGGTCCCATATCCTCTCGCGTGGTTAGCACGCAAAAATGCTTGGAGAGTGTGACACAAGATGTTCGGTCCTTGTTGACTTAGGCAAGGCAACCACAAACCCAATAACCCACCATCCCACCACTTGCCCAAGTCCAAATCGCTTTTCCATTTTCGATTTTGATTTTACAAAATAACACAAAGACAAGTGCTTTGTCGTAAAGACATAATACTTAAATGTGTGATCAAGATCATCGACTAAAATCGATGATCGCCCGAGACTACCGAAACTAAGCATTTCTAAGCAATTTCCAATCGAAACTACTAAGTGACCGAGTCCATCCATCGAACTCCGACCACGACCAATAACCTAAGCTCAAGGTAGTAGAGGATAAATAAGTCCTACAGATTGTGCAACTATAGGACACTAACCGTATTTTAACAACAAAATAGCAATGCATACATACGAGTTGAAAGCAATATAGTAGACTTGAAAAATAATGGGATGAACATGATCAAACTGCTTGCCTCGCTTGTCATGGGTCAAGATGTAGTCAGATCACTTATGTTGTCAATGTGCTCTTCGGATCCTAACGAAAGCGAAAAGCAATCGATAAGAACAAATAAAATGCAAGGACTCAACAAAGAAACTTTTCCAAAAATTCAAAATCTTACCGAAGCAAGACACTGATTTATAAAGAATTTAGCAACAAGAACCAATTGATTTGTATTCTTAATGCCAAAACTACGACTGAAAGAAGGTCTTACGACCAGGTAGTAGTCGTAAAAGAAACCTACGACTATGACGTAGTCGTAGCAAGTCTTACGACTAAGTTCCAGTCGTGGAAGAACTTACGACCAGTTAAGGGTCGTAGAAGAACTTACGACTAGGTACAAGTCGTAATGGAACTTACGACTAGGTACTAGTCGTAGAAGGACTCATGCCCTTGGCATAGTCGTAATAAGACCTACGACCATTTATACATTGTAGTAGAGCTTACGACTAAGCTAGGGTAACTGGTGAAATCCGACCACTAGGTAACGCCTCCGCGCTTTGCCAGTGGCTCGGCGGCGATCTCCGACCACAGCGGCGCCAGCCCAAGGGCGGGATGAGTGTCCCAAAAGTTGAAGGGTTCGACCGGCGGCCAGTACTGGTCGGAGTATAGCTGCTACGGTGGTACGACCACGGAGTGCGGCCGAGAAGGTATGGCTCGGGAGGACTCCCGAACGAACAATACCAAAGAAAAACAAAACACGCTGAGCTCCTACAGGCAATACGGACTTACTTGAGCCAAGAACGACCAGAGACCCACGGAGTGCTCCGCGACAGTATCCGAACGGCGGTGGTAAGGTTCTCGCTAGGCCACAGCGACCTGGGCACAGAGTGAACCAAACCGCGTGAGAGTTAAGCTCAAAAGAGTAAAGGGGGAGCAGAGGGGGCGAAGACTTGAAGAAGAAAACCCCCGCTGCACCGCCTCCACCGAAGCTCCACACTCAACAATGTCGGTCGAAGAGAGTGCGAGGGACTGCAGCTCAAGCAAGAGGGTGAGTGCTAGCTGGAGCTGCAGAAGTGCTAAAGGAAGCTAAGGGTGAAGCAATGGGGTTTAAATAGAGCAATGGCAGAGAGCAACGGTCGGGTTTTTCCAGTCGGGTCAACACTGCCATGAGAGCACTTGAGAGCGATGGGAGCAGTTGAGTCATGGCCCTCTGAGAGATGAGCGCGACATGCATTTAATGCGCTCAGAGCTAGCCATTTAAAGGTGGACATAGTGTGGACTGCACGCCACTGCTTTTCTCCTCCGCGCACGCCGTGGCAGAGCTCACGCGCGCGCGGACAGAGGAAGGAGACGACTCGTTGGTCGTCGGATTGAAATCGAACGGCTGAGCTAGATCGAGCGGATTGAACCGATCCCATCGTTCGACTGGTCGAAGACCGTTCGATACCGATCCAACGGCCGAGTTAGATCGGGTGGTTTACAACGACTTCAGCGTTCGGCTGGTCGAAGACCGTTCGATGCCGATCCAACGGCCACGACCTGGCGCCCGAACGATCGAAGTTGGCACAAATAGTGGATCGGACCGAGTCAGGTGGCTCGAGCCCGAGTCCGATTCGAACCTACGGAACAGTGCAAACCAGTTAGGGTTTGGATTTGAATAACTGATTTTTGAGGAATTATTTAAGGTAGCAAGCAAGCTCCAAAAATTATGAAATTTTAACTGGAGTTTGCTGACGACCGGAGGAACCTCATATGAAATTTCCAGAGATTCTAATGTACTGAATTTTCCCCCAAAAATTCTGGAAGAGGGGAAGCTAGGGTTTGACCAAGCTTTGACTCGCCTCCAAGAATCATTAAATAATTTCTAAAAGTCATGAGATAATTCAGAGGTGTTGCCAAGCCTCCCTAGAACTCGGGAGAAATATCTCCAAGGGTTTGGCACAAGGTCTATGACAAGGAGGTTTTTGATTAGCGTCGAATGAGGATTTGAATTTGATCTTCCACAATTCTTTTTAAAAGAATTACAAAAATGACCAGGGGTTTCAAGATGCAAGAAAAGTTTTAATTCCTCCTGATTTTCTTACACTTGAAACTCAATTCCAGATTTGGGATGTTACATCGACCATATATTGTGAGCCAAGGGGAGAATACACAAGCAGGTCATTCAGTCTGATCAGATATGAACAGGTCGTATTGAGATATAGATATGTCGTAAACTAGTTGAACATCATCACTAATTGGTTGACGAACTGGCTATGAGGAGTTACGAACTGGTCGTGACTAAATAGGAACTGGTCGTATGGAGATACGAGCTGGTTGTAAGTGATAAGGACCTGGTTGCAGATCATATTGTATAAGGTTCGTCCAGTATAATATTTATGTGTTTGGGAATTGATACGGTGTGGTCCGATCTTCTCGAGTAGAACCGTGGATAAATAGCGCTTGATGACGAATAACGCTCAGCTGTACACCACGCGTAGTGCACGGACTTGCAACTCTATGGATATTCGCCAACACACACCTGGATGATCGCCGCTAGACCACGAGCGGAGATCGCCAAGCCCTCAATTCCCAGCGGAAAAGCAAACTTCACCTTAAAAAACAGAACGAACAATTGATCGCCTAATTCTCTCTCAGAAGTCCTCGCATGAACTATATTATGAAAGAACAAGCAATAACTTGTGTTCTATTCTTATGCATAAACGTGGTTGCTTTACAATGGGGGTCTACCCTTCAATATATAGTATTGGCTAAGAACTATTTAGTACTAAATTTTTCAAATGGTAGTATTCACACACGCTGTAGTAGGTAATCGCACTGATCGTAGTAGGTACTTGCTCACGCATACCGCATCAGAGCAAATCATCGTGAGGACCCCGAGTTAATCCCATAAGACCGAGACAATCTCGATCTTAAGGAAGTAACTCTAGGCCTCAAGTAAATGAATTCCACCTTAACTCCATCCAAGTGAGGAGCCCGACCGAAACTAGAGCCCCGGTGATCATGCGTGTTGCTCCTCTGCAAGCACTACATGATTATCGGTTATCCAAATGGTCAAAGCCAATGCTTAGACAAGTTAAAGTGGGATTCATAACAGCGAGTATGAGACCGTGTTGGCTCCCAGGATCAGCGACCAACACACTTATACTCTCATTCAACGTTGATCACATCCATACAACATCGTACATTAACAATCCAAAAGACATACAACATAATAGTTAAGTCTACAACTATTACAAAATGACCGACCGACCAAATTCAAATAAGAGTGATAAATAACAGCGGAAGAAAGATAAATAAACCAAAAGGTCCAGCAAGGTATGCCCATAACCCAAGGCAACCGACTGGGGGTTAAATGATAGCACTGCTCGTCAGTGTCGCCTAAATCGGCACTAACGAGCTCATCAGGCTCGATATCGTCCTCACCTGAAAAGAAAAACAAAAAGGCCAGCCAACATCTGGCTGAGTACAAGTGCACTCGCAAGTCTTACACAAAGAAAACTAGTTATGAATATTGGGCAATCAAGGGATAGCATTAGTGGTTCTAGTTTTGCATAAAACGCAACATCTTACATTCCTAGACCATCTAGTTTTCAAAAGCCAAGTTATAAATTCATTTATTAAAACGAAAGTTTCACAAGACATAGATAATGGAATAAATCAAAGAATACCAAAGTGACTGTCCACTTTGATAAACTAAAGCACACGAACATCACATTCGTGTCGTAACCAATTTACAACCATGTCAACTTTTAACTTTTGAAATCTAACGATGAAGCATACTTAAACCAAGTGTTGTCCATAACCGTGGACACGGCTATTCGAATAGATTATCTCTGCAGAGTTGTACTACTTTACCCACATGACCCGACTAGCCCGTAAGCCTCCGGATGCCTCCGGAAAATAGCACACTTCCTTAGGTATGCCGGCCGGGGAGAATCGAGATACAGTCATTTTTAGCAAGAAAATCATATTGAGATAGACCACCCATATGTGGGAACCCCAACTTAGACATAAGCATATAGCAAACGCTAAGTGGGCACACATGTTGTAATGGAGTGGCCAGTGTGAGGTAGTTAGTATGTTGCATCCCACAACATAGGTAATCGTGCTCATTAAGCACAGTATATATCACACTGGGTTCCTAAGGAACATAGGATTTCACGGTCTCTATGTCCTCACACCGCCTGCGGTCCTACCCAATAAAACCTTCCCCTTACTTAACCGTACGGTACCCATATACCGCATGTGATAGTACGCTCAGTACTTGGAGTGTAACGTCCATGGCTCGGTCCTTAATGGTCCAGACAAGACAACCACAAACCCGAATCTCGTGCATAACAGCACCCACACTACAACCACTTGTCCGGACCCAAAACCATTTAGCAATAACAAGTTTTGGACCAAATAACCAGATATAACAATCTGGATAAAAGTTAATAAGAGAATAAGCATTGTTATGTGTCTCCCCCAATTGACGAGCTAACCCCGTCAATTGACCTATTGCGTTTTCTATACCCGCAATGGCTAAGCATACAACACACAATGATCATATCATCACCACATCTATCTTAAGCATATGTGTATGGGAAATATCAGGGACAACCACCAAGCATAGGACATAACTAATCTACTCAAAACATAACGGTATACCGAAAATAGCATGCAGGCAATATCATTGCATTTCAAACACTAATGAAATAAAACTGGGATCAATATGATGCAAAAGAAATTTCAAAGGATGCTTGCCTTGCTGGGAGTTCACTTGCTCACTCTTGGTTACGTAGTTGTTCATTTGCGACAACTCGGGCTCTATAGAAATAGCGATATCGAATGAGCACCGAGAAAAGCGAAAAAATCAAATTTCTCAAAAATGAATGAAATTTTTACAGTAGCTAGATTATTATTTTATATGAATTTAGGTAAAAGAATTATTTCATTTGGATTTTTCATGTGAAAGTTATGGCAGTTTGAAAATCAATTTTTGGAAAAATGCTGAAAATGGGCTTCGGTTACTATTCATTCGTAATCCAATTTTTAGCATATATATTTGTAGAACAGTGGTGAATAAAATGATTACATATCTAAATAGATAATAAAATTATAAGACCAAAATAACTTGGTTCAAAACATTTAGAGTTCAAATGAATTAGTTATGAATTTTCAAAGTTAAAAGCACTTTGTAGTGTAAAAGTAATTCTTTTCTGAAATTTGTACCACATAAAAATACTTTGTAAACTCAATCTAACCTCGCCTCTATCATAACCAAAGTCGTCTATCCAACCACACAACGTTCGGATTAACAATCTTCCAACGATACAATCTATCCGATAATTGTAAGAAATCCACCGACTTGTGGACATAATATCATGTCTAAATCCATCAATCCTTCTCCGATATATTATTTAAGCTAATACTAGCTATCTAGCTCTACTAGTCTAACCTCGGCAATTCATATTCGTATACACCCAAAATTTCCACCGACCGAGGGTTAATAGACTAACCGTCACTTAACGAGCATTACAATTTAAATGTACCTCCAATACTTAATAGCTCACTAATCAATTACTCATATTCATACCACCGAACTTAGTCTCGAATGACTCTACCAATCCAATCATATATACGCCACTACAATCAACTAATAATCATTTATGTACTAATCCAATGGAGGCATAATTCCAAGGACTCGGCACATAGGGCTTATCTATTAAATACATAGCAATCCAATTATTTATCCATAATCAAATAATCCATTCTACCATCTCCCAAATTCTAGCATACATGTCTCATGTAGCTATTACTTCGGACATCCGATCAATTTGCTCATGCTTAATTAAATCATCCTATTCAACTAATCCAACGAGGTACATAATCCGACATCCAACGAGCAACAATACACGTATATAAAAGGTATATCATTAATCATCAACACATACGCCATCCACCAATTAATAGATTATAAAAATCTTTATACATCCTATCCTCAAAAATAACCAATCCAGTGTGACATGAAACCTCCAATTAATGTCTCATCCAAAGATCACCACTAACTTTCACGCGACCTCACAATAATATCGGCCGATCAAAATAATCAACTCTTAAATTTAATCTAGCATCCACCGATCAATAATACTCATATTTTGCCATAATAATCTAATTATTCGCATCCACCAATACATCGATACATAATCACGCCTACGCACAAATACAACCTAACCGGGGAATTATACCGGTCCTAAACTATCAAATCATTTTTATAAATATACATATAAAAATAGATGCCATGCTCATGACTAATATGCAACATGAACAACTAAATATTGTAAATAAATATTGCTCATTAGACACTAAAGATTTTTACCACAGCACTAAGCGTGCGAAATATCGCCGGACGTCTTCTCGGCTACGCGTCCATATCGGTCGTCCTAGTGCCGCATGTGCCACGCCGCCACGTTGAGCCACCTTGACGCCGGACCGCGTCACCGTCCGCGTCACTGCCGTGCGCCGCACTCTAGGCCGCCAAGCTCCGTTGGCCACCACCACGTCGAGCCGCCTTGACGCCGGAGCTCGGCGCTTGCTCTGCTCTCGCCAATAGGACATGCGGACCATCTGCGGCAAAGCATGCATCGCCGATCGCATCGCTTAGTCGCCACTACTCAAATTGAGCGATCTCACGCCGCCGCTACCTTTGCATGGGCACTACCGATTGCATGCACTAGCTTGTATATCGCCACCGGAGCTGCGATCTCACCGTGCCGCATGCCTCTCTTGCTAGCCGCCGACCAAGACCACTAAGCCGCTGCATACACACCGCCGTCTCTTTGTCCGAAGAAGCCGATGCAATGTCATTGCCGCTCTGGCCGAGCCACCGCCGGTTGCTTTACTACTAGTTTGTTACTGAGTGCATTCCTCCCTTCCCCTTCTCGCATGATGCTCAAAAGAGCTTGCAAGCGAAATCTAAACACATGGATGGGAAGCTCTAGCGACAAGGAATGCGATGGCGCGACATGCGTAGTTTGATTTTGTGTTCTTGGAGGTGATTGGAAGGAGAGAAGAGAGGAGATGAATATGTGCAAGTTTGCTTGGTGACTAGATAATGGTGTTCTGTTGGGTGGTGTTGTGCTGCATGGAGTTCGGCTGGGGAAGTGAGAAATGGCGTGAGGGATTTGGTTGGGATGGCAGTGAAGTCAGTAAACAAAAGAAGAAAGATGGCATGGGGATGGGGCTGTTTGGCAGGGACCAAAGGTTGGGAAAAGTGATGGCAGTGAGTTTCTTTGTTTGTGGATTAAATAAATAGGGATGGATGGGTTCGGATGTGACCAAAGATAGTAGTGGGGATTGCTCTCTTGGGTAAAGAAATGGCAGGCAAGGTAGGATGATTTGGCTGATACAAAAACGAAAATAGGATGAACAGTGTTTTTCAGAAATGGCTGCGGGTGTTCAGATAATTTTAGACATAGTTTCTTAGCTCCAAAAATTACGAAATTTTTAGTAGAGATTCCTGACATAATGTAGATGCTCAGGTAAAAATTTCAGAAATTTATCCATAGTGTGCTGCTCTCCAAAAATCTTTAAATTTACTATTTGTGTGGAAAATGATTAGCAGTATAGTTTTTCATCTCTTTTTCTTTTACGTCGCCCAAACGACCTTGCATGTGTAAACCGATTATATAAAAGGAAAGCCCTCGAGACAACGCTCGCAACGACATAACATGCGTTGTCAAATTCTTGATTTTTGTTAGTGATTGCGAGGAGAGAAGTTAGAAAAATAAAGAATGGACACGCAGGTATTTCATCTGCTAATTCTATTCTCCATTTTGCGAAATCACTCAAACTGCTATGCATGCGAAAACAAATTATAGAAACGGGTTGCTCTTGCGACGACGATCGCGGTGGTATGATATGCATAGCTTTGTTTTGAAGTTTCGGCTGAGATTTGAAGGGGAGAAACGACCGGAGTTAGCAGGGTCGAAAAATAGGAGAGGTGACCGGAAAGGAAGGGACACGCGGTCGTTTCGCCCGTGGTCGATCGAATTGGAAAATAAGAACGGCGATACTAATGTATGCATCATGATTTTTGAAATGCATGCGGAAACGAGAAACAAAATATTTAATTTAATTGCAGTCGCTCAAACAATTTGATTAAATATTGGCTATTATTATTATTGTTTTTTTTAATGCAGCTTTTAAACAAATTTGATTTGACTTGGAAATGCAACCTTTTAATTATCTCAATTTGATTTTACAAGTAATTTTTTTTTACTTAAACACGGGAAAATTTTAAAACACTACCAAATATTTATTAGATCGCCTAGTTAAATATTAACATCCCGATTTTGAAAATCAGGATGTTACAAGTACTGTTCACATGGCCCAACACTGTAGCATGGCATGGTACTGTAGCACGGGTACTGTTCACATGTTGCACTATTCATGGGCCGATCGCTGTTCATGCCGTGGACTTGTGCTTCCTTGGATGACGGGCGCATATCCTTGATGTCCATCCATCACTGACTTTTCAAACCTGAGCACAAGTGGAATATTTTTTTGTAGGTAGTATAAAATTCTCATTAAAATTAATGACATATTCATTAAGGAGCATGTTCACCTGAGATTGTAGTTTCTTAGCACATGTTCTTGTTATTGGTCCTGTCGGCAACTCGAGGCGTATATCATGAGCATTAGGTGGAGGAGAAGAAGGTATTGTAGAGATGCCCTCATCAGGAATCATTATGTCCTACAAGGAACCGCTAACAACTCATGGTTGGAAAGGAGTTTCTGAGTCACAAACGATAACGCATTAACATACAAGGTCACACACTTAACGAGTTAGAACAAATGAGTTCAAATATGATCTATCATGGGATCTTTATAAGGGGATGTATGGGGTTGTTGGTTTATAAGAGTAGCTCCATCGAAACCCTAGCCGCCATCTTCCCAAAGCCCCTGCTGTGCGTGTTTGTGCTAGCATATCGGTGTACGACGTTCCACCCTTGGACGTGTGAATACCGTAGAGGTGCTGCAGCAGTTGCTGTTGCGTTGATCAAGGACAATCCACACCCTACGCAAGGAACGTCATAGGTTGGTAGAGGAGACGATCTGTGCCGAGGACGTTGGACGATCGACTACGACCACTTCATCGATGCGCTAGACATTGGATCGGGCTGCCCCAACTCTTCTTCCGTTGCACTGCGCTTCTAGTGGTAACGATCTACGATCTCTTACTTGCATGGCTTCTTGGTTTACGTAGTAGAATTTTTGAATTGTCGGCTAGTGTAACCTACCCGTCGACGATCGAGTCACCGATCTTATGAAATAAATGGAGGAAAATAGCAAAGAGTTATTGGAAGAGAATGAGATTGGTCTTTATTTCAGTGAACTGGATCTTTACTGGGGGTGTCCTTGATAAGGCAGCGAACTAGCCCTAATTACACTTGGTGTACTGATTGCTATGCTATTGCTTTAGATGAAAATCTAATTGTCTGTTGATATTCCAACATGGATTGGTTGAGATCCCCAAATTGGATTGCCTTCCGCCTTTGTATTCTCCTTTAAGTAGTTGATGAAGCAGTGACAATTACTCCTTGAAGAAGCCCCTGCTGGAAGTGTCGCGACTGGTCGGAGGAAGACGACAGTTGGTAAAGTATCAACTGTTTGGCGGTTGGTGAAGTATCAACTGTGATATCAGAATGAGACAATAACAGTATGATAGTTACTGTCAGTGTCTTAGGGCTGTAAACGTTGTGTGGCTTAGAGTAAATAAGACACATGCTCTATTCATCACATGGAAGGAATATACTTAGAATCAGATCTAAGTACCAGTTCATTACTTTTACGAGCAGTCATCTAGTCGAGGATTGGGTACAGGACCTCATCCGACCAGGATACCCACGATGTAATATATGGAATCCTTACGACCACGTGGGTCGTTAGCCTTAGGGACTATGACCACGAAGGAAGTGCAGTCTTTAATTAAATAAAGTAATATTTAGAGATTTTAATCATCGTCACTACCTGTATCCCTTCATAGCTGGTGGTGGGAGAAAGAGTTGCCGACGGGGTCAGGAAGGTGGGGTGGCGTGTTGCCTTGCCCAGAGTTGCCGGAGGTGTGAGCAGGGTTTTTGATTTCATTTGAGGAAAGATTTCAGGGGTGACTGAAATTGCCAAAATTTCAAAATTTCGGTAATTTCAAATTTCAATTCGGGCAAATGGCCGAAATTGGCATAAAAATTTGACTGAATTTCATAAAAATTTGACAGATTTTGACCAAATTTTTAATTATGTTTGAATTTGGCCTGAATTCATGTGCAAATGAAAGTTTTTGATTGAAAGGGCAAAAAATAGAGCTCCAGCGAAATGTATGAAATTTCGCAAAATTTCAAAATTTTGAGTCGAAATGCAGAAGTGCCGAAAACAGATTTCAAGCTATGTGTGGCTTTTGGCTTTAGATCAAAAGCAGATTTCAAGCTAACCACCCAAGTGGGGGTTTCTAGTTTTTTTCAGAAGCAGAAGCTGGCCTTTAAGTGCCGAAAACAGGCCGTTAGGACAATCTACCCGTTCGTCTCATCTGTTAGCCCGGATTGCACGGGTCAGTTATTGCCACCGTCTTTAAATAAACCAGCTGGACCGTACGAAAGCAACCGGGCTATTTAGCCCAATAGTATATACGAGGCCGTTAGCGTGGAGCGAACCCATGACACCGGCCTAGTATATTCCGGCTGTGTTGGGCTCTTCCAGTCGTGTATTGCTTTGACTTGACTCCTTTTGATTTTGACCGTAACAGTCCGGCCCAAAGTGCCGCGTGTCCCCTCGCCTCTCGCGCGACGCATCCAGACCAGACCCGACCACCGATGGCGGCGGAAGCGATCTGCGGCGCCACCGATGTCGAAGGGGGCAGCGTGGAGGAGGATGCAGCGGCCTCCGCAAAGATGGGGTGGAATCGGAGGCGGATTCGACGGAGGCCGAGTCCGACAAGGGTACAGGTCTGCTTAGCGGTAATCCTCTGTGTGTGTGTGTGTGTGTGTATTTGTTAGTTGGGGCAATTCGACCTAATACGGAAATCCCGTGGAAGTAGGCGTAGTTTGAACAAGATATACTTTTCTTTTTCCGACTATTATGGTTTTGGGATAACTTTACTAGCACAGTTGATATATCATGGGCTCTTTTATTTCTCTCGCTGTTGATGTTTTACATGGAAGCTAAACCAAAAGAGACGATTTTCCCTGTAGGAATCAGGACGAAGCTGGATCGAATTAAATGGTTCGAGAAGAAGGCACGTCTCATAAAGAATAATCTCGGCCTTGTTGGCGGTAGAAGAACACGCTAGGAAAGAATCCAGTTGTTCTAGTAGCACTTCAAGGCTCACCTGATGCCATCACAAATTTTAGGTTCATAAGCAGCAGCATTTAACATAGCATCTTAAGTTTCCGGTTGACCTATTTTGGAACTAAATATCATCTGTTTCAGTTTCCGAACTTTGCTATTTTAAATATTAGTTTTGTATGATTAGCACATGGTGTTTGAACCTTGCTATTCTAAATAATGGCATATATTGAAGTGGTATTCTAAACAATGTGGGAATCGGAAGTTTCGTATCAGAATTTAGTTGGCATTAAGTATCATCCAAACTCACCTTTTGATCCAAATTCGTCAACTATTTTTTGAGGCTATGGAGGCGATTTGTAGGATCAGAGTTTTCCCAAAGGTAATCAATTCAAAATTGTGTAGGGTAGTAAACTGATTAATTTAAAGGGTAAACCAGTAAACTGTATTACTCTTTCTCTGTGATTTTGCGCTAGTTGGACGGTGGGACCTTAATCCATTTGGGCCTTGTTACCTGTGGGTTCCTAGGTTGTGGCTTTTACCTTTTTGCATGGATGCACCCACAACTATTTGCCCATGGTCCTTCCAGTTTTTGCTAGCTTTGTGCCTAGATTGACATGCGGAACCCACCTGTCAATCCCTACCGCCTTTTATTTATTTTAATCTGAGAGAATATTCAAGAGAATATTATCCTTTGTTTCAGTTTCCAACATCTTCCTTCCTAGTAAATCTTGAGCTGCATGTCTCCTAAGGCCATAAATAGCCCGATCAACCTTGATTTCTGCACCCTCGCATCGCACTGGCTCTGAAACTCTAATTTCTACCGCATCGTCCCATATTCACGGGATCCATCCGTGTCACGATGTATTCCTTGTTCCAGCCTTTGTGTCCTCTTAGGCTATTGGAGCCGGCACGCCCTCGCCATCGAGATCAAGCACGTCGTCTTCACTGCCATCCGTGCACCTTTGTCGTTGAAATTCACCATTTTCGGTGAGCAATCTTCTGCGCCATCAACCATATAGAGTTCGCCTTGATTCGTTCTATCTAATGCTTCTCTCATCTTCACCGGTGAACCTCTCCACTCCCTCGTGACTTCTGCTTCCCATTCCATCTTCGCTACTTGTGACGTTTTCCCTGACAATCCCACTGATGTAGTGTCGTATTGTCGTCCTTGTCCACCCGAGGCAGCCGCCGTCGGCAATGGACAATAGAATCGAGCCCATCTCCTAACCATCTCTCTTTTTCTCGCGGGCCTCACCTGGTAGTGCACTGCAAGCCACTGCCATGTGCCATCTCCTCTCTCTTGTCTCTATGACCGTTGGGCCCCTTAGTTCAACTATACTCAATGAAACCATAGTCCACATCAGCACTGCCACATCATCCCGCTACTTCAGCCGCCACACGTGCACCATATGTTCATTCCATCAGCGCATATGTGTCCACCCAGGTGTCAACTGAACCAGATGCATACCCCTTTCACTGACATTTCAGTCCCACATGTCATTATCTTCCATCACTCACGCTAGAACCAAAATCACTTCACTGACATGCGGATCCAACATGTCAGCACCGTTCTTCCCTAAACCTATACCATTATGGACCATAGCCTTTATGTGAACTTGGTCCATGGACCAAGGGCTCACTCGTCAGTCCCTATCCTTCTAATTAAATAAATACCGAGAGAATATTCTCTTTCTCAATTTCTATTATTTTGCCTCCCATCCAAACTTTTGGAAGCCTGTTCTTCTTCATACAAGCTCCAGTTGATCCTGTTTTTTCTAAATTCATCTAAATTCATAATCTGTCTTTCACTACTAATTTTATATGTTTTGCATTTTTTGGTTATTTATTTGCTTCTATTCGCGCGTGTAGAGCCCGACGTTGCCGAATCGAACTTGGAGCAACCAAAGGAAGCGACACCTACCTACGACGAAGGCAAACTCTTCCTTGATCATGTTGTGCCTACTGTTTTCGAAATCTTATTTTTTTTATCGTTCGAAACTAGTATGCATGGCAAATTAAAAAAAATGATGATCTTACCTATTAGGAAATGGTAGCTATTCGTAATTGAAATTTACCTCCTTGATATTGATATTATCGAACATTTGTCACCCTAGTATAGCAAATCCACAGTAATGGTTACATTATTGATGGATTAGTCTAGAATGGTAGAATTATTTAGACAAGCTATATAGGTCATTATCATTCTATAGATGAGAACTATTATAATACTTTATGCATTTCGGTTTGAGAAATGTATGACAATAGGTATTGCCGTTGGTTTACAAAATAAAGTAAAATAGTGAAAATATGTTTTAGACTTGGGTGGATGGTAAGATCAGGTAGGTGTAGCCCGAGCACGAGAATTTGTAATGTGATAGTTCCACCTGAGTTATATTAAAGACCGATGTTTGTGTCTATCCAAACTGAGTACTACTGTACAACCACATATTTAGAATGGGATGGACCTGGCTAAGTAATTTACTGAGTCCGAGCATTAAGATCGTATGCTGCAGTTGGTAGGTATTATATGGGTCGTGCAAACGATGGTAAATGACATCCATGTCTGTAGGTCACTTGCAACCACTTTTAACTAGAATGTGCAAACGATGGTAAATGACATCCATATCTACAGTTGCAACTACTTTTAATTGGGATGTGCAGATAGTAAAGGACCTCCATATCTGTATGCACTTGCATTATATGATGGTAAAGGTCGCCCATGTCTTGCAAGTGTTACCAACACAATTGTGAGCCCTCTTGATGATGGTAAATGATGTCCAAATCTTGAGGAGTTAGCTCATAGGACAGACTGATGTAAGCGCGAGGTATTGTAAAAGTCTTGTGATGATCATTTAGTCGCATCTCTATGGAAGTGTGTCAGACAATTATTATAAGATGATTATTTCTTGTGTGTAAAGTCAGATAATCTCAGAGAGTGTAAACTGTTCAATAACCGTTCTCACGATCAAGGGTGGGTAAGGTGCGTTTTCAAATGATGGATTTTTGTTTTGATTTCAAAGAAATAAACTTTGGGAATCCAGGAGGTGGTTGAGACTCTTGGGTAATTATTCTGGCAGCTAGAGCCAGTTGGGCAGATAGAGTCTTATCCTTCAAACCTTGGCAGATAGAGCCTTGGTAGTAGTGGTTGATAGCTAGAACCTTCACTAGTGAAATAATTAGTTTAATTATTGCAACTATTTTTGTGAAATACTTTGTGAAAACTGTTGAAACTTTAAATGTTGTTTTGTGCAAAAGAACCATATAAGCCTCCATTGTTAAGCTTTGAATCTATGTAATTGCATTTCCCAAAGACTTGCGGAGTACTCTATGTACTTACATACTACACACAAAATAAATCTCAAAAGTCTACAAAGATGCCGAGAAGATTACGACTTCTACATGTGTGGCTATGACGAAGAACACCCAGAGTACTAGGTTGCGAGCCCTAGTCGATTTCCTATGAGCATATGAATGGGCCATTTCCTTATATTGAATCATGATTTGGTTGTGTATCATCACTGTTTCAACTGTGTGCACTAGCTTTATCAGGGACTGGTGCAGAAATACAGAGAAGGTTCAGATTCAGAAATCCGTGTCCTGATAGGATATAAGTTGTCTTAGTCTTAAAGAAATACAGATAAGGTTCAGATTCACAAATCAACAGTAGATGCAGTATATGCATGTGTTCCGAGAAAGGTAAAGAACAGAAATTATGTATCCGGAAATTGTGGGATTTGGTATTCATACTGTCACGAACATACAAGAAATTATTAGTGCAAAGTGACTTTCGAAATGTAGACAAGGGCTGTGGATATCCCATAGTATTATCAAGGCATCCCACACTGTCCTTGGAACACGTTACTGGCAGGCAGCACCCTGACACTAGCGATTAGTAAACCTTAATGAGCGGTTTGTTGCGGCTAAATATAATTTGTTTGGAAAAAAAAAGCGTAGACACGGTGTGCAATGATAGTCCCGAAAGCTGACCATGTAGTGGACCGTGCATGTTCGTGATACGGAGATGATGTATACTACTATATTTGTTCACAGCGCATCATATGCACATACAAAGAAAACAATAAGTATAAAAAATAGTTAATAAAAAATGATCATACATAAAAGTTTTTGCCTTGCTTCTCCTTAGTGACAGACTTAACACACTGCAACATAGGAAATGATGAGCAATGTGTTTCTCTGTGATAATGGGAATGAGGAAACAATACAACATGTTCTTCAACTGCCCCTTCAGTACAGAATGCTGGAATTGTCTGGGAATACAATGGTGCTCTGCAGGGAATATGATTGACAAATTGATACAAGCAAGACGAGCATTCGCAAAACCCTTCTTTATGGAAGTTTTTATTCTAGCAGCTTGGCATATCTTGAAACAAACAAATGGGCAAATATTCGAACAAATAAACCCATACTTTGCTGATTAGAAGAGGAAATTTTTTTTTTTCAAACTATACTAGTTAGGTGCCCGTGCGTTGCAACGGAACAACCGATCTTTATACTAAATATTTTTGTTGTAGATATACATTCTTGCTTAAAGGAATATAAGTTTGTTGCTGCTTGATTACGTTCACTAAAAACAATCGAGAGCCATGATTGAAACAATGACCAGGATACTAATTACCGAACAATTGGGATCCACACACAAAAAAAGGAAGTACATTTAAGATGTATACATGCTAACTTTTACAATTCTCAATCTCCAAACAAATATCAGTTAAGCTTTTTCCATGAGGCGTTTAAATGCCTAGCAAAGTGATAGCTCGATGCTACTATAGTCGACATAGTACGACAATATCTCCATGGAAGGCGGAGTTGCCTCCCATTTTGCAATGTTTGTTACTCTCTATCTCCGTATCGCCATCCATGCATCCACTCAACTACGTGCCATTGATTCCCCTTCGGCGCCTGAAAACCATGGCCAAACAAAATTACTACAAGCTTTATGTTTCCCTCTTCAAAAGGTTCTGTGAGAGCCCTGGGAGATTTAACTTGTAATGCTTAACCTTCCCAATGGTTCTAGCATCACAAGAGAAAGTTTTCGCTCTTGGTGTATTATGTATCTCCTGCGGTACACATACACCTTCACAAACATCAAGCCATACACAAGTTATTACAATACCGGATTCTTCATAGTTTACAACATGATAAGCATACAAGGCTCAGATTTCATACATAGGGCTGACCAGCTAAATAGCACAACAAAAAATCGAGTTCACAGCGGAAACACAAGCCATAAGATGTCAACGAAGAAAAAGCCAACTGGTTGCTCTTACCCACAAGGCAACCGACCAGTAAACCCACCGAGCTATCATCACGTTCGTAGTCAGTCTCACAATGGCTAACCCATTTGGGGTCAACCTCCTCTATAGCATGGACAATCAGGTGAAGTACAAAGTTGTACTCGTAAGTCTTAGAAACAATGAAATAGAGTAGATGTATTCAAGTATCAAAGGAAGGCTACTACACTAGGCAATTTTCAGCATAAATGCATTTTCTTTGCAAATATAGTAATAGATTGTAATGCAATTTACCAAAACTATTTTTAATTACTTAAATAACAACGAGACAATATTTAGAGACATATAATAATCAACCTAGAAGTGGCGGCCCACAGCCACCACAATAATAGCACAAATTGCCCATTCGTACTACCCGATTTCAAGTTTTATCGAAAAGTTTGAGTCTAACTCTTGCAAAACCTAATCTAGTGTGTCCATAAGCAAGGATGTGGATATTTGAATAGATTATACCTGTAACAAGGATGTGGATATTTGAATAGATTATACCCTACAGGGGTGTACAACTTGACCCACACGCCAGACTGTTCCTTTGCCAAGCTTTTTAACACACTTCCGAAGGTGTGCTAGCAGAGCTGAGTCCTACGAGACATTTATAGGATCATAGGAAGGTTACGATAGCACAATTTTTTTTTTACCGCGCAACCAAGGAATCTCTGCTTGTAATAGATCATGAGATTACCACTAGACGCGCCGACTCGTAGCGGAAGTAGAATCGATGTAGCGAGTTGATGCGGTCGTAGTCGTACTCGCCGCGCGTCCTCTCCTCCGAGTGGTCGTACTCGCCACGCGTCTTCTCCTAGAGTAGTCGTACTCGCTGCACGTCTTCTCCTATGAGTAGTCGTACTTGCCGCGCGTCTTCTCCTCCAGCTTCTGTGATCGTCACGAGTTTCGGATCGTCTAGTGCTGAACCTTCGCAACACCAACTCTAAGGTATCAACACGTACGGGGCAGATGCACCACGCGCTGGAGTACTAGCACCGGCGGCGTAGTTGAGGAAGGCGTGGCTATTAGGGTTTTGGGAGTTCTATAAAAGATCATCTCACCCCTTGCCACCACCCCTCTATTTATAGTGTAGGACCGAAATGGCAACAGAGGGGGGGGTGAATGGTGTCTTAAAAATTAAGATCCTCCCCTCTCAAGTGTCCACACAGCAATCCAAAACCCTCTGATAATCAAAAGACGAGAAGTGAATCAAATCCAAGAAGTTAAACAAATCTGGGCGGTTCTGTTAGAAATCGAAAGTTCCGATTATCCCAGCGGTAGTTCCGCGTTGCGGTAGTTCTGGTCTTCTAGGCGGAAGTTCCCAAAATTCTGGGCTGCTCTGTCGACAATCGGAAGTTCGGTCTTCAGAAGGAAGTTCATACGTGTAGTTCCGGCGTAGAACAATGGAAGTTCGATTGTCCTGCATGTAAGAACAAAGACGCATCGAAATTTCTAAAGATCCGAAATACTCAAAAATTACTGCTCTTCTCGGGTCAATTCTCACAGGACATCATCCTAAACAACACCTTGACCTCATTGAGAAGGAATCGCAGACAAAGATCCATTAATCAAAGCAAAATCGGATTTCTTGAATATTTGGCAAGAAAGACCAAAAACTTAAAATTCGTATGATTCTTGGATTCTTGAGTGATGAAACTTTGAGGGTAGCTACTTAATAGCCTATAGATTCAACATTCCAAGTTTCATGCCATCTCAAGAAGGGAAACAAGATTTTCATCTAAGACCTAGGTACGGGAAGGAAGAACAGAGAAAACCAAAAACCAAGAGTTAAGATTACAGTTGATTTGCTCTTGGGAAAAGTCGATCAAATGATCTTGTGGCATCATCCCAACCAAGAGCAACCCATTTTGGCACTTCCCAACAAGAATCAAGCCAAAAACCAAAATATCAAGAATCAAGCCTTAACGAGAAAATAAGAACAGAGACATGAACAGGAAGTAAACAAGAGATTTTTCATTTCTTGCACTGATGGATTACAGAGACACACACAGAGGAATGATTCCAAAGAACTCAATCCATTCTCTCCCTCTCCATCTCAAGAACACACACACCAAACAAAATGAGAAAGAAACCCAGGAGGTCAAGAAGAGAGACACACATACACAAACATCTCTACTCTCTCTCCCAACAACTAAAGCCTAAAGCCAAAACAAACTCTCAAAGCCACTTTTGACTCTAGCAAACCCTAATACACTCTCCAAAAGTCACCAAAACAACCAGGCCTTCACCTCTATTTATAGCCCTTGGCTAACGGGTCTCCAACCCGTTACGCCGGTTAAACCCTAACGGATCCCGCTTGCACTTGTGCCGCCTTGCGAAATTACCCTTTCGCCCCTCGTGCACCTTCTGGAAGGTCCCGCATTCCTTGTTGTCCACGACTCGCAACCACCTCGAGTGCACACCATCTTCGACACACCTTGACCGTTCTGACCTCAACGCCACCTGCGTCTAGTCCGGTCTCCACGTGTCTCGCCACGACTGCCTCGACGTCCTGCAACCAGCACAGACAAGAAACACATCACATAGCATTGCTCAAGATACTAGAATCAACATTTGCATTAGACTCAAAACCATTCATGAATTACACAACTCAAAATCAAAAACTATGCGCTCACTGCTCAGTTCTGCACACAATCGGAAGTTCCAGTTTCTACAAGGCGGAAGTTCTGAAGATCGGTACTTTCGCATTCCTAGGGCGGAAGCTCCGCACATTACCAAATCAGAACACACTGCTCAGGTCAATCGGAAGTTCCGATGATCGGTACTTCCGCATTCCCAGGGCGGAAGTTCCGCACAGTACAGAATCACAACAACAGCAGCACAACAGCAGTGAATCAAATCACAAAAATTTCAACAACAGCGTCAAATACTCATCACTCGCATGGGGACACCTCTCACATGGTCTCTCATATAGGCATCCATAACGGGTCTCGAACTTGAGGCCCATTACGAACTCGTGGCTTACAAGAATTCGGATCACCATCCAAATCAAATCCCAACCCTTTAAGTGTACGACCCTATAGGTTCATGTGTAATCTATTGTGACTCAAACTCTTTTTCGACCACTAGTCGTTAGCGGTACCTGGCAGCACATGACGATTCACAAAATACACATAGAATATATCGGACGAACCTTAATGCAATACGATCTATGACCAGGTCCATATCACTAACGACCAGCTCGTATCTCTATACAACAAGTTCATATTTGGTCTCGACCAATTTGTAACTCCTTACGACCAGGTTTCGACCACTTAGTGACCATGTTCGACCAAATTTACGACCAACTCAGATTCCATACGACTAGTCCGTATCTGATTGAACTGAAAGACCTTCTCGTGTGTTCTCCCTTTGCCTCACGATGCCTGGTTGAACTCCAGGTGAGATGATGTATCATCCATGGACTGTTTAATACTTTCTCGATCAAGTGTCGAATAACTTCATGTGGTCGACACTTCGACCACTCGTGGTATGGCCATGCAGTTTCTTTATCCGACCACAATGAGGTGCCCAGAGACATCTCTCTAGTTATGTTAGGAGGGGAAAATCCCATATCCCACCAGTCATACGCCTCCGCATATTTCATAGCATACCCGAAAGCTACCTTTATAACTACCCTGCTACGAGTAGCGTTTGGCAACCCCTAAGAGTGCAACTACACATGTAGGAAACCGTACTGATCTTAGGTCTAAGGATTATACATTATCATTGCATGAGACCAACTAATGATACATAGAATCATAACAATCTCAACAGTGTCTCAAGGTGGGTCTTTTCCAACACTATGTTCTCTAACATGTGTCCATATTGTTGGTTTGATATCTCCATATCCATGACTTGTGAAACATAGTTATCAACCAATGCATATGCTAGTCTATTCGTATGTGTTTTCATATGTTTGGTCGGAAACGTTTAAGAATAATCATCACAGAAATATAGAGTTTCACAATCAAGTCGCATACTTGATAATAAATATTATGGATATTATTCTAGGAACAAGATAACATATTATCCAATGTTATGAACATAATGAAATATAATCATCTTTATGATTGCCTCTAGAGCATATTTCCAATAGTTCCAGCTACTCCTTGCCCTATAAAAGGGGACATTGCCTTCGCATTTCTCCCCTCAAACTAGCCCCCGCACACACGACCACGTTGCTCGTTTCTTTTCGCCTGAATCAAAATCGAAGCTTCTCACGCTTCGCCTTTAGCGCTGGATTGTCTTTGCGTCAGTTGGCCTCTGGTGTCGTCGTCCACACCGGGAGTTTCGCCGCGTCGTGTTCTACCTCAACCGTAATTTTTCTACACCGGAGGGCCATCTGAACACTGTCACCACCAGAACTAGTACGCCAGCACCGCCAAACTACCTCGCCACCGACCACTCCGTTGTGCTCTACTGTTGTAAGGGACCCCATAAGGTTTAGTGTCTTCTCCTTTCGCTTTGCGCACCTTTGCGTAGCTCGCCGTGGCATGTAGCACCGAAGAGCTTGTAGTCGAGCGCCACCGCTGCTGCCCAAAGTAGTTGTAGCTCCCTTCAACTAGATAGCTGTAGTTTCTATCGACTAGATAGTTGTAGTTTCATCAACTAGGTAGTCGTAGCTTCCTTCGACTAGATAGTTGTAGTTTAGTCAACTAGGTAGTCGTAGCTTCCTTCGACTAGATAGTCAGAGTTTCGTCAACTAGATAGTCATAGTTTCATCTACTAGGTAGTCGTAGCTTCCTTTGACTAGATAGTTGTAGTTTCACGACTAGGTAGTTGTAGCCCTTCGACTAGATATTCGTAGTTTCTATCGACTAGGTAGTCGTAACTCCTCTCGACTAGATAGCTATAGTTTCGCCGACTTGATAGTTGTCGCTTCTTCGACTAGATAGTTGTAGTTTCGCCGACTAGATAGTCGTAGTTTCCTTCGAATAGGTAGTCATAGTTTTCTTGACTAGACAAATGTAGCTTCCTTTGACTAGATAGTCATAGCCTTCCGTCGACTAGGTGGTCGTAATCCTCTTTCGACCAAAGTTGTCTAAACCTTCCTTCGACTAGTGTAGTTGTAATCTCCTTCGCCAGAGTACACGGTTGAACGAAGACGATGATGAACAAGATTTGAAGATGACCAAGACCTAGAAGATGAACGATTGCTCAAGTGAATAGTGTTCAAAGAAGAGCAAGATTTGGAATTCTATTTGTTTTTGTGATATCCAAACTTCCTGATGTTCGTTCTCCTTGAACTCCGAATACGCCGATTCTTGTTCCTAAATCTATATAAATTCAATATCTACCTTCCGTAACTAAAATTATTTAATTTAGAGTTTATTTGTATGTTTATTTGAATTTATTTGTCTTTGTTTGTTCTTATTGTATTTTTGCGTATAGATTACTTAATTTACTGGGAAATTGAATTAGAAGAAGAAGAGTCCTTCGAGCAAGGCAAGTTATACTTTTAACCATGTTGACCCTAATATTTTAAATTATTTAATTATATTTTAAAGTTCTATTGCATCCATATCTCTATCTAGTTATTTTAAATTCCTATTTTAAATTTTTAGTTAATCTATTTCCTTTGTATGGCCAATGTTGTTGTTTGAACATATATCCCTTGTCACCATAGTTAAAATAAAATTTGAAAATAATATACTTAGACAATGCTTAGACCAAAATCTTTAATTTGGGGAGTTTAGCCAAAAACTATTCAAATTTGATTCAAATTGGGTCTATGGTATTGTCTTACCATAGAAGTTTTAGAAAATAATTTTACTTGCAAAATAAAATCAAAATGGTTTAGACTTGGGCAAAATGGATGATTGGCTTGGTGCAAGTCAATGCACAGGATCGACCCATTTTTATGGTCGAGTCCAGGGTTGTAGAATGTTGCCCAGGTTGGTTAAGAACCGGTCTTCGAGCCGCATCTTGCTAAGCTCTACCATACTACCACATGTCCTGCATGGGCAGGGCTAGGCTAAGTAATATGTAATACTTCATTGTTGTTTATACCATGTTGATGTGTGTGTTGGTTAGATAGTAATCCCACTTGACGCAAGAGGGGGCTTCTGGCGGGTGGTTAACCCAATGGAGGTGAAATCTTAATGGGCAGAATAAACTTAGAGTAGAGCTTTGTAAAGGCATTGACGCGTGCTGCAGACTGCTTACCCATGGTAGTGAGCAGTGGTATTGACGGATGCCAAACAAACTAGAGAAGTCGTATTGTGTGGATAAAGCTGTACAACCTCTGCAGAGTATAAAACTATTCGAATAGCCGTGTCCACGGTCATGGACATGCTGAGTAAAGCCACTCAAAGTTAGAATTTGGCTTTATTTTTAAAAAGGATTTAGCTAATGATTTCGGGATGGTTAATCCTGTAGTAAAATTGGGTTGTTAGCCATATGATAGGAGGGTATCCTTCACTATTCTTAATTGGAGGTTATCCACTATAAAATTACAAATTTAAAAAAAAAATCTGATTTTAGTTATAGATTAAAAGAATTTCCTTGAACTTAGTAATGGTATTTAAACATGAAAATGCAGCTTTGTGCAAAATAACCATATACCCCTTCCCTTTGAGATTAACCAGCTTGCATTATATTATGTTAAGTGGGTGTACTTGCAAGTACGGAAGTTGTGCTCACTCTTCCTGAATTAAATTTATTCAGGTGAAGTTTATTATCAAGGTGATGATCAGGACCAGGACGATTAGGCTGCACCCTCAGACGATTGCTTATGGCGAATCGTGTAGCCTGTCTATTATCTTTGTTTCTGCTATTCTTTTATGTTTGGCCTTGTGCCTAATTTTATAATATACTCTGATTATTAATTAATAAATATGTGATATGATTTTTCTATCACTTCTGTTTGACTGTGTACACTAGCTGTCTCTGGACTAGTGTATGAAACACAGAGAATCAGAGATCCTTCGTTCCCGGGTTCGAGAAGAGTGGTATTAGAGCCATATCGACTGTAGGTCGTGGCCTTAGAATGGATAAAACCTTAAGGACTTATTTTTGAAAACTAAAAATACTTTGGTCTTTCTGGTGTCCTTTCTCAACTTTTTTCTTTAAAATAGTTACTAATCCTTTTCCTTATCAAAATTGTAGATGGCCGAAGTACCACACGCCACTTCCCACGGGATCTTCGTCGGACATTGGGCTGCAGCCCTCTAGAAGAAGATGCAACATTTGCACTTCCAGGAGAGGCCAACATACCAGGGATACATGTACGTGGTGGGCACTCAAGATCGTTGGAGGGTAGAAGTGATACTCTACTCAAACCTGCAGCCTAACATGTAGTTCCATATCTTCGACGCCCCGATGCAGTGTAGCAATTTTCCTGAGGGTATCCAAGACGCTGCCAGAGAAGTTGTTCGCCGACTTCGCTACATCTACGACCACTGCTTCCACGACACCGGATTCCACTACTACTCGATGCTCATCCCTACCCAGCTCGGTAGTATGTTTCGTTTGGCTAGTGATGAGGACTTTCTAGAGTTGACACACCAAGTGGACCTGACGAAGGATATGGATCATGCCTACTGGCACAGCTTGGTTGACCTACGTGCCACCAAAGAGAATCTAGAGGCAGTAGAGGAGGAGTTGGCCCACTACAAGGAAGGCGAGGCTAGTTCCAGTTCCCTGGACTACACCCCTGAGATCCCTTAGCTTTATTTTTAGTCCTTCCTTTAGATGCAATTTATGAGCTACCAATACCCTTTGTGGTAGCCATAATTGTTAATGGAAAAAAATTAATAAAAGAACTATTTTGAAAAGTGTTCCCTGCCTTTTGTTTGTTTGGTTCTTGAGCTATTTTAGATTTACCCCCCCTTAGAGCTCTTCCTCTATCTTTTCTAAGTCTTTGGAGGATTTGGCAGATGGTGACCACTGGCAGGATGGGCAGCAGTAGTACTAATGGCCAAGGGAATGATCAGGTAGATTATCAGGCCAATCCAATTCCGTAGCCACCACCTCCACCGGCAAAAGGACTTGACTGGCACCAAATGATGGCAAATCAGACGCACTTGATTGACCTTCTCGCCCAATCCTTAAGTAATGCTCAGAATTCAATAGCAGCAACAATAGCTACTTAGGCCCCACCTCCGCATAATCCAAGGGCAAACATGTTAGAATTTATGAGGTTGCGCCCTCTGACCTTCAGTAGCAGGACAGAGCCGACGGATGCAGATGATTGGACCCGGGCAACAGGCAAGAAACTAGACATTGCCCAATGTTTTGATCGCGAGAGAGTTGTTTTTGCCTCGCATAAGTTGAATAGACTCGCTTCAGAATGGTGGGACAATATTACCCAAGCTCACATAGAGGCTCAAGCAATATCATGGAATGAGTTTGTGCGGGCCTTCCGCCGTGCAGATATCCCTGCAAGAATGATAAATCTGAAGAAGGAGTTCCGCTCTTTGTGACCAGGCAACCGCTCTATCAACGAGTACCTGCACAAGTTCAAGTAGTTGGCCCGCTATGATCCTAAAGATATAGCAACTGATGAAACTAAGCAGGAACGCTTTCTGGAGGGACTCAATGATGACCTTTCGTTCGTTTGATTGCTCAGGATTACACCGACTTCCAATAGTTGGTGAACAAGACTATTCGTTAGGAGGGCAAACACTTGGACATGAAGAACCGCAAGAGAAGAATGGCGGCCCAGATGTTCCACTCCGGGGGATTCCCAAAACCTTGCATTGCTCAACCTCAGCCACCTCAGCACGGAAGATTTCAGTCTTCCTCGACCAGAGCATCCGTGCCAGCACAGCTCCCCAACAAGTCCAGCTTCTGTAATAATTCATCTGGAGGCCAATTCCAGCAAAGAAAACTCATTCAGCTATAGGAGTGACTTGTTTTCACTACAATGAGACAGGGCACTATGCCAACAAATGTCCAAAGAAGTAGCAACCAGCAGCTCCATCTAGGCCAACTCAAGGAGTTCCAACCTCCAGCAGCACCCATAAGCCAAATCAGTTCGTAAAGGGACGTGTGAATCATGTCACAACAGAGGAAGCTCAGACCACACCGGATGTCATTCTTGGTACGTTTCTCATCAATTCAGTACCAGCATCAGTCTTATTTGATTGAGGAGCTTTGGATTCTTTTGTTTGAAATAAGTTTGGGGGAAAATACGTGTGATGACCCTCGGGTTATTTATGTAAGACCGATGCCTTCCCTGTCTTATGGAAATAACTCTGGTCTCAAGTGAATGAATTCCATCTTAACTCCATCTAAGTGAGAAGGCCCGAATGAAACTAGAGCCCCGGTGATCATGCATACTGCTCCTCTGCAAGCACTACATGATGACTGGTCCTCTAAACGGTCCATGTCCACACTCAAATAGGTTAAAATGGAATTCAAAATAGCGGGTATGCGACCATGTTGGCTCCCGAGATCAACAACCAACACGCCCATACTCTCATCAATGTCAATCACACTCATACAATATCCATACAATGACATAACGAAAGACAAATAACATAATAGTTCAAGTCTACAACTATTACAATAGGGCCGACCGGCCAAATTCAAATAAGATCATCGGCCATTAACGCCCATGCACGTCCCCGTTGTTCCGGCTACTACTTGCCCTATAAAAGGGGCAATGCCTTCACATTTCTCCCCTCAAACCAGCCCCCACACACATGACCATGCTGCTCGTTTATTTTTGCCGGAATCAAAGCCGAAGCTTCACCGCCGCCAGCCCTAGAACCATCGATTATGCCGCCGTGTTGTCGAAACCTTTCCTTCGACCAGTGTTGTCAAAACCTTTCCTTCGACCAGTGTACTCGTAATCTCCTCCGATCAGCGTACTCGAAGATGAACAGTACTCGACGATAAACAGTACTCGAAGATAACCAGTACCTGGGAGATGAACAGTGCTTGGAGTGAACAATACTTAGAAGAAGGGCAGTACTCATAATTCTATTTGTTTTTGTGATATCCATACTTCCGGATGTTCATTCTCCTTCACACGAACTCTGAATCTGTCGATTCTTGTTCCTAAATCTATATAAATTAAGTATCTACCTTCCAAATCTAAAATGCTTTAATTTACAGTTTATCTGTATTTTTATTTGAATTTATTTGAATTTGTTTATTCTTGTTGTATTTTCGCGTATAGATTACGACGACTCCGGGGAAATAGAATTAGAAGAATTGTCCTTCGAGCAAGGCAAGTTATACCATTGACCATGTTGATCCTAATATTTTAAATTATTATTTTTTGAAAGTACTATTGCATCCATGTCTCTATCCAATTATTTTCAATACCTGTTTTAAATTCTTAGTTAATCTATTTCCTTTGTATGGCTAATGTTGTTGCTTAGACCAAAATCTTGAATTTGGGGAGTTTAGCCAAAAATTATTCAAATTTGATTCAACTTGAGTCTATGGTATTGTCTTACCATAGAAGTTTCAGAAAATGGTTTTACTTGCAAAATAAAATCAAAATAGTTTAGACTTGGGCAAAATGGATGATTGGTTTGGTGCAAGTCAATGCACGGGATCAACCCATTTTGATGGTCAAGTCCAAGGTTTTGGAATGTTGCCCAGGTTAGTTAAGGACCCGTCTTCGAGCCGCATCTTGCTAAGCTCCACCGTACTAACACGTGTCCTGTATAGGCAGGACTAGGCTAAGTAATTTATAATACTTCATTATTGTTTATGCCATGTTGATGTGTGGGTGTCGGTTAGACAGTAGTCCTACTTAGCACAAGAGGGGGCTTCCGGCGGGTGGTAGTATATCCTTCTCCCTGATTGCTTCGAAAGAGCCTTGGGAAAATTAGGTACTCAATGTTTGCTACAAGAGACCATCATGTTATTTTAGACCCTACAAAGTTATGAACTTATTAACAACTAGGTAGTTCAACATATCTTACCAGACTTTGGGACACTCCATCGCCTACCAGATTTGTGAAAGAGATGGCGCCCAATGATGTGGTTGAGGCCCTCGCTCTTAACTAGTTTTGGGCGGGCTTGTCTGTGATCCCGACAAATGGTGGGAAGACCCCCGACTGGATTACCAGATCGTCCCCACTCATCCATCCCAGGATTTTTCCCGCATACCCAGCGGTGCCGAGTCTGTGGGGGTGAATATTATGTGCCTGGATAGCCTTGTGCACCGCACTTTGCTGCTGAAATTTATTCATCGTCTTCATCCGCACAAAGGCATCTCATGTTGTAACACCCTAGCTATTCGGAAGCCAAAATGCTACCTAAAGAACTAACATACAACCAAATTACGATAGAATTTAAATTGAAACTCCTCTAAGTACATGTAGAGACCAACTTTAAAAGTAGCACGGCAGGAATAAAGACTAAATTCATCAAAACAGAATTAAGGAATAATTAAAATGAACCACTAGCATCATTTAACGAGAAAGCCTAACATGAAGAGAAATATCATGCAATAGTAAATTTATTTATTACAGTTCCTCAGTTAACAAATGAAAAACAAAATCGATATTACTAATGAAAGTAAATTATAGTGAACTGAGTGAAGTGTGCTTGTCTACCGTCTCCCAACAAGCCGTCATCAATGATCACCTAAATAAATAAAGAAAGCAAGAATGAGTCGAAACTCAGCAAGTACAGTAAACAATTGAACAAACCAGGTTATGAACAAGTCAATCTCAATACGAATTATGAACTTATCTCTGAACACTTATGAGTATATATGGAATGAATGGATGCATAGAAAGGAATGGACTGCACACATGCTCATACCGGTATAGCGAGTGACACACCCGTCGGTGCTCACTTAAGCCCGTACTTAACAAAGTCCGGGGATCCAATCACCGTATGAAGAATGTTTCATACGGGTGTCCGAAATTGCCCACATTGGAGTGGTGGGTTTTACGTGCCCATACTGGAATTAATGGGTCTTAACAATTCCACTCCCGTGGACGGAACACAAACAATGCAAGAATGAAATGAACACATGCAATGAATGTCACCACTTTTATCCACATAGATTATCAATTTAAGAACGAAATATTTATCATGGAGTATGAAAAAAAATCATAACAACACATCACATCAACAACATTCAATAGAACTCAATATGTCATAACACAATGTACTTGCCTTCCGCGATGTGACGTGCTAGGAGGCAACGAAGGTGCTCCTACACTCGTCGTCTCGTCGCCTACACGAATGTGTATTAAAAAATAAGAACACATGGTATGATGATGC
Organism: Hsuehochloa calcarea; assembly: GCA_036346395.1. Taxonomy (NCBI): domain Eukaryota; kingdom Viridiplantae; phylum Streptophyta; class Magnoliopsida; order Poales; family Poaceae; genus Hsuehochloa; species Hsuehochloa calcarea. The sequence continues at coordinate 39,107,659 of CM070598.1, read as the reverse complement.
TACCGGTGGTCTACCATACCCCCTTGACTACCAAATACAACGAATAGACCCGAACTGAAAATATACAATTCACCCATCTAAAACAATTCTGGACAGCGACACGGGAAAATTCATAATTAATGATCTATAACACAGAATGATATGAATCCAGTGCCCAATGAAACTTAACGAGCAAACCAACAAAACTCTTGTTGGCAAGATTTCCTAATTCTGCCAAACCATTCGACTAAACAGTAGTTGAAAATGCCTAACAGACATCTATCCAGACAATCAGAACAACAGCGAAGAATATAACATAACTTTTACTCTATGAGTCCAATTTGAGTGTTCCTTAACAATCTGGAAAGATAATAAAATTATATACAGAAAACGTTTTGGGTGACAAGTCTGAATCTGACCTTAAACAATTTATATTTCACCAAACAACTAAACTGACAATTCTCGTCAGGTTTCTTAGGACAACAATAATAATTCTATCATAACTTTTGAACCACAGATCAGAATTTGGTGATCTTGGTGGACATGGAAAGCTAAAAACCGTGGCTGCAATTCTCTAAGAGGGGGAAACCTCCAGATCGGCTTCTATGAGGTTGAAACAGGACGTGCAACAATCTGGACACTTTTTAGAATTTCTATTAAACCATGCCAGTTCAATCCAAATCATCAATTCTTCCTCCAAACAATATCAAACAATGAATTAGACTCTTCGTTACCCTTGAAGACCCACAGGGAGATGTTGATTGGCCTCCTGAACAACTACCCCTCTTCTTCTCCTTCCTCCCTTCAATGGCCGGCCACAACGGGGAAGACAATCGGCCGGAGGGGCCGGTAGGAGGCGACTTCGGGAGGACCTGGGTCCAGCATGGGATCACCGGTGATTAGGACATCACTCCTTCGGATAGACGCACTACACAAAATCCTCCAGATCCAGTTGCTAAACTACAAGGTCCTATGACAAGAGCTCGTGCACGTCACTTAAATTATGAGGTGATCTCGTTTCTAGGTGCTCTAATTTATCTATGCAGAATGGTATGCTACCTAAAAATTGTGATCTTCTCATTTGCTTTAGGAATGATGGAGAGGACCCAAACCGCTCTTTACTACTTCTCCGTGATCCGCAAGCTCTACGACCACCCTACGACTGTGCTACGGATATATATGACCACCCTACAACTGGGCTCACGACCGGTGGACGACCACGCTGGGAGTTAGTTAGAGATATTGAAATAAGGTGTTATACACCGCTTTGGGCCTAATAAGGCCTTGTAAGCGTGGCAAGGTCAAAGTCCAGGATGTGTACGACTCTCCACATGGTAGCACAACCCTTGGTCGACCTCCTCATGTTCTCCCCCCCTATATATTGCATGCAGCCACCAAAGTTAAGGGTTGGGTTTTTTCTTAGATTATTCTCGCTTTGCGCTTTGCGTTCTGGTTTGAGAAACCCCACTTTGTGAACTTCATCCAAATTCGCAATATATTTCAGATTGCATCTATCTTGTTCTTGTGAGTTGCTTCGATTGCTTGCAGGAACCATAACCCTCGTGGTAAGGTCGATCGTGTGCAAGCGTGGTTGATAACGATAGTTGTGCGGGTGTAGCGAATTGCGAGGTGAAGATCATAGGGTCGGAAGCCTCAAAGCGTCAACGTCCTCACGACGAAACAAATCGAACCTATCGGAAGATCGGGCCGCCGTTATTCATCAATTGGTATCAGAGCATCAGGTTGCCCGTTAGGTAATCTTGTTTATCCCCTTTTGATAGTTGTGTTCCATCACCTAGAGTCCAGAAAATTGCCCCACAAAAAGTTTTAGATCTTAGTTTTTCCGCTATCCAAACCTCTTTGTGCCTTTCGCAATTGTGTTTTCAGTTTTTGCGTTGTTGAATTCGAGTCCATTGTCGGTGTCTTTGTTGCTGGTCTAGTCGTCGTAATCTAGTTTCTAGCATCGAGTCTTTATTGTTTTGGTCTTTGTGTATCTCGGCCTACCCTTAGTTACATCCTTTGATTTGTCTGGTATAGCCGAGATCGTGAGACCCCCTCCCCATACGACCACCTCCTCCAGTTCGACCACCTGGTCGGATACGACCACCTCCTCGGGTTAGACCACCCAGTCGGATTCGACCACCCACTCGGATTCGACCACCTACTCGAGTTCAACCACCTGGTCGAATACGACCACCTCCACGGGTTCCACCACCCAGTCGGCTCGATCACCTCCTCAGATTCGACCACCTACCCTTTCGACCACCTAGCCAAAGTTCAGAGAGAGACCTAGAAGAGGGTTTCGAAGAGTTGTAACCTATATATATCCCTAGACCCAGAAGAGGGTTTCAAAGAGTTGTGAGTCAAGGTCTCGCAAAAAAAAGAGGAACCCTAGGTTGGGTTTCTACAGTCAAAAAAAGAAGAAGAGAGAAGCAAAAAAAAACAAAAAAAGAGAGAAAGACCACTCCTAGTTGGCTCACGACCACCCTCAGTTGGTCTACGACCACGCTCAAGTGACCCACGACAACCCACAGTTGGTCCACGACCACCCATAGAAAAAAATCAGTTGCTTTGTGAATTTTGTTCCATTTGTGCTTGTATGTACCCTATTTTCCAACTTGCTTGAGCTAGTTCTAGGAAAGCGTTTGGGCTAGCAACTGTGACGAGTACCGTGGACTTTGATTCAACTTTGCTAATCTGATTTCATTATTGCTATTCCTTGCTACTAAACATTGCCTGTCCGAGCTCCACCTACTTTCGGCCCTCAGATTTGGATCCTCGCAATGACTACCGTGACCATACATCCCACCTTCTCCGATCATACCACCTGCCGCAATTGGTAAGAAATCCATAAGAGCTTGGTAAGACGCTTGAGAGTGTTTGTGTTTCCACCTTTCACCACTTAGTAGTTGATAGGGATAATATCTTTGTGTTGTCTTTTGTCTCCTACTAACTATGGTAGGTGAGGAATTGGAGGCACAAGAGTGTGTTTTGAGGGAAGAGCTCACGAGGTTGTTGGATGAGCACCGCCATACTATTAATGACGACATTGATAGGAAGTTTGCGGAAACAAATGCTACACTACAACAACTCAATGAAAGCATTGCAATGCTCAATACACGCATTGATGGTTTGGCCAATCCACCACAGAACAATGGGCGTGTGGATCCTCAAGGTGCAGTCCATAACCATGAGATTGATAATGATAATGAGATGTGAAACCACGACGCCTTTGATGCACAACAACGGAACCGGTTGAACTTCAACCGTCAAGGTATGAGAGGTAATAACTTTCAACAACATAATGCACATGTTAATGATGATCCATATGCTAAAGTCAAGTTCACTGTACCATCTTTTGCGGGTGCTTATGATGCCAAAATATACCTAGATTGGGAGATGACGGTAGAACATAAATTTAATGCTCACTTAGTTTCTAAAGTGCATAGAGTTAGGCAAGCCACAAGTGAATTTAAAAACGTTG